>OY744615.1:4015622-4165622 GCA_963556255.1 Allolobophora icterica | reverse complement strand
GTGTTTGTTGGTGCCAGGTTTGAGAGTAGAAAGTGCTTTTGCCCTAGCTATAGGCAGGGGTTAAAGTGGGGTGGGAACGGCGTTCCCACTGCTTCCGAAATTCTTTGCTGGCGTTCCTACTGCTCACGCATGCGTTCCAATTAAACTCTTCTTTGGCGTTCCCACTGCTCACCCAAACCACTTCAACCACTGGCTATAGAGTCTGTGACAGCCACTTGTATGTAAAGTCACTTGTATATATGTTCAAGGCTTCTATGAAAGAGAGTGAATGCCTAAAGGTAAGAGGTGAGCCAAGGGTTTTTCTGTGAGTGCTATGTTTGGTAATGATAGGCACACAAGTATCAAGAAGATTGGTGAAGATGGATTCATAGGGAGATAAGAAATCATCAAGGGAAGAAGGATCCTCTAACACAAGTTGGCTGTCAATCATGTCTTGTTTGGAGGCTTGACGACCAATGTGGAATAGTGGTGAAGAAGGAAGAGGGTGAGGAGAAAAAGGCTTGATTTCCATGGATGGCAGTGATTAAGTAGTGATCTGTGATGTTAAGCATGGAATGAGACATGTTAGAAGATAAGAGAGAAGTGGAGAAAGTGATATTAGGACCAAGATGCCATTTGGGATGTTGACATGTTGGACTGAACTGTAATTTCATGATCATTCTGATTTCTTTGGAGATTTCTTTCAACCTCTGCTCCTGCTCTGCAACTACTCTAAGAGCTGCTTGACAGGATTGGATGATACTTAGTAAGCTTGCTTGAACGTCTCCAAAACCAAAATCTTTCTTTTAGACTCAAGCCAGCAGCTGCACTTGTTTGATTGGCTTGCTTCCAATCACCTGAGTGGATGTCACTAGCACTGAATCATCACCTAAACTGGGCCTCATGTTTGATTCCAATTTCTCTTTCTCAAGCCACTTGTAGATCGATTCATTTTCACATGTGAGACATTGCAGAATATAGACAGCGCTTTGTCAGTTACTTAAAATGTGCTATATTAAGTTTCTTGATACATAGAAGACCATCTGCACGTCTTGATTTCATAAGCAGCCAATGCTCTGGTTTCCATTATCTTGATTAGATTAATTTAATGACAGCACAAATTACATTTGCGTCATAAGTCATTGACCAAGGGTTCTGATGAAAACACCCAAATGACAAGACATTACTCGTCTGCTGCAGTCATTACACTGGCTTCCTGTTGAACTAAGAATACATTTTAAAGTATTTCGTATCATTTATGAAATAATACAGATTGGCCAGTGCCAACTTATTTCTCATCTTTGCTCAACCTTCAGGCTAACCACACTCCGTCATTTGATGCTTTGACTCCAACTGGTTTGGGGCACAACAAGTGCCCCATAGCAAATCAGTTCGGGGTTCTAGGTCTTTCTCTCTGACTGGTCCTTGACTCTGGAATTGGCTACTAGTTTGTGTCTTCTCTGCTGGATCCGTGATGTCATTTAGGTCAGGAATAAAGTCCCATCTGTTTCAAATAGCTTTCCCCTTAACCCATCTTCCTCACTTGGGGCTTTGTGCATCTTGACCGTGTGGCTATGTTCAAATGATTGTGGATTGGGGAATGTGATTTGCTTGTGTATTTTAATAAGAGTGCTATGGAAAGTTTCCAGATTAGATTTGATGAGATTAGAGCCTCATAAAGTCCTTTTACTATTGGAGTAATCCACAGGAGTCCAAACATTTGAAGTTAGCTACTGAGATGAGATTAGAGCCTCATAAAGTCCTTTTACTATTGGAGTAATCCACAGGAGTCCAAACATTTGAAGTTAGCTACTGAGATGAGATTAGAGCCTCATAAAGTCCTTTTACTATTGGAGTAATCCACAGGAGTCCAAACATTTGAAGTTAGCTACTGAGATGAGATTAGAGCCTCATAAAGTCCTTTTACTATTGGAGTAATCCACAGGAGTCCAAACATTTGAAGTTAGCTACTGAGATGAGATTAGAGCCTCATAAAGTCCTTTTACTATTGGAGTAATCCACAGGAGTCCAAACATTTGAAGTTAGCTACTGAGATGAGATTAGAGCCTCATAAAGTCCTTTTACTATTGGAGTAATCCACAGGAGTCCAAACATTTGAAGTTAGCTACTGAGATGAGATTAGAGCCTCATAAAGTCCTTTTACTATTGGAGTAATCCACAGGAGTCCAAACATTTGAAGTTAGCTACTGAGATGAGATTAGAGCCTCATAAAGTCCTTTTACTATTGGAGTAATCCACAGGAGTCCAAACATTTGAAGTTAGCTACTGAGATGAGATTAGAGCCTCATAAAGTCCTTTTACTATTGGAGTAATCCACAGGAGTCCAAACATTTGAAGTTAGCTACTGAGATGAGATTAGAGCCTCATAAAGTCCTTTTACTATTGGAGTAATCCACAGGAGTCCAAACATTTGAAGTTAGCTACTGAGATGAGATTAGAGCCTCATAAAGTCCTTTTACTATTGGAGTAATCCACAGGAGTCCAAACATTTGAAGTTAGCTACTGAGATGAGATTAGAGCCTCATAAAGTCCTTTTACTATTGGAGTAATCCACAGGAGTCCAAACATTTGAAGTTAGCTACTGAGATGAGATTAGAGCCTCATAAAGTCCTTTTACTATTGGAGTAATCCACAGGAGTCCAAACATTTGAAGTTAGCTACTGAGATGAGATTAGAGCCTCATAAAGTCCTTTTACTATTGGAGTAATCCACAGGAGTCCAAACATTTGAAGTTAGCTACTGAGATGAGATTAGAGCCTCATAAAGTCCTTTTACTATTGGAGTAATCCACAGGAGTCCAAACATTTGAAGTTAGCTACTGAGATGAGATTAGAGCCTCATAAAGTCCTTTTACTATTGGAGTAATCCACAGGAGTCCAAACATTTGAAGTTAGCTACTGAGATGAGATTAGAGCCTCATAAAGTCCTTTTACTATTGGAGTAATCCACAGGAGTCCAAACATTTGAAGTTAGCTACTGAGATGAGATTAGAGCCTCATAAAGTCCTTTTACTATTGGAGTAATCCACAGGAGTCCAAACATTTGAAGTTAGCTACTGAGATGAGATTAGAGCCTCATAAAGTCCTTTTACTATTGGAGTAATCCACAGGAGTCCAAACATTTGAAGTTAGCTACTGAGATGAGATTAGAGCCTCATAAAGTCCTTTTACTATTGGAGTAATCCACAGGAGTCCAAACATTTGAAGTTAGCTACTGAGATGAGATTAGAGCCTCATAAAGTCCTTTTACTATTGGAGTAATCCACAGGAGTCCAAACATTTGAAGTTAGCTACTGAGATGAGATTAGAGCCTCATAAAGTCCTTTTACTATTGGAGTAATCCACAGGAGTCCAAACATTTGAAGTTAGCTACTGAGATGAGATTAGAGCCTCATAAAGTCCTTTTACTATTGGAGTAATCCACAGGAGTCCAAACATTTGAAGTTAGCTACTGAGATGAGATTAGAGCCTCATAAAGTCCTTTTACTATTGGAGTAATCCACAGGAGTCCAAACATTTGAAGTTAGCTACTGAGATGAGATTAGAGCCTCATAAAGTCCTTTTACTATTGGAGTAATCCACAGGAGTCCAAACATTTGAAGTTAGCTACTGAGATGAGATTAGAGCCTCATAAAGTCCTTTTACTATTGGAGTAATCCACAGGAGTCCAAACATTTGAAGTTAGCTACTGAGATGAGATTAGAGCCTCATAAAGTCCTTTTACTATTGGAGTAATCCACAGGAGTCCAAACATTTGAAGTTAGCTACTGAGATGAGATTAGAGCCTCATAAAGTCCTTTTACTATTGGAGTAATCCACAGGAGTCCAAACATTTGAAGTTAGCTACTGAGATGAGATTAGAGCCTCATAAAGTCCTTTTACTATTGGAGTAATCCACAGGAGTCCAAACATTTGAAGTTACACCACTGTTTATGGTTTAAAGTTTCCCGTAAAAGTTATAAAATGCTGATAATCGTAATCGGAATTGTAATCAGAATTTTCTTCTGGCCCAACATAAGCCGAGTGCAGCGGGTCATTGTCAAGTGCTGCTTCGGTTGGTTCTGCATCAACTGTTGCTGGTTGTGAGAAGAGTAAGAAATGTTTACAGTTGAACATGCTCTGCTGATAAGAGATATTGTAACCACAGTAGGTCGTCTTAGGCTAGATGTGTTGTATATGTGCCTTTGTGGAACATGATCCACACACATCTGTGGTGTGTGGAGAGAGAGCTGTAGCGTTATCTATAAATGCAGAATTTGTGTAGGTGCTTCTTTTTTTCAGATCTTTCCTTTATGGAAATAAAGTTGGTTTGGAATCTCGTCAGAACTTTAAGGACATTGGTTTGAAGCCTTGTCTTTTCAGAACTTTGCTTAAATGGAAATGACTTTGTTTTGATGAACACTTTGCTTTATTTGAATGAGTGAATACTTTGATTTCTCTATTAAGACTGATCAGTGTATGAAGCATTGTGTGTGTATTCACTGAGATATACATGCAACTGTGCAAATCACCAACCAAGTCAGTTGCTGCTCGACTTCTGCGTCAGTTTGGCAGATGATTTTGTATAAATACAGAATTTGCTCAGTAGCATGTTGGAGTTTACTGTGACTAAGTTCTCATATCAGTCTTAATCTTTATTTCTCCTATGTATTACTGGTGTTGCTGTCAAATTCTGTGAGAGATAAAGAGACAATAATTTCCAATTAAGATGACATCTTTCTGCTTGTGCTCCAGAGAAGATAATTTATCAGATTGAACATGGTCCTCGGATGACCAATAAGCACGGGTCGATTGAAAGCCATTTGTAGTTGTGCTGTACGTCCTAATGACTAACATTATTTATCGTTCTGTCTTTGTAATGTCCTCAGTAGTAGTACCCGGAACCGCCGCTGCTAAGCCCCCAAGTCGAAACCAGTCGCTAAGCTATCGACTGCTAGCGACTTCGTTCACGTTAATATTTTTGCTTGTTGTTTTAATGGCGGTCTCCGAGTTTTGATTTTTTGATTTTTGATTTTTAACGAAGACATCAGCAGCAGAACAGGAGCAACACTTGCTTATAAGTACAACAGACTATAAGTCTAACAATCAGTAGATTTTTTAAGTCACCAGTTCTTTACTTACTATACCTGTCCAAGTGGCGTCTGTAACATTGCATTTAAAATGGCGTATGTTCGCAGTCTTTGTACAGGCAAAGTATGTAGCATTGAATATGCGTTGATTTCAACGTTTCTGGCCAGTCGACTAAGTCCCTAAGTGAGTCGCTAACTCATCAAGTCAGTCGGAAATTCCTTAGCGACTGACTCCAGGGACTACTCAGTAGTCTTATTGTAAGATCTTGTGTAGATCATAGGTTGTAATGTCCTCAGTGGTGACAGAGCTAAAGCATTTTGAACGTAGAAATGGCGACGACCGTTAGATGTGATCATGTGAGTGGCTGTGTATCTGTGTGGTTGTGTGTCTGTTATTGATCTGTCTCTTTGTCTCATTATGTGGCGCCATACGCTTGGTCTTCATCCTAGTAATAGTGATGCTGATGATGGCTTGGCTGTCTGTTGGCAGAGGGAGACAGACCACAACCTGTCGTCTGCTGTGGATGGATGCTCACAGTAGCAGCAGCAGCAGCAGCAGCAGCGTCAGGGCAACTGAGCGCATCTGTCATCCTCTGAGTCTGGCACAAAATTCTCATTTATGCATGAATGAATGATGGGGTAAAAATAAAGTTTCTGTTTCTGTATGTTGGACGTTGCGAATAAGTCTATTACAAAATAATAAATTAAATGCAAATTTTGACCTAAATTGAAGACTAGCTAAAGGTTGCCCACCTGAGTTTCAAAATGTCATTTTGCTTTTGGTGAGTTCTTGGTGAGTGGAAAGTCTGTTGTGTTATTTGACTCACTTGCTAATAACTGGCAAGTTTCTGTTTACTTATCCATTGATAGTTATTTTTCAATCATTATAATATTGCCTGCCACAGTTTGCCTGTGTATCAAAACGAGGGAGGAAGGAAAGTTCATATAGCAATAAGCTCAGCATGAATTCTTTGCTACTGAGCAGGTGGCTGCAACTATAGATCAAACTAAAGTATCTGTCTGTAAACAGTATCTTTCCTAACTGGATGGGATTATTAATAGTAGTCTCATAGAATGGCACTGTAAAAATCTTTATACAAATATTGCAACTTTACATTCCAATTATAAATGTATCCAAGAATTATACAGGTTATTTTGTCTTGGCTAGTAATTATATTTATGAATTTTTCCACCCAAAGTAAATGCGATGGAGGGTGACATTATTTATCCAATGACGCAGTGATGGGTACTCAGATACCCACTCAAAATGGGCATGGGTACCTGGGCCATATTTTACTAACATTTCTAACACCTCTAATTATTTTCATTTATTTCTTCTGTTTCCTGTGGTTGGAATTCAAATCCTTATAGAATTGGTCTGATCCTTGACTTAGTCAGTTGTTGTGTTGCATCCTTGAAAAAGTCCCTAACCAAAATAATTGTCAGCATTGTGTATAATGTTATCATCCAGTACATGTGTTTTAATTGTCTAATTCATTTTGCCATTGTCTTTGGGTCTTCTGCTCTCAGTAGTGACAATTGGCAAGGCTCCTGTTATCACAAAACAAGTCCAATTATCCCTCTCATCCGTTCAGCATTTGTTGACACAGCAGCAGCACTCACAGCAGCTGCAGCTGCAGGTGATGGTGATGATGATGATGAAGGCACACATACAAACAGATACCTTGCCACTCTCATTGTCATAAGGGTCGTCATCATGACTAGGTAGAGAGCCTGTCCGTGATTATTAATGATCCACTTAATAAATGTCTGCTGTCAGTTGCAGGAAAAACTCTTTAGTAATTGGTTTCTCAATCTGGTTTTGAGTTTAGTAACAGCCAAGAAATTTAGACTTCACATTCATTTTTTGAGCTTGTGTTCCGATTTTGTTGAAGAGTGTGCTGTGTGAATGAGGTGAGCATTTCACCATGTTTATCTGTGGTTGAGGTTCAAAGAGTCATTCATTGTCAACTTCTCAAATAATTGATCAGTGATTGAAATCTACACAGACAGAAAGTCTTTCTGTTCAGTGGAGCGCAAAGTGTTATCATCTTGACACTCTTAGATATCAGTTGGCCATGGTAGCCAAGTGGATAGAGCGCACTGCCTATAACGCGAAGAGTGTGGGTTCTAGCCTCCACTCAGGCGGTCGCTGTGTAAGGACCTTGAGCAAATCCTTCACTCACAAGTGCTCAGTGCCATCCATCATTGTGTTGTTGTATGGTTGTGTATGCACTTCTGAACTTTGGATGAGGGACAGTGTCAAAGTTGCTTTGTATTGTGTTGTACTGTATTGAAGACCCTGCAAGTGCAACTAAGCTACTGCTACTGATCAGTACAGGATTCGGTATTGTGATGTGTTTCATTATTTTGTAATGTGTTTCATTATTATTGACTTCCAAGAATATGCTTTGCATCAATGTGGAATAAAAGCAGAGGGAACAAATTGTGGGCACACTCAGGTTGATCTGTTTATGCTTTGGAAGGTTCACTTTATTACTGATGGGTTTTATTAGTGATTGTGATGTATTTCATTATTTTCATATTCTTCATTTTTTTCTTAATCTTCATCGTGGCAAAATTGTATACCAGGCACTTTCATTAAAAATAATGGCTTTGGTAAATTGGATTACCAAACTACTTCTATCCACCATTTTGTAACATTTGTGCAAACAAAACATTTGTGTTTTCCATGACTTTCCTCTTTTTATTCTGCTTGTTCCACATTGACATTGAGGAATCAGGATGCTTTTGAGTCCAGGCCAAACCATGTTCCTTTTGAGTCAAGGCCAAACCATGTTCCTTTTGAGTCAAGGCCAAACCATGTTCTCATTAGTATTGTATTGTATTGTATTGTATTCGGATATTTATAAAGCGCTTCTAGCGGGAGGGCCATTCAGAAGCGCTCCCAGTGCGATAGACCCCGAGAGAAAAAGCAAGTTTTAAGAAAGGTAAAAGAGGAAGAGACGCTACCTGAGAGAATAGAAGAACGAACAAATGGAGGAAGCCCATTCCAAAGAGCAGGGCCAATGGAAGCAAACGACCTAGATTGAGCCAGTGAAGTCCTGACACGGGGAACGAGGAGGTCCAAACGGTCAGATGAACGAAGAGGACGAAGAGAAGCCGCAGAGTGAGGGCGATGAAATAAGTCACATAAATATTTTGGAGCGAAACCAAGCTGAGCCTTAGAGACAAGGATGAGGACCTTAAATTGGATGCGGGGAATATCCAACACAAAGGCATGCCACAGAGTTGAATAGAGTTTTAGAAATTTCAGAGACGTTTGGACACAGGTTTCATGGTTTGTGGAATACACCAGGTCCTGTTATGGTCCAAAGCCTTCCCTCTGGTAGCTTTAGATCAAGGCCATCACTGTAGTGGCTTCAGATCAAGGCCATCACTCTAGTGCAGTGGTGCACAACGTCCGGCCCGCGGGCCAAATCTGGCCCCCGACGAGTCATCATGTGGCCCGCGATGTCCAACAGAAAAAGCGACTATTTATGTGACAGCACTGACATTAAGTCTACAGTGACTTGCGCACTGTCACTGTGGTCATTGGAAAACCATCAGTATTATAGTAATAGAGAAATACAACGAGTCCCCTTTATAACTTTTTATACTTACTTTTAAACTTGTTTTAGTGCACACACCATCTTCATATAACTATAGGCCAAAATTTTGAGAATCATTCATCGTAACTAAGCGGAGTCATCACTTGTTTGGCCCCGGAAGGGTTCAAAGAAATTGTTTAGTGGCCCCTGGGCGAGAAAGGTTGTGCACCACTGCTCTAGTGGCTTCAGATCAAGGCCATCACTCTAGTATCTTCAGATCAAGGCTGTGTGGTGGCTTTAAATGAAAATATCCAGTAGTAGTTGGTGAGTTGGCAGAAGTTATCTGAGAAATTAGGAGTCCTAATTAATTTAAGAATCAGACCCAAATGCCAAGTACTGTTAGAGAAGATAGAGCTAACATGATAGCTAACTAACCTAACATGAGAGATGACCGACCTAATGTGAGAGATCACCAACCTAACATGAGAGGTGACCAACCTAACATGAGAGATGACCAACCTAACATGATAGGTGACCAACCTAATAGGGATTGACCGGAAACCGTTTCGGATACTCGGTTCGGCCGGAAATCCCGTTTCCGGAAGTATTTGCCTCGGCAAATATTGTAGACGCAAATAGTTGCAAAAAATTTGTTTCTTTCAGAATTTATTTAATAAACTTACGTATATAAAATTATTAATGTTCAGCCTTAAAACAATTAAACATCCATTGAATTCAATTCCATTTTCTTGAAATGTATTAACTATTAACTGATCCGAAAATGGCGTCGCATACTGTAGCGCTAATTTAGGGCTAGCTTAATGGACTGCTCTCTCTTCTAAGCTATGAAAATTTGAAAATTTGAAGCTTCGCATATGGAACAAATGGTACCGGTTTGTTTCCGGTTCGTTTTTGGCAAATAGTTCATCCAAATACTCGGCTCCGGTTTCCGGTGGAAAATCTCTTTCCGGTCAATCCCTACAACCTAACATGAGAGATGACCAGTCTAACATGAGAGATGACCAGTCTAACATGAGAGATGACCAGCCTAACATGAGAGATAACCAACTTAGCATGAGAGATGACCAACCTAACATGAGAGATGACCAACCTAACATGAGAGATGACCAGCCTAACTTGAGAGATGACCAGCCTAACTTGAGAGATGACCAACCTAACATGAGAGATGACCAGCCTAACAAGAGAGATGACCAACTTAGCATGAGAGATGACCAACCTAACTTGAGAGATGACCCGCCTAACATGAGAGATGTGTGAAGTGTTTTCTTAGCCTCAGCATGTGAGGGTGGATCCTGTCCTTCATGAACTCATCTTCCCTCAACAGTCAACAGTGTACAATCAGTCTTAAGTAAGGTAAGAAGACATAGGAAGGAAACGCCTTAGCCAGTTAAAAAGGTTGAGCAGAGAATTTGATGATGACTGCCACTGAGAATCAGTTCTTACATAAAGGTATAAGAGCCAGTTCATCCATTTTTCTTGTCAGGTGGTTCAGCTTTTGATGTGTTGTGCTTGACATAGTTGTTGTGAGTATGTAGTGGTGTTTGTGTAGTAGACATTCCATGTTAGGCCTCAGATCATCCTCTTCAGTGTCTTATAAAACACAAGAGCAGATATGTCATTGGCATGGCCAACTTATATGGCATGAGAAGCCAGGCAAAAGGCAGCAGTCCGTTGAATGCTCTTTTGCTCGGATTTCTTGTAACTTCTGCCTGCCTACAGTCAGCCAAGGCCATCGTACCTCTTTGCACATGGCCAATGCCTTCCTTCCATCTGCTCTTCTGCCTCCTCCAATGCTCTTCTGCCTCCTCCAATGCTCTTCTTCCACATTTAGAACAGCATTTATTGCTTGCTGTGCTATTCAATCCCTTTCTCCTCCTCCTCCATGTGATGTTTCTGCATTTCAGCCTTGTCGTCCTCTTTCTTCTTCTCTTCCACTTCTGCTTCCAGTTCCAGTCTTACCTCTGCTGATATATCTGTTTGTGTGTGAGTGAGTGTGTGTGTGTGTGTGTGTGTGTGTGTGTGTGTGTGTGTGTGTGTGTGTGTGTGTGTGTGTGTGTGTGTGTGTGTGAGAGAGACAGACAGACAGACAGAGAGAGATGTTTCTTGTTCTTATTTATGTGTGGATGCTGAGTGCAGAGATGCATCCCATGCGTTCTGAGTGGAAAAGAAAGACTTAGAAGAAATCTGATCATTGGGACATTGTATCTAATGGAAAATGGTGATTAACATAGTCTGTGTCTGATAGGAAGATCATTCTTCTGCCATGAAGACACATCAACCTGACTAGACCTTATTATCATTCTGGAGACCTAATAATTGTTGATCAATTCTCATCTAACCTCCTTCTCTCTCAGGTTCTGGCATCTAATCCTTCATGCGTTTCCTGCAACAAGCACATATGTCTGATGACAGAGCAACAAGCACATATGTCTGATGACAGAATGAGCATTTGACTCTTTTGCTGTAAATTGAAAAGTCTTCTTTTGATTTTTGTTTGTCTGTCTCCAGTTCATTCTACCTTTCATAGCAGAGGAAAGATGGTCGCAGGAGCCATCTTTTCTTCAACATCTGATGTTCATTCTTTTATTTCTTCCTGCTCGCTCTTACTTTAATCAAATGCAACAGAATTAGTATATGAGGAATAGTAGAGTTCTTGTCTAAATATCCAAAGTTTTAGGTTGGTACCTGTTCCATACAAGTATAGCATACTCGTGTACCAGAATCAGATTAATGACCATTAACATCTGTGTACAGCTGAAAATGATGGTTATTACAGGAGCAGCAAACATGCCAAAGGCATGGAACGGTCTCCCTCTGGAGCTGCGCCTGCTGCCCAGAACTCCCTCTAATACTTTCTACACTAGACTGAAAACTGATCTATTTGGCCGTGCTGGAGTCGGGAGCACCTCTGAGTAGCCCCTTGAAGAGGTGCTATATAAATACTCGAATGAATGAATGAATGAATAATATTGAGGTATAACTTGCATAGCACTTGTGTCATGCGAAACTGAAAGCATAGTCAGTCCACATCAGACTAAGGTGTATAAGCCTACACTGAAAGAAGAAAGTTTGCAGTTTAAATTGAAAGGACATGAAGTTTGCAGGAGAGTTCCTGGGTTTAGGAGGACCAACAACTGCAGAAAGTATAATGCAGCAATGACTGGTATGTAAGATTTAAAGACCAGTTCCTAAATACAAATGAACAGCTGAGTGGAAGGAAAGAGATTAAGTTACAGCATTTCTAAGAATTAGAAGCTTGCATTTTGTTAGCAGATTTAATTGTTTATCTTCTGGATAGGGATCCGATTTCTGCTGTCCAAACAAAGGGGAAGAAACAGTAGCGACATCTAGCATCTGGAGTTGTAATTCAACCTTCTTTGTTCAGAGTCTGTTTGTGGCATTCTGCAACAGGACACAATGATATGGACACAGTGAGATGGACACAGTGAGATGGACACAGTGAGATGGACACAGTGAGATGGACACAGTGAGGCCTGCAGCACAAGCTATCCAAAGCTATCCAAGAAGTTTATTCACTGATTCAAAACTTAAAGAGCAGCAGATCAAATCTGCTCTTATTCAAAAGCATTTTGCTCAGATCATAGAAAGTATATCCTTTAATGCATATAAAATCAAGTTAAATATTGGTTTGAAAATATAATTTGAGACATAACAAGACTTATGCTAGAGGCGAGGAAAGCATTGGGACTAGGCAAAATGACCAGGGAGAATTGAGGTAGTAAACAACTTACATACACCAATGGCAGGCAGCAAGAGCTGAAAATGATGATGATGATGATGATGATGATGATGATAATAATAATAATAATAATATTATTTAATTAAGCGCCTGCAAACGCACTGCGCTGTACATGTACATGTTATGCGATAAACCTTAACTACTAACAGAACAGACAGCCTGCAATACACGGCGCAAATTGCAGCCTACAAAGCATGTCCGCCTATGGGACTCAATCTCTGTACCTCTCGCACTCTACGCCAGATGTTATCCAATGCGCTATCGGGCCCCCATGATGATGATGATGACGATGATGGTAATGATGATAATGATAATGAAGGTGATGAATGTGGATTCGTGGGAGATTGATGTGTAAAGTTGTTGGATTTTGTTGTTATTTTTGCCTATAGTATAAAAACAGGAACAGTTGTTTGAACCAAATGATTGATGTGATGAATTGATGATGGTGACTGATTGTACATCGTTGGTGGGAAGATAAGCAAACAAAGATTACACTCACATTGCATTCATTGCACCGGATACCCATTGAACAAAGAATCCATTTCAAAATCCACCTTACAGTTCAGAAACTAGTACATTCTATTCAACTGACCTACCCTCTGTTCCATGCTCACCCCTCATACAAATAGATATTGCACTCAATCAGTAGACATTGATGAGCCCTGCACCCAAACAGTTCTGGGCTGTCAGGCATTTTCTGTCACTGGTCTGAAGCTAGGAATTCGCTGCCCACTGCAGTTGGTCCTGTGAAAATTCTTTGATGTCATTCAGATCCAGACTTAAGACTTGGGGCTGTCTTTCAACTTGCATAACCATTGTTGCCTGCTGCCCTGCTTCCATTTTCTCTGATTTATTGGATTTCCTTCTGGCTTCTTTCTCCAATTGCTTATTAGTTTTATTGCACTTTTACTCCAAGTGATCATCAATTGATGTATTGGATATTATGATAAAGAAGTCATTAGACTGTTATAGTAAGATTGATGCTTTTTCTGACTCAATCTCTTCATTCACAATGCTTCCAATATTTTCTCCACTGAATCTACAGTAACACAGATGTAGGACATACAGGTTCAGTTAACTTTCCATTTGTTTAGGTACCAATGATAACTGTCAAGACCCTGATTTAGTTAGAATCTGTGTGTGTGTGTGTGTGTGCGTGCGTGCGTGCGTGCGTGCGTATGTATGTATGTATGTATGCATGCATGCATGCATGCATGCATGCATGCATGCATGCATGCATGCATGCATGTATGTATGTATGTATGTATGTATGTATGTATGTATGTATGTGTGTCTTCTTCTTTTAGTCCATGGGTGGATAGTCTCTCCTCTATATTTCTCCATTGCCAATAATTCGCATTCTGTGTTTAGTTTACCTCTAATCCCTGCACAGTCATCCATCATTCCCAATGCAAAGTCTTTAAGCATCCTGTTGTTATTCATTCTGGAAATGTGTCCACAGAAATTGAAGTTTCTTTCCATTACTTGCTGCTCATCATTAACAATACATGGCAAAAAGAATCAACACCAGCCACGTGCAAGAGAGAGATAGAGAGACCTACAGACAGACGGAGAGGTAGAGAGAGACATACAGACAGACAGAGAGGGAGGGAGTAAAACATACAGACAGACAGAGAGACGTACAAACAGACAGAGAGGGAGGGAGGGAGGGAGGGAGACAGACAGAGAGGGAGAGAGAAAGGGAAGAAAGGAGAGAGGAAAACATACAGACAGACAGACAGACAGACAGACAGAGAGACGTACAGACAGACAGAGAGGGAGGGAGGGAGACAGACAGAGAGGGAGAGAGAAAGTCTGCTTCTGTATATAACACCTTATAGAACCTGTCACAGGTTTCTGCTGCCTTTTATTTAGTTCTAGCCCCAACAGAGTTGTCTTGGTGCATGTTGCAGTTAGGTGCACAATAAATCACTTGACTGTGTGAACCTTCTCTTTAAAATACAAGTTATTCAGTTCAGATTTTTGATTCAGTTAGTCACACTTCACATCAACGGTTACTAACATTCAGAGCTCTATGCTTCATGATGGCAACAGTAGCAGAGGAGATTTCTGGAGTCTATGGCAGTCATTGGCCTATCAGTCTGCATCTTGAATTCTGGGAATTAGTCAATTAATCAATTAATCAATTCTGTGTCGTATTGTAATGATTCACAAGGGTTCATGCAGTTCTCTTTTCTAGCGGATGAGCTTCATCTACAACTTTTATGGCTGAGAAATACGGCAATGGTTAACGTGACTCTTATTTCATTCGCCAGGTGGCGCATTGACTGCCAATCAGTCGCCAGATGGCAGCTGGCAGCGGATGCTTTTAGCTTAGACCTTCGGTATCTTAGTTCTTACGGATATTGTCGGTGTTTTAAAGCCTGGTTCCACAGCAGTCCACTGAGGAAAGTGGACTGCTCTGCCTCAATTAAGTATCCGAAGTATTAGTAGCCAGTAGTCTTGGAGCCTTTGCTAAATAAGGAAATAGAGTAAGAACATTCTGGTTCTTCAGTTTAAAGGAACCGAGAATGAACTTGTTTTATGGTTGCCAATTGACCCCAGTTTCTCGGGACCACCATCAAATTATTCATGAGAAAATTTTAGGAATATTTAAGAAAATTAAATTGCAACAAATATGTCACATTTCAGCAGACTTGACCAGTTCTTGTTATTCTCTTGCCTTCAGTTTAGCTGTTGATAACTAAGTTAAGTAAGTAAGCTAAGATAACCAAGTAAATGTTGAGCTGAACCTGATTCTGGTGAAAGCAAACTATCTCTGCACAGGTCTTTCACTCAGAACCAAAAATGCTCCTTTTCCACAAATCCTATCCGAGTCCTCTTCTTCATCTAACCTCTCTCATCATTCCAATTGTAAACACCATCCACCCTATTTGTAACAGTCTGTTTGTCTACCCTTGCATCTTAACCTGGAACCTATTGTGACCTTTGAGTCTGTGAATAAGTTGGTTCCCATGACTTAGCTTTCATGTGGAAATCTGGGTATTATGAATATAATTAAGAAATCCTGTATTGTGTTTCTCAACTGAGCTTTGCCAAGAAAAGAATTTATCTGAACTACCATCAATTTAGTTGTTTCAATTTCTTGTGTTTCTGTCCACCAGAACTCGTATCTCAGCTGCTGTGGATGGAGACATCTCCAACTGGCCATTTATCCCTTGCCACATACTACAGAGCACTTTTAAGTACCATGCAAAACACTCTTCCAGGACCAACTGAAATTTTATTACCCGATAAAGGCCATAACTGTATAAGTGTGTTATACATTTCATGTACGTATTGTTTTATATTTGTTTGACTTTAAGAACTTCCAGAAAGGAAACTGGGCGTTGGCATAAGCTTATCTATATTACTGGAACGTTCAAGTAGACTTCCTTCCCTCTTTATTGAAGTGGCTTTGCTTAGGTCCTTTAATACACAATTACACATGTCATTGTTAATGTACATATTTTCCTATTGTGACCCGTATGGCCTCAACACTACTTATTTTTCATTGAATTGATCGGATGAGAACCAGTCATATACCGTACTAGCCTTTCATTATGATGTAAATATCAGGGTAGCTCATTGCAAGGCTTGAGGATAGTCAAAATTATTTGTTGGGTATTGAACCTCGTTCCTAGACAACCAGGTTCAGTGGCCTGAAGCTGACCTGGATTGAGGTGACAACACCTGGCCAGCTGTCTGATTGATTTCCATCGTGCATTAGTCAAGTCCATTGCTCCCATTGTGTTTGTTCAAGTGATGTTATGTCCTCATTTAGATTATCTATCCAGCCCAGTCTTCGTCTGCCTTTGTTTCTTTTTCATTCGAACGTTGCATGCAGTGCATAATGTGCATTGTGTGGGATTCGGTCAACTGGCATTCTCTCTACATGTCCAAACCATTGGGAGTCTTAGGTAAATAAATACTGCATTCAAATTGACAATTGATTGGTCAAGATTGTCATACCTTCTGAGGTAATACACAGTTCAGGTCATACTAAGGGCATCTTCATTGTCTGTTTCCCACATCAGCTGATGTGGGAAACAGACAGTTGTGATTTTACACAGATTTATTTAGCAAATGAATGTACTCTTCTCTGTTGCTGTTTGTCTATTGGTCTTTCTGTCTATCTCCATCTCTGTTGCTCCTTCTCTGTCGTTCTGTCTCTGCTGTCTGTCTCTGTCACTCTCTGTCTGTCTCTGTCTTTGTCTCTCTGTCTTTGTGTGCCAGGTCTTCATGTTTAGACTGGGTCCAGAATCCCATAGCAGTTTAGTTCGGGTTGAGTAGCAATCCGTTTCAAACTTATGCAGTTAGTGAGCACTGCAACTCAGGTGGTGGCAGACATACGCTTGTAGCTAGCATTTTGCAGTAAGTGCGTGTGTGCGATTCAGTTTAACTGTTTTTATTAATTAGTCAGTTAATTACATAGACTACTAATAAATCAAAACCTTGTCTTTAGAATGAGGAAACCAACACCATTCAATTTCTGTAGGATGATAAATAATAAGAACAGTTTTGTTATTTCCAGTCAACAGCCAGTCAAGTGTTTATTGTCGATTGTCACAGACACTGATCCAACTGTCTTTGAATTTGACTGAAAAGGACTCGGAGATTTTACCACTCCTGTCGACCACAGCCTCTTCTCATTCCCTTTCTTCATTCCCTTTCTTCTGTGTAACAGAAAAAGCATTTTCTTTCACATAGGATCGGTTGACTAAGAAGAGTTGCTATTAGTGGCAGCTCTAGTATTTCCGAACTGGTGGGGACACACAGTAGCTGAATGACCCAAAGAGGGTCAGCTGAATGCATGGTTTACCACATGGAGTTGGTAGTTGGAAAGAGATTTGAATTGGAGTTACATTGTATCTGGATCATTCACCTCATCTACATCAAGTTAAAGCACAACAATTGATAACACAATGACTATATGAAACATCTAAATATTGACAATACTTACTAAAGCACAAGCTTACAGTTTCATGCATAGGGTCAAACTTGTCCATAAAAGTCTACATATTACTTGACTCTACCATGAACAGATTGAACTGATGCCATTGCTGTAAGCCTCCTTGAATCAGACAGATTTCTCTGTCGGAATTTGTTAAGTAATTTGACAGCAGAAAAACACAGGTAGCTGATGTTACCAGTAAAACAATGGCTATGTTTAGAATTGTGTGTTTATTTCATGAAAAGCAAGTCTATAGGAATGAGATGACAAGCCACATAGCCTACTGTAACAAACGGCTCATCACTTGTTGAGTTTCATGGCTCATATCTTCCACAGAACTGTGATACAAATGTAGAAGAGCTTGAATTTTGTAAGTATGTTAAAATATGTATGTTTTGGTATTACTGATTATATACCAATTACAGCAGTCAGCGGTCAGAGAATTGTCTCTCTGATTCTAATGATAGAGTGAATAACTGGATATTAGCAGCAGCAGCATCCTGGTCTAACTGCATATAGACCAGTGCATCTAGATGAGCATGATATTATGGCAACCACTACACAATAGCCATCTACACTGAGCCCTGAAATTGCCACACCAGTTCCTCTGGATATAATTCACTCTGCTTCAAACCAACTCTAATGCCATCAAATGTATAATCTAGCTTCTGAAACAGATTTACGTGCATCAATGAAAATCAAATTCAGCTCATACGCATTACAACATACATAATTGGCTAATGGAGCCGACTGCCTTACTAACTGCTGGATACCCATATTCATGCCATTCAATACAATTGCACCATTATTATGTTGACCTACTGAACAAGACCTTATGTATGTATCACCTACAGACTACAGGCCAACAAATCAGTTGGCAGGTTTCAAATCTATTAAGCCTTAATTCATTAAAGATAGCTGTTCCTTAAGATGAATACCTTTGCATCATGAAGAGAATAGAAAACAGACTTCTTAATCTTTTCTCTTACCTGTTCCTTAACCATATCTGCAGTGTGAGAATTGTAGAAAAAAGACTGGGGGTGGTTAGATCCATGAATATTTTATCCGTATTTTGCAAACTGAGAAAATAAAAAAATCCAGTAGAAAGCTTAACTTCTCAAAGTGATGACATCACCAAATTTATTAGTATACAATTCATATGGTCACAAATCTCACAAGAAACCAGAGCATTACTTTATTAGTAACCCACACAATGAATTGTGAAAGAAAATCCTCAAATATATGCACAATATAAACAACTGAGGGGGTTGGAAACGACCCTCTGGGGTGTGCAATAAAGACTTGACGATGGGGGTCTTAAGAAAGACTAGGTGGTAGAACCCTTCCCTGACAATTCTCATCCTGCATATCTGCCAATGTAACCAGGAATTCTTTGAAGGGGAGGGCACCAATTCAGTTGGTGAAAAACTGTCCTCTGGCCACCATGTAGAGCCACCACTGGTTGCTGTAGCAATGATTTGAATGAATGAAGTCTTGTGCTTTTCGGTTGTTACATATTAACCTTTGATTGCTTTTTATAGGATGATTGCATATCTTTAGTTGGTGGACATAGGGTTGGATATTTGAAGGTGATTTGTGCAAGTGGTGTCTGTGATGTTGCTTACAGACCAAGGGGAAGTGGAAGAAGGTGGTTGTGAAGCAATTGATGGAATGAGTGCAACAGGTGGGTGCTGAGTTCTGATGAGGAGTAACAGGCAAAGGTTGAATGCAAGAGGCAATGACAAGATGAATGGTCAAAATGTGGATTTGAGGAGAATAATCAGGTATCGTCCAACAGAGACTATGGATGTGGAAGAGAGTTAGTGGTTAGAGGCAGGGAAAGTGGTTGGAATGATCCTGAGTGGTGTTGGGTGGCTCTTAGCTTCTGACTTACACATCCCATCAGATTAATAGGAGGTGAGGGATGGGAAAACCCAAAAGCAGATGCAATGACTCATCCATTAACTCTTTGTTTCAGCAGTTGAGTCTTTGTCTCTACAGTATAACAACTGTAGAGACAATTATGAAATAATTGTAGCAGCATCCTCCTTGTGTATCATCATCATCATCATCATCATCATCATCATCATCATCATCATCATCATCATCATCATCATCATCATCATCATCATCATCATCATCATCATCATCATCATCATCATCATCATCATCATCATCATCATCATCATCATCATCATATCATCATCATTTGATTTGTTTATCATCATCATCATAATTGGTTTCATCCTTCACTCATTCTCTTATGAAGTAAGTAAGTAAGTGTATTCTTTAATAAACGTTAGCAAACGCACAGCGCTTTACATACAATATTACACAAAGAGGAAAGAAAATAGAATAGTAATAATATCGTTAGATCAAAAATGAAATAATTGTAGCAGCATCCTACCCAGGAAATCTCCTCGGGTAAGGGAGTCAAATCTAGGGAGAACCAGATTATGAGAACGTGGGTGCAAATCATACCCGGTCTTTAGAATGGGAGGTCGAAGGTCATGGAGGACTAATGTTGTGCATATTATCTGTTCTATATTCTGCTTGTATCTAATTGGCTGCAAATAACTAACGAAATATACAAATGTTGTAAAATTATGTTTCCATCCTTTCTTGGAGCATACTATGCACAATCATGTCAGCCTTTGCTTATCTTCAGCAGCTGATCTTAGTTCAACCTTTTGACATGTGACCCCTGCTGACCTTTGCTCAGAGAGCCTCTGCTGTGGCACTCCTTATCTGGTGCAGATGTTGCAGCCTGACAGCACCTAAACAGCCTTCAACAGATTCTGAACTGTTAGTTTTTATAGACCAGATGGCGCTACTGTTCGTTTGCCTTAGAAAAAACCGAGAAGGATGCTCCTCCTCAAACGGAAGTCTTTGTTCATTTGAATCAACCAAACAGGATATGGATATTCCAACGTTGATTAGTCTTTGTTAATAGACAAACAAATCAACCAACCAGGATATTTAACTGTTAATTAGTCTCAGTTAATAGAACACCCTGGGTCTAGGCTAAATGTCCAAATGATACGAGGTCATAGGTCATAGATAACAGCATCAGCCGTTTGACCTATCGTTTACAACTCAAACATTTTCGTTATTTTGTATTTGTTATCTGGACTTGTTTTACCTATCCACTGTCTTGTCATTG
This sequence comes from Allolobophora icterica, assembly GCA_963556255.1. Lineage (NCBI taxonomy): Eukaryota > Metazoa > Annelida > Clitellata > Crassiclitellata > Lumbricidae > Allolobophora > Allolobophora icterica. The sequence goes on along the minus strand of OY744615.1, from coordinate 4,145,105 downwards.
TGTTATCTGTGAAGGCGGAAGGAGAGTTGATGCTACAGAGTCACTGCCTTCGCCCGTCACTTGTTTAGCCCCTTCCGCCTCCGCCACCCCCCTCCGCCAGCCCTAGCCGTGGCGTTGATAGCTGCCTTTGGTTGAGGCTGCTGACTCTGACTCTAACTCAGTAAATAGTTCTCCCATAATTTTGTCCATCTGCCTTGAATGGAAGCAGATTCCGGCTGTCTGTTCTTTTGACCCATCTAACCAAGCAGACAGACAGACAGACAGACAGACAGACAGACAGACAGACAGACAGACAGACAGACAGACAGACAGACAGACAGACAGACAGACAGACAGACAGACAGACAGACAGCTCCCTTTGACCCTGTTCGTACTTCGGTCTATATCTCTGATGAACCTTATTGATTCTGGTTGTCATGGCAACTGATTATTCATCCCTCTGCTGTCTACCTGCAGCAGAAGCAGCAGCAGTCTAATCAGGGATGATGATGATGATGATGATGACCTGTTTGCTGCCTATTTTGTATTTGGCCAGGTCTTCCAGTTTCCGAGAAAATTACCTGCGTGACAGGAAAAGTCAGACTTGGGCTTTGCAATTCTTTCCAGTGTGAACTGTTGTTTTGGCATTGACTTTTTGGTTGACTTTGGTTCATTATAGGCCAATCATTGTTGAGTGACCTATAATGAATACGCTGACCATACACTGTTAGTGGTGAAGATCAGATGGTGAGGGAGAGGACTGGTCATCTTCTTACATGTTCAGAAGCATTGATGTTTCCACCCATGTCCAGTCATCCATCTCAGTCACCTCCTCAGACCTTCCTTCCATTCGCCTCCTATCAGGGTCTGAAGGACATAAAAGAACTGATAGAAGAAACTGAGTTGGTCAGCATAATCCAAGGCTTCTGACCATCGACCGCAAAGCCCTGGAGAGGCAACACACACTGTGTGGGGCAGATCGAGAGTCACTGCGTTCATTGATCGAATGCAGTGTATGTTTGTATAAGGAGTGAGCAAGGAGCAGAGATGGATCAATTGGTTAAAAATGCAGTAAGGCAGATTTTGAAATGCATTTTTTTCCTCAGTGGACAACGAGTGCAATGACTGCAATTTGGGCGCAATGTGCTGATGTTTAGGGTCTTTGTTATGGCTCTGGCAAGAGAGTTTTGAGCTACTTGTAGTTTCTGATGGCTTCCTTTAGTGATACAAAGGAAGATGAATGAGTGGAAGCCTATAGTTGACATATGAAGTGGTTGGGTAGTATTATCATGGTAGTACTATGGTAATACTATGGGATCTGGCAACTTCAACTGCCACTCAGGAGACCATTACTGTATATTTTTCAGCTTAAAACTGGATGATGATGATGATGATGATGATGATGATGATGATGATGATGATGATGATGATGATGATGATGATGATGATGATGATGATGATGATGATGATGATGATGATGATGATGATGATGATGATGATGATGATGATGATGATGATGATGATGATGATGATAATGATGATGATGATGATGATGATGATGATGATAACGACAATTTATATGGCGCCGTAACGTTGCGATACTGCTACAAGGGCGCCTCACAACTTCTAGTGGGCAGGATAAGCCTTAGGATTTTGCTGCAGTTGTTTTGCTCACTGAAGCTGACACCTGACTGCTGTGTAAAGCATCCTTGATTAGCTTGATAAGTCATACAAATGAGCCATGGACCAGATAGAGCCATTTAGACTTTTAGAGTTGAGTGTCAGCCAGTGGAGTTATCATGTTGGCTGCTGATACTAGGTACTTTCAAGTAAAGGCTTCTTCCCTTCCTCGGCTCCACCATCTTCACTGTCACAAGAGCAACAGACTGTTTCTATTGGTGCAAGTCTTAGGGTCTGTGTTGCTGGGATTCTGGAGGCTGATGGCATGTAGGGATGTCAGATGATTGGCCTAATAATGGCTGATGAGGATGCCTCAGGTGCTTCAATTATCTAGAGTAGCCTCCTCCTCTTCCCTGTGCTCCTCCTGCTCCTCCTCCTCCTCCGTATGCTCTTCTTTCTCTGGTTACTGCCTCTTCTGCTCCTATACATTTGAGTTCCATTAGAACTGCATTTAGCTCTGGTCGTCTTGCCTGGGTTAGTTAAATTACTGTTGATTCCCTGTGATGGGTCCCCTGCCATTAAAAGGGTTTGATATCCATATCTCCCTCATCTATAGGCTTATTTGGTTTGTGGGCAGTGGTGCCTCCAGAGGGGTTGCCCATGGCGTCCTGTTAACAGTGCCTGGTAATGTGCAGAAATAATTACACTATTTAAGTAAGTTGTATCTATAGAGCCTTGGGGGCTTTGCACTGGCCACACTGGCATATTGTAGTGTGGGTCTTATCTCCACAGGCATGAGATATGATACCAATATGCTTGATGAAGACGAATGGATAATAGTTTCTGGTCTGATTTTTCTCCATTTCATTTGATCAGTTGCAGTTGGTCCTCAGTCATTGAAATTCATGGTCGACTTTTAAACATCAAAACAACAAAAATCCCCAAAGCTGACTCTGTTTCTATGATACAAAATGCAGAAAGCTAAGACCATCCTCCCTTTGGAACCAAACTGTTCTTATGTCTCAACATTTGATACAAGGTACATAAGGAGACATCAAATTGTGCTTGTATGTATACATGTTATGTTTGTAGACTGTGTGCCAAGAGTATCACGATTGTAATTCCAATCATATTCTAAAGATTTCTTCAGTGCACTAAAAAGATAATTCTCAGGAACCAGCTTGTTTCCGGCGCCTTGTCAATAGAAAATCGATAGGAAGGTTTCTATTGTGACAAGCTATATTGTATTGTCTTGTATTTTATTGTACTAAAGTGTGCTATCTCTTGATGGCTGAGGAGAGATGTGGTAGTGTCGACTGTATGAGATGAGTTTTCATTTCCTGTCCTATAAGTGTCTGTCATGTGATCAGCGGCTGTCTCTGTCGACAGACTGAGCCCCTGTCTCTCTTACTCAGGTGGGTAATCGTAGCCATCCATCAGTTTCCAGCATCTTGCTTCAGGAGATTCTTCTACTCTTTCTTACACCTGTTTCATACACCTTTTTCATACACCTTTTTCATACACCTGTTTCATACACCTTTTTCATACACCTGTTTCATACACCAGTTTCACAATCGGGTTTCTAAAAATAGGCCATTTCCAAAGTTAAGGCTTCCCAGGTCATAAACTAGGTTCCACCTATAGCTACTGCTGTAACTGCTTACTGAGGCAGCATTGCTAGCCAGTAAATTGACAACAGACTGGGCACTGGTTCTGCAAAATCGAATAGCCTGCTACCAGACAAAGTTCTAAGCTGTGCAGGGAAAATTGAAAGAATGTCTGAAATGAGCATAAGCAGGTCATGCTCATGAATTGGGTCTCTCCTTTGTAGGTCATGTGACTCATAGTTGCTCAGTATGTAATGACTTTTTAGCCTAGCAGAACTTTGTGCAATGTTCTTTCATAGATACTACAACAGTGACATGCCTCAGGCATTTCAACTTCTTATGGATAATGTAAGAAGTCCTAAGACTGCTTAACTCCTCAATACTGTTAGGATGTTTTTCCACCTATTTGAAACAGTCTTGTTTGTCACTGAACCTTATTTAAATCCAGGAACAAAACGGTCAAACTACATTGGAAATGTATTTTAAAAATCAGTGACTAACCAATTAGCAATTTTTACTTTAGAGTTTTTTCTTGTCTTGGTGCTTTGTAAAATTATGTCAGATTGCAGTAACAATTAGAAAAGATAGACCAAGATCCAAGACTGGGATGGATGTACAGTTCTAATGAAGACATAAATTATTATGCTTGAACATAATTATATCTTTAGTACATGAGAGGAGAACTGGATCAAGTGCAATCAAGTGGTTGTTGTTGTTAGAAACTGATGATGATGATGATCCAAGACTGGGATGGATGTAAGACTGATGAGTCCACAGTTGACACACGTGACCTCAGTGACAGACATCCGAGCACCATCAGTCCAAGAGTGCTCTGCAAAAATGTATACTATGTCACAGGGGAAGTCCAATGTGAAATGAAAAATCGGCATGTGACCAAGTAACTGATGAAAACTGAGATGCTAGAAAACTATGGTCAGGTGTGCAACCTCAATCTCCAATGTCCTAGAATACAGTAAAAAAATCAGATGGTAATAATGCCTCCACTGAGTCTGAGCCATGAAAATGATTGATAGGTGAGCTATCTTGCTATAATCTTTCATTCAAGGATGGTTGTGTATCACAAGGTAAGGGCTGTCAGGTGCAATGGCCATCGGCTGAGATCTGTCGCACCATGTGATATCAACTAATCATGCAACAGACAATGGGTTGTACCCAGTAATTGTAATTGTAATCTGACCCTAACGAGTGAAATCACTTTCAAATAATACAGATTGTCTGATAATTAAATGGTTTTAAGTGAGGTTGATCTCTTTGGCTTTTTTCCTGTAAAAGGAGTTTTAGGGTGAAATTGCAAATTGAAATTCCTGTTTTCCTAATGGAAAAGCAAACAAATCGAAACCTGATAGATAAGAGAAACATCTAGCAACTTAAAGGCCGCCAGAGTAGGTGTTTAAATATATACAATATCATACATTTCCATAATAAGTGATGGTTTTTAAGTTTCCTTCCTCTTTTGTCAGTCTGTAGGATTGTCTCCGTCAGTCTGTCTGTCTCATTGAGTCAGTCTGTTTGTCTGTCTGCCTTTCTGTCTGTTTGTGTTTTTTGTTGCTTTATTTTTAAGTGCTAATGTTATTGTTAGAACAGTGAAGTTAGTGCATTTCTTTCCTGTTTCCCAGTATTTCGTTTATTAAGGCGTCTCTTGTTTTATCTTCTATGACCATGATGGGCAGATGCTGTTGGTCTCTGGCTAGCAGAGCTACAGGTGGCCGACTTAGACAAATCTACCATGCAGGTAGTCATAGCCAGAGACCCACTCTAGACTCTTGGCTTCTGTTGAAAAGCAGACAGACAGACAGACAGACAGACAGACAGACAGACAGACAGACAGACAGACAGACAGACAGACAGACAGACAGACAGACAGACAGACAGACAGACAGACAGACTGACTGACTGACTGACTGACTGACTGACTGACTGACTGACTGAGGAAACAGACTGAGCAGATGGCAGTCATACATCATGTGACTACCTTCCTAATGAAAGTTAACAGTTTTGTAATGGCGTAGTGAAATCAGAGAGGCAGCGAGAGACAGTGGCGTATTGGTTGAGTGCTTTCCTTATAGCAGGAGTGTTCAAGTTTGAGTCTTTGCTACAATGGCCACTTTCTTTGGGAAAGCCCTTCAACTCTGTTCCATCCCATTATTTCCTTATTTCCTTTAATTATTTAGTATGGCGATGTTGTCAGGGCCCTGCCCCTGCCCCTGCCTTCCTTCGAGAGCTTTGCTGCTCCGTTTCAGGTGCCAAAGGCCGATGTTCCCTCTGCTCTGCAGGTAAAGGGTTCATTTAGTCCCCTTTGCTCGTTCCATGACTATGCAAAGTCAAGCTTTTTCAGCGTTGGTCTGCAATAGACTTCCCTTAGAGCTCGACATGTGCCCTGGGGTCCCTCTGGCCTGTTTGTTGCTAATCTTAAAACTGTACTGTTTGAGCATGCTGGTGTCAGGAGCACCTCTGAGTAGTTCCCTTGAAGGGGCACTGTATAAATCCTCAAATGAATGAATGAATTACTGATGGTTATAATCTCAAAATTTCCTCAGAAAACTATATGGCAGAAACCAGCTTATTCACAGGTGTTCAGTCAGAACAGAATTGGTAATGGCAGGTAATGGCAGGTAATGGCAGGTTTGGATTCCAGTTCAAGATGACAGATGATGAGGTGTAGTGACACTACATAAATTTAAAAGAATGAAAGAGTGGAATATATTTTGGGATAAGAATCATCCCCATTCCCAGGAGTGACTCATGACCACTTAGAAATGCCTCCTAAATCAAACCAGAATAGGCTAACCCTCTTATTACAGGAAGGCCGCCTATCAACTTGGAAATTAAAGTTCAGAAATGCTGGCGAGCAGAGTTAGCCAGAACATTAACAGTTTACTATTGCCAATTATTTCATCTGAATTGGATGGGAAAACTGAAAGAAAACAACAGATTCTGGGTCTGCTATCAAATCAGTCACCATAACAGGTGACAGATTTATTAATCTGGTTTAATAATCTGATTTTTAATCTGATTTATTGATCTCATTAATTGATACCAGCTTTTCTGCTGCAGCATATCGTGTGACTCACCAGAGGGAGTGACAACAGTTTTGATGAAAATGTGGTAGAGACTGTAAGCTTGCAAGAGCATTTTAGTACAAGTGATCAGTAGGGAGTCAGATTGAATTAGTTATGGAGCAGATCCAGAAAGTGAAAACTAACCAGAAAAGACCCTATCACTTTAAAGCACAATATGAATTAGCAGTGCTTTTTTTCTCCCAGAACTCTCCGGAACGGCGTTCCAGCACCTTTTTTCAGCTATTAAAAAATAATTTAGTTTAGGGGTACTTCGGAATGGAGAGATTACTCCTCGTAGCACCATTCTTCAGGTGTAAAAGTGAATCATGTGACCACTCTGTTTAACCAATGTTGTGTTTAAGGTCATGGAGAGAATTATTAAGGCAACATAATGGATCCTTTGAATGAGTATGATATAATTAAGGGCAGTCAATTTGGATTTATAGGAGGTCATTCATGTTTGAGAAATCTGTTAGAATTCTGTGAGGAGGTTTATAAAGTGATAGACAAAGGAAACCTATAGATGTAGTTTACCTCGGTTTTGACAAAGGAATTTGGGAAAGTACATCATGTAAGGCAGCGTTTCCCAAACTTCTCTGGGTCGGGACCCACTTGTAAATATCTTGACAGCCTCGGTATCCACTGCGTAAAATTAAGCATTGTGTACTAAAATTTGCTTCGTAAAATTGGCATGGAAATATGCGGATTTACGTATTAGAAATTGGCATGTTTAAAGCATTACAAGGTAAAAGTTTACAATTTATTGCAATCCAAAGCACCTGTTGTACGATAATGTAACAATGTAAGTAATGGTAATATCATCAATGTTATAGCCCAATCATAGCCAAATGCTTTTGCTCCGACAAAATAAATGTTTCCCGAAAAAATTTGGCGACCCACTTGCCAGAGCTTCGCGACCCACTTTTGGGTCGCGACCCACAGTTTGGGAAACTCTGATGTAAGGCTATCCAAGTAGTTGTAAGCATGGCAAGCATGCAGGTTTAGAGAACAGGTACCAAAATGGAGTCAGAGCCAGTTATCCAGTAGAAGGCTAATAGCAGAAGGTGGGTTTGAAAACAGTATTCTGGGTTTTCAACAGGCAGAGTCAGAACAGAATGCAGGCTCAAGAAGCACTGGCCAGTTGCAGTGATCAAGGCAGAAGGCAGGTTCGGAACAGAAGGTAGGTTCCTTGAAGAAACACAATGGCCAATTGGTTGGGTGCTTGTTAGAAGACAAATGTTTCTGACTCTCGTAGCCCTCATCCTCTCAGCTGGTGATGGTGATTATGTCATGTCCTTAATGCAGTCTGTACAAGCATATAATTAAGGCTTGGGCAAACAACGTGGGCTCCATTAGTATGTGTCATGTCATTGAACAAAGGAGACTAAGTGCCCACAATTTTTTATACTAGGCCTGGCTTTCTAAGTATAATATTAATTATCAGGATGTCAAGGTTGGTTTGGTTTTGTGCACAGGTTACCAATTCCTGTTTGCAGTCAGCTAATGCAGGGCAATTATATTTTATTTGAACAGGTAAAATGGTAAGAGAGGATTCAATAATGTAAGACATAATCATAGAGAGTAAAACATGCAATAGCAATCGGCAGTGATGGGTGTGAATAAATTAACTCCTAGATAGTGAACATTAGGACGAGTTCATTTTCCCCTCTTTTGTCAAGTCTATTGTTCGTCTTATCTTTTGTATATATCTATGCATATATTGTCTATCCTTTGCTTTCTTGGTCTTTGTTTCTCTTTCCGTCAAATCTTGCTTTTAGTGCAGTGTGTGGATTTGATTTTCTCCACTTGGCCAAAACATGGGCATCTTCACTTAATGAATTTGTGCAGCAGGGTTCTTTGGATGTCTGATGTCATTATTTCTGATCTCCTGTAGTCTTGAAAGTCTGCAATTATCCATAACCAACTAATTTCTGCTATGAGCATTCTTTTCTCACATAGCTTTTCAATCAATCAATCAACTGAGCATTTATATAGCACCCCTTAAAGGCAACTATTCAGAGGTGCTCCCAGCCCATCCCCAGCGATACAGTCTTTAGAGCAGAGAAGAAAGTAGTGGATGAGTCACGAGGAAGAGACCGCAACTCAGGAGATAGCCCATTCCAAATTGTGTGCCAATCATGGAGAAAGCGCGCTGCGGCATAGTAGCGGTGCATGCAAAAAAAGCATAGAGGTCATAACAGGTGGCAGAGCAAAGAGAGCGGTAACCAGGTGGAGCAAAGGTGCGAGAACAAAGCTCGTGCAGATAGGAGGGAGCCTGGCCAAGCTGACATTGCCAGACAATGGAGGCAACCCGGTAGACAATGCATTGCGAGAGTGGTAACCAGTGAAGGACATCTCGCATGTATTGCATGTATTCGGAGACGTGGCTGAATTAGGAATGCGCCCGACCAAGCATGCAGCGGAACGCGGTACATGTTCGAGGCAATTCAGTTGAATGAGGTGAAGCCCAATATAGAGTAGCAACAATAGGTAATGAACGCATGGACGAGAGTATCAGCAGCCAATTGCTGAGCGACTAATTTCTTGATGATTTACACATTTTACATATGCCTAGCATTCTGATCTATGCAGGAAAATGGGTTGTATCATTATTCCGTGTATTCCTTTAGTGGCTTTTGTTAGATCCCTGCTTCTCCATGTCCTGTTCATAATTGCAAATACTTTTAAGGTGCATCCTATTCGTTTTGTATGTGTTCTTCACTGTTGCTATCTGTGATCACTAGGGAGGGCCATTCTGTAGAGGTAGTAAAATCCAATCTAAACAAGGCCTTGTCCTCCGTTCAGGGACAACTGTTAGTTGAAGCAGACGCAAGACCTGAGAGTAGATCAGCCACATACATTAAGTGTCTGGAGAATGTTTTTCCTCTTCTTTAGGATCTGAGGCTGAGAAGCGGAAGTGTGGAGTGGCTGATCACTTGTTCATTTATCCTGATGTATGTATGTTGATGCTTGTTCACCATGCAGAGTGCTGTTTGGCAGCTGGTTATATTAAGAACTATACTTACTTACTTAATAAGTCTGAGCTGCATCTGACTGTCTTCCTCAGTTTCTGTCTTTGGTTCTCTGTGTTCTCTTGGTTCTGTGTTTACGTTCTGCCTGCGCAAAGCATTTCCAGGAAAAGACGTCTTTCATTTGCTGACATTCTCTTCCTGATTTGCTGTTGCTAAGGAGTAGTTTAACAATATTGATATCTGCCTTTGTCTTTTGTCGTTATGGGCTGACTTGTGTTCTGCTATGTTTTGCATATGCCACTGATTCAAAAGAACGATGCAGGAGTTGGATGCATAAGAACGTGAAAGATGCATACCTTTCACCTGTTAATGCCTCTAAGGCATTAGAAGACACCTCCCCATCTGTTTGTCTTTTGATGAATGAGGAGGTGGAAGGCACCTACCTACCAGTTGTCTTTGAGGAGGATGGAAGGCACCTGTAGCTGCTACCAGTTTACCTGTTGGAGGCTAAATGGACGGTGCCTACATACCAGTGGCATCAGATTCAGAATATTTATTGATCACCATGTAACAAAATACATTTCCCGGAATTGGCGGGCAATGGTGTTTAAATTGATGTATAGTAGGTAGACCAGTAATACCAGTAGCAATTCATTAGAATCTAGACATCAGGCAAGGAGTTCCCCAAAGTAGTGGCCCACAGACTGCAATGCTATGTGCTGTTTAATAATAGCGTGCACTCCACGTTGATGGTACTTGCTGAGCGATCACCTGTAATGTTCATGTACCTCTGAATTTTTACAAAACAATGGTTAAAATTCACAGGCTTTTAATTTTCTTAGCCTCTCCTCTGCCGTCTCATCTTCCCACTGACAGTGTATGGTCAATGTACTCATAGCTCAGTGGCTAGGGGATTGCAGGTGAAGCAGAGAAAGCGCTGTGTAAATAAAGAGTAACTAAGAAAGGTTGCTGCCACTTGCCCTGCATTTTCCAGCATATGTATTATCCTCTGATTGAAATGGTGCTAAATGACGCGTGGCCAAGGTCGTTTGCCCTCATTGTATTGTTGGTTGGGTTTTAGGTTACAGATTCTTTTAGCTGCTTTGACTTTGTTTCATTTTGTTGTGTGGGGAAAGAGGTAACATCTTCTCTTATGATCACGTGATTCTGACATTCATTGTGGCCAATTAACCGAATGAATAATCAATGTGTTTTACCCCTATGTCTGTCTTGTCATCTGACATTTGTTGAGTTTTCACATTTCAGTTTGGCTTGTGTCTCTACATGTCTGTATATCCGTCCGTCCTCCTGTCTGTCTGTCTGTCTGTCTGTCTGTCTGTCTCTGTCCGTTGTAATTGCCTTCAAATTAACTGGTGGCTGCAGTGATTCCCTCCTCCTCCTCCTCCTTCTCCTCGTCCTCTCCTCTCCTCGTCCTCCTCCTCCTCCTCCTCGTCCTTCTTCTCCTTATGCTCGTTTCTGGTGTGGCGGTCGCCTCAGATCCGCTTTTGCATTTGCATCCTGTTAGATGTGTATATGTGAGCGTCGTAGACCTCCTCCTACCAACTGATCATCGACCGACGGATGATGGTCGGCCCTTCTAGACCAGTTAGTTTTTGTGTGTGTGTGTGTGTGTGCCTCCTTGTGACTGACTACATTCAAGGCTTACGTCCGTTTCGCGGCTCTCATCAGTCGCACTGCTTCTCAGACAGACTCTGCTGCTACTGCTGCTGCCTCTAAGGCTGCTGGTGCTACTGCTGGTTGCGGCTGTTTCTTGTGTCCTTCGGATGCAACGGTTGTGGTGCATATATTAGCACTGGAATCGACTGCTGTTCACAGGTGGCAGCTACAGAGCCTGGTCAGAGTGAAGAGGATGACGTCGTAGGTGGACAGATAGACAGTTAGTCAGATCATTCATTACTCTGGAGGTGATCGGATGCATCAATGAAAACAGTGTTTTACAAGAGATAATGTGACTGACATGCAGAGGATTCCAGGTGCTAGTTATTCGGTGCAAATGGATTTAGAACGAGTCGGGAATTACAGGTTGTGCATCTAGTGCAAATCTCTACAATGCTGACACCTGGTGGTCGGATATCGAACTATGAGGTGTGGGAATCAAGCACAACCATTTCCTGTGGGATTGGAGAACTGGCAAGATCTTCGTCTTTCCGCAATTCCCTGAGACGCCAGAGAGAACCGCTCTGGATACAGAGTGAGTAGCCACAGTCTGTCGTCTTATAAGATACTCTTCTGAGGAACAATTTCATGTCATTGGATGGCACCCACTGCACTGACATTTCGTAAATTTATGTCTTGGGTTTAGTTAGTGTAGTCCTTCCAGTGAACCCTAAAGGGGTTGGGCTTCCTTTCAAATTGATGGGGGAGGGGGGATAGAGTAATGGTAACACTCATGGCCAGGAGAGCATTAGATTCATGGTTCGATACCTGTAACCCTCTAGGGCAGCACCTTGCATTACTACCAAACCGTGTGTTTAGTTAAGATTTGATTGTGCTGTCATGTTTCAATGTAATCTTACTGCGTTTGTCAGTTTGAATTAATAAAGATTATTATTTAAAAACGATGCTGTGAAGGATTTCACAGGAGGAGCAACACTATATGGTTCGACCATGGTTGGGCTGGAAGTGATCGTGAGTAGGCATTCTTGAAGGGGTGCTATATAAAACTACTTCAATAATAATAATAATAATGATTGCTATAGTGAAATGTGTAAAAAAGTTAAGACAAGCACACACACTGGGAACACACACACACACACGTGCAACCACACAAAGCCACACATACATAGACAAATGCACTCATGATCATGGAGATGATGTCAGGCAGATGTCTGTCTGACAGCAGTTTGGTTGTCACCTGGTTTATCAGCTGCAGGTTCAGTTCTTAATGTTGTTGTCATCGTTGTTGGTTCTTTTCTCGGGATTAATTACGCATTTTGCATTATTCTTGGTAATCAGTTGATGTTCAAGAGATGATTTATATTTCACTGATGATCTCCACCAATCCCAATGCCCCCCCCTCTGTCCCTATGAAGCTGATCTGAGGGAGGTTGCTTTTGAAGCAATGGTGGAATGCACCTGTCGTCTTGAGCAGGCGCCTAACAGGCCAAGAGTGTGTTGTATAAGATCTTGATAATTGTACTGTCATATGTTTCAATGTTACTTACTGCGGTTTGTTATTTAACTTGTTAATAAACACGAATATATTTTTATCTTAGAAACATTCCAAAACCTTAAAGGTAAAATGCCTTGACTGTTCTCTTCAGCATCCTGGGTTCACTTCCCAGTTTCTTGTGATTTCATTGTTTAATTAGGGAGTGAAACTTGAAACAATTAATGCATTTGATGTTAATCTTGCAGCCATTAATACATACATAACAGAAATTTGCATAAATTTGCCTGACTGTCCTTGAGCTCACCTACTCCACTTTGGCTACACTCGTCATCATCATCATCATCATCATCATCGTCGTCGTCGTCATCATTATCGTCGTCGTCGTCATCATCATCGTCATCATCATCGTCATCATCATAATCATAATCATCATCATCCTTATCAGCACCATCAGATTCAAACTGAGACAAGTCTCAGTAATTGGTTCCTGATGCCACATGATGTGTGTTGATGAGGAGGCAGTTGTGTTGGTGACGTGTGGGTGGGATGATGTTTTTTAACTGTTCTCTGACTGAATGGAGTTGGTTCATTCATTGAGGCAGTACCTGACATATGACAGATGACGTCTGCTCTGGCATTTCTCTAGAAACTGGTCTCCGCATTCCATCAAATGCACACCAGAAAAACTATGCCTTTAAATTAAGTGCCCGCCTGCCTGCCTGCCTGCCTGCCTGCCTGCCTGCCTGCCTGCCTGCCTGCCTGCCTGCCTGCCTGCCTGCATGCCTGCCTGCCTGCCTGCCTGCCTGCCTGCCTGCCTGCCTGCCTCCTTATGGGGGCAGTTGCTTCTAATCCTGTTGCTGTGCACTTGATTTTCTGCCTTTTCTGTGTGGTTAAGGTTTTTCTTGGCTTTTTTTTAGTCAATTTTAGTGCAGACCACTTGATGCTGTTGTACAGAAAACTCAATCATGTGATGGATTCTTTATATGACCAAATTGGTTGGTGAAATGGAATATTTTGTTGCATGTAGATCTATTAAAAAATTTAGTAAATGGTGGGGACAGCAAAGGGTAACAATGTAATAAGTCGGTAATGCACTGGTGTCAAGTTTTGACTTTCTAAGTGAGAGGCAGAGTCAGCTTATATGAAGGGGACAACTGATTCTCATGATTTGTATGAGGACTGAGTCTAGAAAAGACCAGGTCAGCTACAATGTTATTATAACACAGTTAGGCATTTGATAGAAAAGAAGGTAATATTATTATGCCATTGCATTGGCTGATGTCATGCACATTAGACATGGATCCTGTAGAAGTTTTTAATTAATTTGAAGGATTAATAAACAAAGATATTAAATCATTCAGTGCCTGAAAGCGACGACAACAAAAGACATTAAACTGAAAATCAAGATAGGATTAATTAGATAATTAGCTACTGAGACAATAAAGAACCATGTCTGGATCTGTTTAAGTGTTTTTCAGTCCATGTAAACCTGTTGGATGAAATCTATTGTATCACTCAGTTGAATGCTTATGTTTGTCATTTGTCATTTCATACACCACCAACATTGTGTCATTCCACTTCTTCTTCTTTCATTCCTTGACCTTTAGCCTTTTCTACATTTTCATCATCTTTAAATTATTCATTTCAATAGTATTGGTTGGTCAGGTTTTGGCCATTTCCTTTTACAGTAAAACAGAAAAATAGATTTAAAATTCTTGGATGTGCTTAACCAAACTGAGTCCAGTAGACGAATTGGAGCTGGGTTAAGCGGAAGGTCATTGACCTTGAGTGGCAGAGAACTTGCCAGTTGCTGAGACAGAATTAAAGAGTGGATACTAGCGAGACACCAACAGCCAAGAGATTATGACAGAGACAGCGTTAGTGGTGCACTATGAAGGAAAGAAGGGATGGACTTTGGGAAAGTGAATCAGTCGGAGGAAGGAACCAAAGGCAGAAGAATGCAGAAGGAGGCAGAGAGACAGAATGGCAAAGACTGTGGCTTAGTAACTTAGGACAATTCCCAGGAGTTGAGCACTGGCAGGGAACAGGTTAGAGCTGGTCTGCAAAGCAAAGCTCTTCCTAAATCAAAACACAGAAAATCATTTGGCTTACAATTATTGTTCTACATCCCACTTATCTACAGATAAGTTACAGCATTAAATTCTTGTACATGACTGTTGGACAGTTTCTTAGCTTTGTGGGGGTCTTCCAAGGACTGCTTTTTCTTTTTGTCCCACATTAGTTTGTTTTGATGTGTTGCGAGATGGAATCATCAGCTGCATAATATTTATGCACCCCCAGGGCAGGAAATACTTCCCCTCCATGTCATTTTGCATTCTGTCCAGAGTTTCTTCGTAAATTGAGAAACAGTTGTTTGGAATAGACTAAAATACATAAACCAAATTCTGCTTACAAAAAAGAAGTTTCTGGAGTTAGTTTTTACCTATTAGAAGACAGTGTTTTTGATACTCATCAGTTGGCCACAGTTGAGACAGACATATAGATACACAGACAGACAGACAGACAGACAGACAGATTGATATGCATACACATAGATTGATACACAACCCTAACCCTAACCCTGACCCTAACCCTGACAGACAGATAGATACACAGAAAGACAGACAGACAGATCGATACACAGACAGACAGGCAGAAAGAAAGAAAGATAGATACACAGACAAACGAGATGTGGCAACAGCTGTAGGTATTTCTGTCCAGTGAACTACCTGCTGATTGACAAAATGGCACAGCTGCCGAAGTAAACAAATCCAATGCCTGGAAGAACTTCTTGTAGACAGACAGACATAAGGCCTGGATTTCTAAGACAACTGCAGCTGTCTCTTGACCATCATCCTCTGCAACCTTCTTAGTCTCATCCTCGTGTTTGGCATTGCCTGCTGCCGTGGTAGCTCACTGCTAAGGACAACACACTCTGAAGCCCCCACTGATACACAATTTGCATTGTCAATCACATGGGAGCAAACTCCATCAAGAACATCAATGACCACTGAACTGTACTGACGTTTTAACTTTCCTACATGTATATCCAGATCGCTTTGAAGTGAAAACATCACAAGTAACGTAAAAACTGTCTGTGAAAAATCATGAAAACAATCTGGAATCACACTTTATGGTGATGGTGGGTGTAAACATGCCTAGTGGATCAGAAATAATTAGATATGAATAAATTGTTTATATACAACATTTTACAGTATTTAGAGAGCCAAGGTAATACTGAAATTGGCCTATATAGTTTGTGTCATCATCTTTTTATATATGTGCAACTTCACTGCACTTGGCTTCTTCTTCCTGGTGGTGGATATGGAAAGATTTAATCTGTATTCAAAGGGACTGTTTATCTGGCAATACTTGTCATTAGAATAAGAAGAAGAAGAAGAAGAAGAAGAAGAGTGGTTCTTATGTTGTCAGTAGTCAATTGTGGTATCAGACTAGTGCATTTTTAATTGAATCAAGGCATTTGAGTTCTTGAACCACGAACTGTGTGCCAAGTTAGCAGAGTTTCTAATCAGAAACGAAGGCAGAAACAGTTATCAACTTGCACAGGAAAGCCAGAGGTTGGCTGTTTTGTGTAAAGATAGTCTGCTTGTGTTTTTTACAATGTTTGTGGTGCTATGGAGTCAAATGTTTTAACAATTTGTGTAGTACGATGATTGAAGAGAAATGGTAAAAGCCAATCCACTTGTGCTACATATCTACCGCTTCCAATGGAAATTCTGTAGAGAAACAGAACAAGAATTTCCAATTGTTCGACTGTGACGGCTGAATAATCTCACGACGCAATCTTTTCTGAGCTGCAACCCAAGGCTAGGAGAAGTAGCCAAAACATAGAAAAAATTACTAGCATAAGTTTAAGTAATACTGGTTTATAGGTAATTAGCATAGGATTGGACAGCTTGTGACTAGTTGAACTGTTGTGAATGTAAATAGCATTATATTTGTGTAGACAAGCTTTTAATGTATGACATTAACTTTCCATTGTAACGGAAAGAGAGCTTGACTATCAGTCAATTACTACAAACTTATCTCTATGCCTCAGAACAGATATTTTTCAACAACTTACTAGGATGTAATTAAGGCTGTTGACAAGCCATCATATTACACGTGCATAACTGCATATATGCATTGTTGCAGGTCATTCAGTAGGACATCAGCTTTCCAGTAAAATATGGTTTTATTTTCTTAGTTGTTTACAAGTGCTCGATGGTGTAATGGTTATTGTGCTGGACTGACTGTCGAGAGGTTGTGGATTCAGATCCCTACCAGGGCAGAAATTTATATAAAGATTTCTGTTCCACATGTGCCCCGGCCAACTCAGCTATAGCCTAATGAGTACACTGACCATACACTGTCGGTGGGCAGATGAGACGGCAAGGGAGACGAGTGGCCACCCGCCCTCATATCCCGAGGCTAAGAAAATGAAATCACTAACACTTCATACACTTTGGAAATTTCAGATCCATCCTACGAACTCACCAAAACTTCACCACTTGCTATATCTCCACAGGTCTTTCACTCAAAACTCTCTACCTCCCTCGCCATCTAAACCCTAAACACCACTCACCTTAATGTCTTCCTGACTGACTCCTTCGGATCTTGACCTGGAACCGATTCGACCCCCCGCCTATCGATTTTGATTTGTCTAAGCGCCTGTGAATAAGCTGGTTCCCACGACTTTTTTGGGCGTTGTAGAAATCCGGAGATTATGATTATGATTACGATTGGCTGCCTCAAGGCTAGCTTAAGGGACTGCTGATTCTTCTTACAAGCAAAACATAACTCAGAGATTATGAGATTACTTCACTCTTCTCTTTAGACCATATAATTCTGATAGAAGTTATCCAATCATCTGCTGGTGGTGGTGGTGGCGGTGGTGATGATGATGCTGTGTCATTCAGGGCCTGGAGTCTATTCGGTCCATTCGTTGGCAAGAGAGGGTAAGAAATGCTTCTTATGTCTTTGCAAAGTGGCACTTTAGAAAATTGGAGATTACGATTACGATTACATGATGTCCCAACTCTGTGTTGCTATATGTAGCAACATACATTCAAAGTATTAGATGATGCTCATTTAGTTATTACTGGGAACCAAGACGTCGTAGATCTGTCTCTTGAGGTCTACAATGCATTTGTCTATATCTAGATGCAATTCTGAGCCACTCGAATTAGCCGCTGGTTCTTGAGTGACTGAATCGTAATATTTTTAATGTAATGCTATAACATGTGGAACTCTTTACTTGGCATTTATTTTCTGAGTGGCTGAAATAACAAAGAAGAAATGTTGAAGAAATGTTTCTGACATGAGACAAGCTTTCACTGCTTGAGTTCTCCAGTTCTATGCAAAAGTTGTCATCTGTTAGGTACTAAAGAAGAGGCACCATGTTAACTATCTCTTCTACATCAGATATTGAGGCCTACATACATAGAATGATGGGACACAAATGGTGGTTGATTCCCAATGGTCACAGATGACCAGCCACAATTAGCCTTCCAATTTGATCTTCATCTGCACTGAATGTTCTGGAAACAAGACAGCATCAGTTATACCCCTCCCCACATTACTTGCCCCATAAGCTGGTCATCTGTGTGACACATGTTGACCCCTTTTCATGAAAATGGGCCAGTGAACTTAATCTATGACCAGCTGCTTGAATTAAGGATACCAAACTAGAGTCTGTGTTTACTTGTTCAATGAGAAAACCAGGTTTTAGTGTGCATATATAGGATCATTTTTCACAAATTGGATTTTTTCTTGTACTGGGTCTAAAAAACTGAGATATAAGAATTTTCTTACTATTCAGTAAGTAAAGCTTATATACAAAAACGGTAAATAAGAAAAGCTGTGATGAGTGGGGCTGAGCTGAATCTCTTTGTTATTCTTTTGCTTACTCTCTGTATTGCTGTGTGTCAATTTTAAAGCACAGTACAAGTTCTACTGAGTTGATATATTCAATGGTTTATACTGATTTATCTTTTGAATAAAACTAAGTTACAAAGTCATTGCTGTTGAATTATAAGTAAAAGTGGTTAGTGTTAATAAATTAAAGATATTATGTGACCAAAGTGCCCTAGATATCTGTATAGGGCTCCATGTATAGACTGCCAATGACAGCTGATGGCATTCAATTACTTGGTCTAATCTACAATTACCAGTTAATGATCACTGGAAACCATCCACTCCAGTAATGTCTCCTTCTTCAAGTCTCTGTATACATTAACAATCATTTACATCAGATTTCTATTGACAGTAGGCTATTTACTCACTGGCTTTCCAGGGCCTTTATTAGTATGCTTGCTTTTGGGAGACATTTATTGTCCTTCTTTATTAGCTTTCTTGTTCTCAGGGTCATTTATTATTACTTATTGGTTTACTCGTTCTTCACGTTAACTTAATGGCTTACTTGCTTTCCAGGTCATTTTGTTATTCTAACTTAATGGCTTGCTTGCTTTCCAGGTCATTTCTTAATCTGACCTAATGGCTTACTTGCTTTCCAGGTCATTTCTTATTCTAACCTAATGGCTTACTTGCTTTCCAGGTCATTTCTTATTCTAACTTAATGGCTTACTTGCTCTCCAGATCATTTCTTATTCTAACTTAATGGCTTACTTGCTTTCCAGGTCATTTCGTATTCTAACCTAATGGCTTACTTGCTCTCCAGGTCATTTCTTATTCTAACCTAATGGCTTACTTGCTCTCCAGGTCATTTCTTATTCTAACTTAATGGCTTACTTGCTCTTTAGGTCATTTGTTATTCTAACTTAATGGCTTACTTGCTCTCCATGTCATTTCTTATTCTAACTTTATGGCTTACTTGCTCTTCAGGTCATTTGTTATTCCAACTTAATGGCTTACTTGCTCTCCATGTCATTTCTTATTCTAACTTTATGGCTTACTTGCTCTTCAGGTCATTTGTTATTCTAACTTAGCGGCTTACTTTCTATGCAGAATGTCATTGTGATAAATCAGTGATTTTGTTGTGATTCTTCCTTGAGTTGCTTCCTGCTGGGATTTTAATTTGCATTATGTGATTTTGAAAATGCAGTCTGGAAGGAATGGTTGTCCATAAGTGGACTTACCTTGTGGAGAGAAACTTTCAGGTTTGTTTTAAAGTTGTGATAGGAATTAGAAGGAAAGTGATCTCTTTTGACGAAGATGATGGATGTTGAGCTGCAAAATGCCAGATATATGGCTCAGCCTTCCCTTAGTTGGTCACATTGTATGGAGTTCTAGGTATAAAGAGTTCTAAGTATCAGAGTAATTAGAACTCAGACCTTGATCAAGTTTTCATGCATGATTGCTTATAATATTGCCATTTAGCTATGCTTGGTCAATGGAGTGGAATCAGTGGATCTGAAAAATTGCATTTTCTGGAGAGGGTAAAAAGAAGTGTTAGGAGTGGCATCTGATAGATATTACATTGAAGCACTAGAAGCTACTTTGGCCAATCAGTGGCTCAACTTCTGGACAAGAGTGAGGCACAAGAAAGACTGGATAGATTGGGAAGGTGAATGGAGGGTGAAGAGTGTATGAAGATGTGTCGGTTGGGGGTACCATCCCCTCTCAGCTAAATATTTATTGTGCAGATTTCTGGACTTACTCGGAATAAATTGTGGGGATTGTTTGACCATTTCTTGCCCCATGTGATGAGTTGCCACAGTTGAACCGATGCAGAGTGAAGCAGAGAGTGAACATTGGTTGGGAGTGTAATTGCTCTGAGTGAAAGGATTTTGAATTGATTCTGTTGGAGGCTCTTCTTTAAGTGCAGTGAATTTAGACTACTAGGGCTATGCTGATGCTTGGTGCTTGGGTGTCCGGGCAACAGCTTGGGCATGTATGTGTGCATGTATGTTGTGTGTATATCTTTGCATGTGTGTGTGTGTATGTGTGTTTGTGGGTGTGTGTATGTGTGACCGTGTGAATGTAGGTTGGTGATGGCAAGTGGTATGACTGTCTTGTTGATCAATCGTCTTACAATTCCTGGGAAACATATGTTGTTGTTGTCATAAACGACCATCTGTTGTTGGAGGAGAGATGACTGTGGACTGGGATTGGTCTCTGTGTCGTTACTGTTGCTCAGGTCTGATCCTTTCCTTCTTACTTTTTATCTCAGTTCAACATGTAGCCAACCAGGTTTTATGTCTGGTTATACTCGGCTTCTAATTTGTCCTGGCTTTGCTTGCTAAATGTGCTTGTAACCAAGTAGCAGCTGTAGCAGAAGTTGGCCAAGAGAAGGAGAGGTCTGGCGGTGGTGGTGGGTGAACACTGCTCGAGGCTAGATGGAGGAGGAGGATGGAGCGAGGGGGCGGCGCAAGGGTTGGTGGCATTCGTTGACAAAGTCCACTGAGGCTTTTTGCAAATCACGGAGTCTTAACCACAAACAACAACTGAGGTCGTTCGTTCTCAGCTAGAAGAACATTGAAGCATATGTATGATCTTAGTAGCAGATGCAGATGTACATTGCCTGAGATTTAGACGACCTGTGCATTCACGCTGTGGATTGCACAGGCACTATACGTGCAGTTTCATCATCATCATTATCAGTGCAGAGAACGAGTGCAGCGGTCGGTGTAAAGCTGTTCCTACTCTGTTGCTGGTCGTCTGTGGTCTGTAGGACTAAGCTCTGGATTATGAGATTACTTCACTCTTCTCTTTAGACCATATAATTCTGCTGACTTGAGTGTCTGATAGAAGTTATCCAATCATCTGCTGGTGGTGGTGGTGGCGGTGGTGATGATGATGCTGTGTCATTCAGGACCTGGAGTCTATTCCGTCCATTCGTTGGCAAGAGAGGGTAAGAAATGCTTCTTATGTCTTTGCAAACCTTCAGAGTGCTGTCACATGGATCAGATTTACATCCTTTTCTCTTTTTATCAATTCAATTTGGCAGCAGATTAGTACAAGGATTCAGTTTGTAGCATGGACTTGACAGGTTTAAGAGTCTGAGATGGTCACTCGGTAGGGACGGTGGGTCTGTCCTGCGATGGCCAATGACCAATTCATTAATGCACATCTGAGCTAATCCAATCCAGAGAATTCCACAGTGCTGTTACCAAAATGCATCCTCCTTCTTGCAAGCAATGCAGAGTTGGTAGTTATAACCTGGTATAGACAGATCCAGGCACACAAGGTCAGAAGCCTCTTTGCAGTTAAGAGAAGAAAGAAAACATCTGCCTTTGTGAGGTTCTTAAAACATGATATATAAGTGTTTACATTCAAAGATGAGGCTCTAAAGAACGCCAGAGAACAGATTGCTTTAGATTCCTTGTGAGCACTGACAAAGAAGTAGTCTATAATTATGAGAAAAAAGTCTATATGAGAAAGAAGTAGTCTATATGATGACGCTGTTTTTAATTGTGGAGCAGGATTGAATAGGTGAGTAGGAAGTTGTTTGTAAGTAATGTAGTTTAAGCAGAGCTGGCAAAGTCATCATGTGACCTCTTTATCCTCTTTATCCCTTAAGAGCAGAAAATCCCATTTAAAAAACTCCCCATTACTCTGTTTTTGGAGCCCCATAGCCTCCGGCTAAAGATTCTGAATGCCTTTCTTTCTGATATTTTATACTTGCAGCAAAGACGTCGTTAACTGTATAGAGCTCTAAGGTCCAGAATGTCTGTCCTTCACAAAACTAATTGACCCCTCCTTGTATTATGCTAAACAGTTTATATGCCCTACAGTTGTCAAACTGTCTTGTTTCCCATATTACCGTATCTCGCTCTCTTACCTTGCTATAGTGTTTTCTTCTCAGGCTATGTTTGCCTCAATATTATTGTCTCTCCTGATACAGCAGTGCATGAATGATGGGCCACATTATCCATCTAGCCTCCTTGTGCCTGGCTGGTTCATTTCCTTGAGGGCGGATGAGCCTAACCTGAATTGAGGTTTGAAGTAATCTAGCGACAGCTTTTCCTCTTTTGTGTTGCTAATGGATTTGTACCTTTGCTAATGGATTGCCAGGATTGCCAATGATCAGTAGAGGCTTTCAGTTCCAGCTGCAGCTTCCAGCCATCTTTAGTTTGTTCCATGAAAAACTTCAACTTAGTGCAGTTATTAAGGCTTAATAATTAGTTGCTTCAGAGGCTGTAGGTTAATAATTAGTTGCTTCAGAGGCTGTAGGTTAATAATTAGTTGCTTCAGAGGCTGTAGGTTAATAATTAGTTGCTTCAGAGGCTGTAGGTTAATAATTAGTTGCTTCAGAGGCTGTAGGTTAATAATTAGTTGCTTCAGAGGCTGTAGGTTAATAATTAGTTGCTTCAGAGGCTGTAGGTTAATAATTAGTTGCTTCAGAGGCTGTAGGTTAATAATTAGTTGCTTCAGAGGCTGTAGGTTAATAATTAGTTGCTTCAGAGGCTGTAGGTTAATAATTAGTTGCTTCAGAGGCTGTAGGTTAATAATTAGTTGCTTCAGAGGCTGTAGGTTAATAATTAGTTGCTTCAGAGGCTGTAGGTTAATAATTAGTTGCTTCAGAGGCTGTAGGTTAATAATTAGTTGCTTCAGAGGCTGTAGGTTAATAATTAGTTGCTTCAGAAGCTGTAGGTTAATAATTAGTTGCTTCAGAGGCTGTAGGTTAATAATTAGTTGCTTCAGAAGCTGTAGGTTAATAATTAGTTGCTTCAGAGGCTGTAGGTTAATAATTAGTTGCTTCAGAGGCTGTAGGTTAATAATTAGTTGCTTCAGAGGCTGTAGGTTAATAATTAGTTGCTTCAGAGGCTGTAGGTTAATAATTAGTTGCTTCAGAGGCTGTAGGTGAGAGTTGATTGGATTGGATGAGTAATTTCTAATAATTGATGATGTTTTGAAAGATTGTGGCATAAGGGAATATGGAGAAATGGAACACAAAATTGTAGCTTGAAGAAATTGGATTGAAAACATTAGATCTGCTTAGATTAATCGTAATTGTAATCTCTAAGCTTCTAAAGCGCCACTCGAAGGCCAAGCGCAGGGCACCAGTCTATTCAGATTAAGTGTGAAATCAGATCAGATAAGAAATTTAGTCCTTAACAGTTGTTTCTCATTTTGGTTTTCTTTCCATTTGCAGACAGAGTGTTAGGAGTCTGCTGCCAGATCAGTTCTCTTTCGGCCCCTTTTAATCTTTCTGCAATGATTTGTTCTATTTGCTCTTGTGATGATTTTTCTGGGGTAATGGTTGTATTGGATTCTTGGACATGTGCCTGGTTTGTTTGGTGTTGATATCTATCTCCAGAGGATCAAAGCTGCAACTCCAAATCATTAGTCAATTATCGGGGATGGGGGAGGGTCATTTGAATGTTGGATGGACTGTCAGTTCCTCTGAGGCTACTGAATATAAGTAGGTAGCCAAGTGTTTGAGCAGCTAAGGCTGCCAACTGGGTTAGTATTACAGGGCAGTATTACAGATCTGATTCAGCAACACCAACTGAGACTCATTGGCCTTCAGTCATTGACGGAGTGGTGGTGGTTAACACTTGACTTCAACACCTTTCAGAAGCAACATTTCACAGCCATCCACTTCACCAGATATTGCTCATCCAATAACCTTTTGAAGAACATAGGATATTTAGAAGTTGCTTACAAGTACGATGGCTAATGCAGCAGACTTTCATGTCCTCTATCTTCATTTTAAATGTGAGTACATCCCTGTAAAGAAAGGGATGTACCTGCCTTGTTGTTATAAACTGCATTCTATGAAGAAAAGCAATGTAGCTTAATAACACCTTGTTGAAATAAACTGTGATCATCCAGCTGAGAGATTGTGTACCAAAATGAAGAGCGTTATGAGAGTTACAATACTCTGTTCAAGTCATTCCAGGATTAAGTTTTGTCTGCTAAATGTTAGGTATAGATGTTCTTGTTTACTGTTTTGGATTGCAAAGGGAATGTCGTGGAGTTGATATCTAGAATGGTGCTATATAAATGCTCTGAATGAATTAATGAATGAATGAATGAATGGGAAGGAATTCTCCATTGATTCTGGTTTGATATTCTGTTGACATCTGTGGAGTCAGTGGTGCCTTTGTTGAGGGCAGAATTCAGTTGTCCTCATAATATGTGGACATTCCTGTCTGAGCTGACCTATGACAGGCAGGAACATCATTAAGCCAGTGTACATACATACATACATACATACATGTCATACATACATACATACATACATACATACCGGTACATGCATACATACATACATGCATGCATACAATGTCATACATACATGAATACACACTTACATAAGTAAATTCACACATACATTTTATGTAATGTAGCAATCCATTTATAAAACCCCTTTTAGCCTTAAGTGTTTTTGTTGCTCACTGTGCCTAGAGCTTCTTCCTTGATCTGTAGTCATGATGGCTGGCATGTGCCCAGGCAATGGCCCAGGCAATGGCAGGCAATGGCCCAGCCAATGGCCCAGGCAATGGCCCAGCCAATGGCCCAGGTAATGGCCCAGGCAATAGCCCAACCATGTGTCTTGCATTTTCATCTGCTTCTGTTGTGGCCAATTGGAGAACATCCATGCCTGAACTTCTGAAGAGATGCATGACTTTGATTTTAATAACGTGCAGACATGTGTATCAGACAGATGAGCACTGCACTCCGTCCAAGAACAGTGATGACCTGGAGGCAGTCTTGTTGTCAAGACCTTAAACCTCAAGACCAAGACCAAGACCTTGAACCTCAAGACCAAGACCAAGACCAAGACCTTGAACCTCAAGACCAAGACCAAGACCAAGACTTTGAACCTCGAGACCAAGACCAAGACCTTGAACCTCAAGACCAAGACGAAGACCCAAAAAATCGCAATCAGGTCAAGACTTCTAAAATTGTCAAGTCAGAATATTTGCTATTTTAATGAAAACATGGAGTCTTTTATTTTATTCAAGCAACTTAACTTTAAATGCAAACTGCAGAGAAATCCGAATTTGTATTCAAAGTCCTTCATGCAAACTATTATTCCAAATGCCTTTTGTATTTATAAAAACCAATTCGCTCAGAATTTTCTGACCAAGGCGTGCCTGGTGGGCCTCATAAAAATTCCGCCATGTGAAAAAATACGTTCTACAGGTGCTGAAGTCGCTGACATACACACAGAAGCTTTTCAAGCACTGGATGTAAATGTACAGATAGTGAGTTATTTTGAAATCTTCCCATGGTTTATCATACCGTCTGATACAGGATAACTGTTGCTGCTGCCAATGGGTTTTGCTGACCAACAAGACTTGTATCCTACCATAGATATTGGTCGTATGATGCAAGCAGGCTTGATACAGAATTCTTGAGTTCTGTTAAATGACTGTTCATATTGACAGCCGGTCTTGGTCTTGGTCTTGCGAGACCAAGACCAAGACCTTGAACCTCAAGACCAAGACCAAGACCTTGAACCTCAAGACCAAGACTTTTAAAAACGAACTCGAGTGCACTCGAGACCAAGACCTTGGTCTCGAGGACAACAAGACTGCCTGGAGGGGTGATAGAGTAATGGTAACACTCATGGCCAGGAGAGCAGCAGGAGAGCAGCAGTACGTGGTTCGATTCCTGCAACCCCCCCCCCCATGGCTGCCAAACGTTTAGTTAAGATATTGATAATTGTAGTGTCATGTTTCAATGTAATCTTACTGCGTTTGTCGGTTTGAATTAATAAAGAAAAGATTATTATTATTATTAGATCAGCTGTGTAGAGTACAGACAGAAGGGGTCCAAGGACTGAGACCTGTGGGATGCAGAAGGGAACTGGCCAGAAGCCATGACCACAATCATAGTTCACTCATCCAGAAAGGAGCAGAGCCAGTCCACAGGTGAACCCCCACCTATTCCATGGAATATTATTAAGGCATGTAAGTAGGTTGTCTTGGTCCTTGGTATCAAACACCGCATTCAATTCCAAAAGAATGAACCGCATGACATGTCCAGAATCACTGGCGTCACACACGTTAGGAATCGGCTTCAGTAGTAGTAGCAGTGCCTCTGTTGCTGAAGCTGCAGACTGAAACTCTGGCATCATGAGACATACATCAGGAACAGTCTGTGCATGAACTCTGTGGACTTTGTATGTAGAGTTGTTTACTTCTGTGAACTCATCATTGGCATCTCGAGGAGTGTAGTATGCTCGCAACAGAAGAACGACCTTCAGTGATTCAAGATTCAGCAAGGGCCATTCATTCCTCATCTGTATTTTGGAAACGCTGATGATGGACAGACTTCAGTTGATGATTTAACTAATTCACAGAAGACTCAGCATCACATTCAACAAGAAACAAATCACAGATTTCTTAACTGCCTGTTTTTTTTAAATTACTACTCTGATAGGTATAGAATCGTAGGCAACGTTTTCATTTGACTTTGATTTAAACATTTCTGTTGTGCAAATCCTCTTTACAGTGAGCTATAAAGCCTTGAGACTGGTGTGCCAAAGGTGCTGAATTGCAGCTAAAGCCCCAGTTTCTAATGGAGTGCCAATGATCAGCCAATGGTCAGCTTAATTTTGTGTATGTGATAAACAGCTGACACCACTAAAATGAAAATCAATTAGGACTGCTCAACTGTGCAAACATAATGAATTTCAAATGTGTTGTTAAGCAGAGCTGAAGCTAAGTTGCCATTTATTCTAATGTTATGTAATATAGTGAAGTGTGGGGCATTTTGATGTAATATGATGTTGTGTAATGACCTCTGTGTGTGTCACAGTTTAGGATACATTTCACTTTCCCATTTCCCAGCAGCATTTTGTGGTGACAGAGTTTCAGGGGAGATGAGGTTGAACCACAAATTCAGTCAGATGTATGTACATTAAAGAATTTGTTCCCTTGATGATTCATCTGTGACTGGTATGGATTTTGTCTGCATGGATGCAGTTAGTGGTCGTCAGACAGACAGACACAGACAGAGACGGGAGAGGGAAAGATAAAGATTCGTGAGAATTGTCTATGCTATCCATTTGACTCAACCTCTGTGTGATTGTCTCTCCCACCAGAGGGAGAGACAATCTGCATCTTCCCACAACCTGGGAAGATGCAGTCAGTCAACTTCTTTCAGGAGAATGTTGGGGACACCTTTGGAAATTGGTTCCTTTATCTGCCTTCACTCACAGTGTGATCACACACCCACACCCACCCACCCACCCACCCCCGCCCACCCACACCCACCCACACACACCCACCCACACACACACGCACAAACATGTGCAACTGTACACACAATAGGTAGGATACTTAGATAGGAGAAGAAGAGCAGTCCCATAAGCAAGCCCTGGAGCAGCCATGGATATGAAGTGTTAGTGACTTCATATTTTAGCCTTGGTATATGGGTCATTATCCGAAATGTTACAAATTTCGTCTCCGAAAAACAAAAACAAATTTTTCCCCAAAATTGGTTGCAAGTGCATTTTTTAGTCATGTACATAGTTAAATTTAACTAATTTGAAAGAAATCCACTATATTTTTAATCATAAGTTAATTTTTTTTCAGAAATTATAAAGTCAAAACTCCTCTTTTTTCATTGAAATCCGCCCTTTTTGTGTAATCATATTTAATCACGGGAACCTGAAATATTCCTCTGGTGCTTATAAAATGGCAATTTCTTAAAAGTAGATGATGCCAGCATTAAATAGGAATACAATAGGCCTTTCCTTCACATAATATATTAGTCTGTTGTCAAGAAATTAAGAAATTTTTCTAAATTATTTTTAAAAAAGAAATATAATTTTCAGCTACAGAAAAAAATCTCTGCAGCGTTAGCTATTACTGTATGTTATATGCATTAGATACAAGTTGAACAACATTTTAAGAGTTGATA
Source organism: Allolobophora icterica (assembly GCA_963556255.1). Taxonomy (NCBI): domain Eukaryota; kingdom Metazoa; phylum Annelida; class Clitellata; order Crassiclitellata; family Lumbricidae; genus Allolobophora; species Allolobophora icterica. The sequence continues at coordinate 4,116,931 of OY744615.1, read as the reverse complement.
GTAAATTCTAATTACTTGCAATTTATTTTTATATAAAATAATTCACAAACAATACATGTAATTCACTCTGAGCAATGCGTCATTACCATCCGAGACAAGATATGCGACTGTCATGAGAAAATAGCAAAAATCTGATGAATTCGGATGGTAATGATGAAAAACGACCGCGAATGGTAATGACAAAATGATGAAGTTTAAAACAGCCGTCAAACATTTTCACGTGAATTACTCCATCAGATGAGTAATTTCAATCAGCTCAACAAAAGCGACAAATAAAACAAGTTGTCAATGTTGTAATGTACCTAAACCAGGAAATACAACACTAGATGGTAATGAAGCAGAAATTTACTTTTCTTGTAATTTGGAACACACAAACTGAAATAAAAAATAAAATATTAGGAATATCAACACAAATCTGTGTGATTCCATTAATAGTTGACGATATCTCGTTCTTGATGTTTTTCTTTTAGTAAGTAAGCACATTCTGTAAAAGTTATAGGCTTCCCAAAAATTGGGATGGCTATGATGCTTATTTCTATGGACAAGCTTAAATAGGTCCAAAAAGAAATAAATATTATGAAAATGAGTCTAAATGTTTAATTATTGCATATGCTAGCTACTAATTAATCAAAATAATATACCTTTGTTACAGGTTGTAATGGAATAAATTTGCGTAAAAGCTTAATTTAATGCATTGTACACCATCTCGGACATTGGATGGTAATGATATTTTGTATACATTTAGTAATTTTTTCAAAATTTCCAAAATCTAGCAGCTAAAACAATGATGGGAAATGTTAATCTGCTCATTCTTTGAAGGATAGGCAAAAAAATTGAAGAAATTATCGAAAAAACTCAAAAAACCAGCATGGGACATCGATTCTGCACTTTTCGGATAATGACCCATATATGATGGTGGGTGGCCAGTCCTTTCCTTCACCCTCTCATCTTTCCACATACAGTGTGAAGTCAGTGTACTCTTCATAGTTGAGTTGACTATGGGGTAGAGGTGGAACAGAAATCTTGAAACTAATTTCTACCCTGGTGTGGATTTGACCCACCATCCCCCCCTCCACCTCTTGGTTGACAGTCCAGCCACGGCCTTCTATTTAGAAGGCCGTGGTCCAGCAGAGTAACCAGGAGACTATCCTGCTCCATGTTTACATATCTGTTGAGGGGAAATGCCTGACCAGGGTCTGGTGGGGGGGTGGGTCTGGTGGGGGGTGGGTGGGTTGAAAGATCTCTTCAGGTTCCTTGGTTGAGAGATCTTTCAGCCTAAGTGCAAACCATCATCCAACCACTGAAAATCTCTTTTCCTTACACCACACTTGAAGAAAGTGATGTCTGGTAGACTGAGACACAAGTGTCAATAGAATGCCCAGATAAACTTCTACTCTGGTGGTGAGGTTTAATTATCAACTAATACATAAATGAACTAATAATAAAAAAGTGTAGACAGCAAATTCTGAGCACAATCCTGTGTGTTGCCAACATGCGGACACTAATGTCTGATTAAGGTGAACGGATGTAAGTGATGTGATGCATTGTCAAGAAGCATTTAAGCCACATGAATGTCAGTGTCTGTCGACAGATCTGGAAGAGATTTGAAGGAGTGGACTGACATCCTTCATTTGTAATGCACTCAGTCCAGGGAGGGACAAGGCATCCAACGCTCCCTTCTATATTAGCTAATATATTGGAGTTCATGGACAAGGCCTTCCTCATCTATACTCTTATGTAAACATAAATCTCTGTTGCAGACACAGCTACACGCACACACACACACACACCTACACACACACGCACACACACACACACACACACACACACACACACACACACACACACACACACACACACACACACACACACACACACACACACACACACATGAACACTTTAACAGAATGTATATATATTCTACTTGATGGTTTTGGACTAAGCAAGACTTGCTTTCAGTCCTGGATATGTCAATGAGGCGTGCTTCAATTGAAAGCACTTGTGGATGGTTGAGAACATTTAGTTCTCAGTCCTTCTTAGTCTAAGAAAATAAATAATCAGGGTTTATTTGTCTGTTGGGCTGAGCAGAACCAGTTGAAAGAGGGGAAGCATAAGATAAGGTTTCCTATTGCTGTTGAATTGTTTGGGAAACTTCTTGCCTCAGTGCATTGCCATCTGGTATTTGGAAGTTGTGATTTGGGTCGGGTCTTTGTCAACCTCTGGGTCTTTGTCAACAGAGGTTTCGAATCTGAATATAAGGAAATGGACTTATTGGTAACAATTGTTACAAACTTATGGTTTCTCTTCTCATTAGCCTAAAGTGGCTTTAAGAATTCTTGCTCACCCTCGAAAGGGTTTTGCCAGTTTGTTCTGTAGCTGTCTGTTAGCGGAGGTTGTTGCAAATGGGCAGTTGGTTTCTAGGTGATTTTCTATCTGTCGTCTGGCCCCCTTGCAGTGTTTATGTTTATCTGTGTTCCTTGTGTTTGACTAATTCCTTTCAGTTTCACTCTTGCAACAACCTAGACTTACAGACAGTTGTAGGAATCACCTGAATCATCATTTACATTAGGTCAATTTGATTACATATTCTGTTATTAATGGAAACACTTTGGTGGCCTTTGAGTGCTGAATTCATTCAGGACTGAGTTGTGTACTGATCGTAGGAGAACACATTTCTGTACTGTGTATGTTTCGTATTAAGTGCGTCTCTCTTAAAAGAGCACTCACTGACCTGTGAATAAGGAAAGGCTTGTCCTGCAGTCCTAGTGCTTACCACTTCCTATACAACAGATCTGTGTATGTGTGTGTTCTTGGACGACTGAGCTAATCGTTCGTCTGTTAAATGCTTCCTCTATCAATGTTAGTCCTCAGAGATAAGGTCCAGGGTTTGCTGAAGGCAAATGCATGAGATGGGAGATGGTAGGAGATGACAAAAGGTGTTCTGCTGATGGATTGCTTTGGGCATTTGTCCACCTCTTTGACTGGCTAATGAGTTTCACGGAGCCCTACAAACACGTGATACCTTTAATTAGCTTTTATTCACCTGTGCTTGTCAGATGCAAATGAAGGCTGCTTACTTGCTTTGAATCTAATCTAAAGACTTCCATAACAACATTGTCAAAGTCTCAGTGAAATTGTAGTCAGGAAGGACTTATTTTAATGCTGGCTTTACATCCATGTCTTTTAGCAACGGCTAAGTGGCTTGTTGTCTGTCTCCATGGTAATGGAGAGGCATAAGAAATTATTGTTCTTCACCCTTTACCTGAATATACCTTGACTTCTTTGTATATTGCATTACGTGAGGTCGTAAATATTTCTAGACAACCATACCAGCACGAGCCTGTCACGTTGAGAGCGCTTCTGAATAGCTCTGCTGCGAGGAGCGCTTTACAAATGTTTATATTACATTACATTACATTACCAGAATCTCCTTACAACGTTGCCATTGAAAGCCACGCATATGCGTTGTAACAAGATCATTCTATGAAAAAGGTTATTTTCTACAGCTGAACTAGTTTTTTGTTCTCTGTCCGAAGACAGCACTTTATTAGAATTCTTGTTACAGTGACCGGTGTTCTAATGAATTTCCCAGAATATATGAAATGCTCCCCACCCCAATCAGTGCAAGTGGTACAAATGGGTACAAGACAGAAACTCTTGTCAATATTTTTGTTTCTGTTTGGGGCAAAGTCTGCAGCTGAAATGAATGCACCCATTTGGGGTGATGGTGAGGGAGACGACTGGCCACCCACTAATGCTCTGCGCTGCTGAGCCATAAGGAAATACATGTATCTGAAGTAGGTGGGTGGGACGATCAGGTGGTGGGTGAGTGGACTGTCCAACAGCAATGTCCTATACATGAAGCTGTAGGACATTTTTTTAAATGTCAGCTTCATGTGTGAAGCCCATATGGAGATATTGTCATATTGTCTTCATATTATGCCATACATAAGACATTGCTGTTAAGGTAGCCACCCATTCTCATGAATTTCAGCTAAGAGAATGAAGCTTCGTGCTCCTCATACTCACAGCTGAGTCGCCTTTACATTTCACTGATGGCTACAAGGAATCACTGTTCAGTCATTTCGCAAGATTCTCTTTTCTACTTTTCTACTTTTCTCCTCTGAAACTTACAAATCGTTATTATTTCTTGCTTAAAGCAGAGCAAATATGTATAAAGAGTGTTTCTATGTGATTAATTCTGTGTCTGTTTATTTAAAGTAATTATGTAAATTGTTACTGGCAGATATTCGTCAGCAGTTGGGAGAGCAGTTGAAGTCGTTGGATTTCCGTCTGGAGAACCATGTTTCAATGCTCAATGAACTGCAGGATTTCTACAAGAAGCGATCGGAAGTGGAACTGGAATATTCACGCAACATGGATAAATTGGTGAAGCAGATCATGACAAGACACAACGATAAACAAAAGTATTTCACCAGATTTTGCATTTTCTTTACTAAGTCATTGTTATTTATCAATCTTTTTTGAGCACTGATGTACTGCATAATGTATAGATGTTTGAATTTACTTTGACTGTATGCCTTTATATGTGTGTGTGTGTGTGTGTGTGTGCGTGCGTGTGTGCGTGTGTGTATTTGTTTATTGAGCTAAACTGGTTGGCACGCCACAACCAGGAACAGATGAACGAGTTGGAAAAGAAAAGAAAAATTGAGTACTAGTGCTTAACGAAATTTAGCAATTTGGACTCAGAAGATATCATTATGTAGTACTCTCGGAATATGGTTCTTATCGTCTGTAAGTGGAAGTTGAAAGGGTGGACATGGGGTCTCATGCCTCGGCAAAGGTTTGCCTTAGGCTGTATAGGCCTACATTGGCGTGCTTTCAGTTTTTTAATGCTTTTTTGCTTTATCCATTTTTTCAACATTCTTAAACATTTTAACAGCCTCGTCCACCCAACCATTCCTATTCACGTGGTTTAATTGTGTCTTCGTGTCTCTTGTTTCATTCAAACTCTGTCTTTGGTTTTCAGTCGATACTTTTCCTTTTTAAGGAACTCCTCAAAGGTCTCTTGAGGTTTCTCCAATTTGATAGATCTACTGCTTGTCCTACTGACTGAAACCATCTTTCCTCAATTCTTCAGACTCCCAGCTGAAGCAGTGACACAATGTCTGCCTGTGGACGGATGCTCGGTCCTGTCTTCAGTGATGCTACTGACCTAACGTAGCTTCACTTTTTATGGATTGTATTTTATTCAGTGCGTGTCAATAAACAGTTTTCCTTGGCTGGGATGATCCCAGTCTAGTGGGATAATCCCAGTAGCTCATTTTGTTTAGGATTCATGTCAAAGCAGGGTTTGGATTGTGGGTGATTGAGTTCAGTGGCTAGATGGTCTTATAAGTCCAGAAGCACCCTACTGTAGAGGGTAATAGGTGTTAACATTCAGTTGGTCTGATGATGGGAATGGGGTGATGTTATTTCGAATGAACAGACGGGACACTTGGCCTGGATATTCAACATACACAATTTGGCAGACGCTGTTGGGAACAACGAGAAAGATGGGAAAGGATCACGGTGTACTCGGTGACCTCTACAACACTCAGATGTCCGCAAGACTTGTCGAGCTGTCAGAGGACGTTCAGAGGGTCTACAAAAAGGTTGGTGGGTCGTCAACAGGATCAGCAATCTGGAAATGAAATCTATTGATATTTGTTGACAAAATTGTTTAGTTATGGTAAAAAATTGTATTGAATTACATAGCTGAAGTCGCGGCAATAGAGCTGTCTGGCAACTCCTTCTCAAATTGCCAGACTGAAAGTTATGATGCAGCCAGATGGTTTTGCTTGGTGTTGGCTGTACTTCCTCTCATGAATCTTTCAGATATATGTCAAGTCAGAATGCTGCTAATGTTTGCAGTTCAGTGATGGTTATGCAGCTAAGCTATGCCGTTCAGTTATGCTGCTAATTTATGCTGTTAAGTTATGCTGTTAAGTTATGCTGTTAAGTTATGCTGTTAAGTTATGCTGTCCAATTATGCTGTTAAGTTTTGCTGTTAAGTTATGCTGTTAGGTTATGCTGTTAGGTTATGCTGTTCAGTTATGCTGTTAAGTTATGCTGTTAAGTTATGCTGTTAAGTTATGCTGTTCAGTTATGCTGTTAGGTTATGCTGTTAGGTTATGCTGTTCAGTTATGCTGTTAAGTTATGCTGTTCAGTTATGCTGTTCAGTTATGCTGTTAAGGTATGCTGTTCAGTTATGCTGTTCAGTTATGCTGTTCAGTTATGCTGTTAAGTTATGCTGTTAAGTTTTGCTGCTGAGTTATGATGCTAGTTTACCATGCTGTCTACTTGAAGTGAATGTAAAGCATATCTTGACAGATGTCTGTCTCACAACTGAAGGTCATGCAGTCTTTTCTATATTGGAAACAAACTAATTTCTAAACTACATAATTCAATAGTAGTTGTGATTTATGGTCCAGTGGAGGTTCCAGTTGAACACCAAAGCCATGTTACCATAAATGGCAGCAGATCTGGATAATTTAAAAATTTAAGATGCCGTGATCCAGATAATGCTCAGTTGAATGTGTAGAATCCATGGTTTAGTTGAGGCTCTTTCAATGTTATGTTTCTGGTGTGTGTTTTGATCATTATTACAAGTGGTTTCATTCAAAGATCTTTAACTGTTTTCTCTCTGAGTCCAGGAGTAGTTGTAAAACTTTTTCTTCATGTCTTTCGTTGTTTTTTCAAATATCTCAGTTTCTGTAATGACTGATATTGATCTGTTTGTTTGGGAAACTCTATTCCAGTTTTATTCACTCAGATGAGAAGAGGAAATGGACACATTGTGGTTCATTGACTTTGTATCAGATATGCCATTGCTGTTTATTGAATAACTGAAGAGGAGAAGGCAGGGAGCATCTGTTACATCAGTTCCTTCTTAAGAACAGTTTTAAGAGGTCTTTGAAGGGTTCTATATGAGTGTTTAGAAACAGCAAGAGACCTACTATGCGGTTGATCCAAAGGGTCCTAATAGGTCTGAGTGGTTTTATCCTGGTTGGCAATATAATGTTAAGTCAGTCAACCCAGCTGAACACCATCTGCTGCTACAGCCACTGCTGTTTAAATTTCAACTAGTATTAATCAACAGACACATCATTTGCTTTTTATGTCCTTTTACTGTCTGCCTGTTGGTATGTCTGTCTGTCTGTCTGGCTGCCTGTCTGTTGGTTTGCCTCTCTATGTCTGTATATCTGTCTTCATGATGTCTGACTGTGTCTGTTGGTATGTCTGGCTTTCTGTGCAATTTGTTCATCACTGTTTTCTTTCTTTGCTGACAGTGTCGAGAAATGGCTTTGCGCAGTCATGATGAACTCATCAAGGTCCTCACAGAACTACAAAGTGTAAGGAGGCATCTCAATTATTTCTTGGCTTAGACTTGACTGATGTCAAGTGATTGGATGGACTTAACTCTGACATTATTAACTTGTTAGGCTGACACAAACAGCTGATGCTTTCTCGAAGACTGTGAACACAAGGCTCTGACCACTGCAATTTGCAGATGTGATGAAAGAAACATTGGTTGTGTTGTCCTGGCTTTTCTGTTTTATCAAGTGTTATCTTTACTGCTATAGAACTATCTGCTTTAGAAAACAGGGTTTTAGGAAATTGCTGCTGAAGCAGTTTGTAATGTAAATCCGATGTCTGTGGTTGATGAAATTCTCTCAACTCTGTACCAGGAAGTAACTGAACTTTTAGCAACACAAGTAGAACTGTAGAGCGTAGACGTTAGTATTAGAGTGAGATGACAGAGAAACGATGATGTTAGTGTGATGATGACAGAGAGTAATTGAGAGTATGACACTTTATGGCAGTTGTGTTCTGCTTTTACAAACACTGACAGCAACAGATCTGGCAGATGTTCTGCTTCTCTTAATCCTCTCTGTCAGTCGCTTTATTCAGCTGGCAGATAGAGATTCGAGGAATCTGTAGAATTAGCTGCCAATGTCATCTGCACAACTAACAACATCGTTGCCATCCTAAGGAATGCTATCCCGTGACTCCTATGTCAATCAGTCGAGGTGTCTTGTGATGGACTGGCTGCTGCTATTTACAGGTTCACTCTGTGTTATTGGAATGGCGATTGGTAACATTGGCTGCATTTGATTGTTTTCAGTCGATGAAGACGTATCATTTGTATCATGGCGAATGTCTTCAGGCGGAAAGCAAGTATCGACACGTGGAAAGCCAGCGGGCAAAGATTGAGCAGGCGGGCAAAGGTGGGGTGCTGACGACGAGGAAATTCCGAAACTTTGAGAAGCAGTCTGAGAAAGTGAGTAGAAATCAGCTGTTCATCTGCAGTTTCAGTGTAAAAAGGAGAAATATCTGAGCATTGGAACATTTAGTTTGATGTCAGAGTGTCCTCCTTGATAAGTTCACAGCTGAGATGTTTCTATGACGTACTTCTTTGCACGTTAGAAGTTGCTGAAAAGATGTTGTAGAGCAGCGGTTCTCAACCTGTGGTCCGCGGACCACTGGTGGTCCGTGGCCATCTGCTGGTGGTCTGCGAGCAAGGCCTACAATTTATATTTTTACTATTTAAAACATGCAAACAGACAAATTTTGTAAATTTTGTAAATTTTTGTTTTATTTCAATCGCCAGAATCGGCTAGATAGCAGCAGGAAACTAATAATACACGGATTTATGGCAAAAAAATTCTTTTCTATTAATTTGGTTTTTGGCACAATTTTTAGTGGTGGTCCGCGACCGAGACACAAAATTTTTAAGTGGTCCTTGAATCTCAAAAGCTTGAGAACCGCTGTTGTAGAAGACATAAGAAGAGATTCAATTGTGTTTGGTTGAGTGATGATAGGGACAGATATGATCATCATCAGTGGCCTACAAATGCCTTGGCTTAGAATTCTCAAAGTCTCTCTGAATCACTTCTTCCAACTGAAAAGTCAGTTGACTACTCAGTGACTCTGTGACTCATTTACTCATCTTTCTTTATCTTTAGAAGCTCTAATTGTAGTTGCAGGTGTTTGAAGAAATAGTGTTTACAATTGCCTGATTGCAGAAGCAACTCAAGTACATGGAGAGTAAACTGAAGGCAATCAAAGCACGTAATGAGTACGTCCTGTGTCTGGAGGCGGCCAATGCAGCCATTCGCAAGTATTTTGTGGAGGATCTTCAAGAACTCATCAATGTAAGTCTCCTTTGCCTCATCCTCTTCTCTCTTCCTCTTTTTTGTTCTGCTGCTGCTTAAGTTTTGACACATTTGTGTCCTTCAACGGAAGTGTTTAAAATTAGTTTTAAAAAGATCCTTACAACAGAAATCATTGCAACAGTCATGATAAATGGAAAGAGAACCATGCAAAAAAATGGTTGAATAGTTAGTTACAAAGCTGCTCTGATAGTTAGAGTTGCGCTGATATTGATGAAGACTATTTTAACTAAGACATCAGTATAAAGAAATGCCCTGACTGCCATTTGAGGACTAGAGACATCTTTTCTTCATCTGTCCATCTTGCAAATGCTTTGGAAAATGCTATTCTTACATCAGGTGATGATTTGATTTAGTTGAGTTCAAGGAATATTTCTCTTCCTCAATTGCCAGACAGATGCTTGAACCACTTTCTACCGATCAAGAACCAACTTCTATCAATTCAGATATTCAGTGTTGATTAATTACTATCATAATTATTAGGAAACTAATTCTCTCTTCCTTTGAAAAGCTGAAGAGGAATCGAGAAGAGCAGCAAAGAATGCATCCTTTGAACAGGAAGGAATTGCTCTTGCCACCTGTTAAGTGGGACCCAACAGATAACAGTGACTTAGACCTCGGAGGAATCTTGTTTTGGCTGTGTGCTTATATAATGCGATTCATTAGAGCAGCGGTTCCCAAACTTCTCTGGGTCGCGACCCACTTGTGAATATCTTGGCAGTCTCGGCACCCACTCTGTAAAATTAAGCATTGTGTACTAAAATTTGCTTTGTAAATTGGTACCGAAATATGCGGATTTACGAACAGCGCTCAGAAATTTAGAACATTAAAAGGAAACTTAGGTAAAAACAGTTCACAATTTATTGCAATCCAGCTAATTAAAGCCCAATCATAGTCAAAAGTGTTGCTGCAACAAAATAAATGTTTGTCGAAAAAATTTGGCAACCCACTTGCCAGAGCTTCACGACCCACTTTTGGGTTGCGACCCACAGTTTGGGAAACGCTGCATTAGAGAATTTATGTAGCATCACCTATAGGTGATGGTTGCTGAGACTGGAAATAGTATATCAGTGGTGATGATGAGGAAGATGTTGTTGTTACTGACATTAGTTCAAGGTGTTATTTTGTCTAAATTGAATGCTGACCGCTTCTCATGAATTTGTTCATTTGAACTCTGGAGAAGTGCAGAGTTGACAGTTGGGATTAGTGGAGGTGATGATCTTAGAAATGACTTTGATTCTTATAATAGTAATAATGATGTCTTATTGTTAGACGATGGACTATGGCTATCACAGTAGCCTCGGTCGAGCTGTAATGATGCACATCTCGGCTGAGAACAGTATGATCAACTCGCGCCAGGGTTGCCTTGATCTCATCAACCAAAGAGTTCGAAACCTTGACCAGCGAGTCGACAAGCAAACCTTTCTCGACCTCTTCAATCAGCCTTTTCTACAACCTAAAGAATTCGAATTCCAGCCACACAGAGGAGATGAGGTAAGAACTTCAGTCCTGACCACAGTCCAACATCAACTGCCTCGCCAAACTTTGCCAAACTTTGCTGGTATTTTACTAGTTCATTAAAAATTTTTGTATGCCAGAAACTTATTATTATTATTATTGTTGTTGTTATTATTGTTATTATTATTATTATTATTATTATTATTATTATTATTGCCTCAAGGTACATTTGATCCCTTGGGGACTTAGATATTAATTAATTAATTAATTTCTGGGTTGGCTAAACTTCATCAAGATCCGACTGGGAAAAATTGCTGCGAAAAGCCACAGCATTAAAGCATTGAATCGCAAAGTTTTGGTAGGTGCTGGAAAATATGGCATGGTTTCTCTTCCATCTCCCGATATTATGCTTAAAAAAAAGAGCGCTGAAGACTCCGTGGTAACGGTAAGCCCTGCATTGTTAATAAGGCCCAGAGTTTCAAAGGCTAGCAGAACAAAATGATATTGTGGTAGGAGTGGGTTGTATGTACTTGGATACTTTTCTAAAAGTTGACAGTTCTGCAGCCCCACCGGCCGTAGAGGATGTATAATATGAAGTGGTCATGATGCGGGTCATGGCAAACATCCCAGATCAAACTCATCCCATTGAGTCATGGGATAAGCATGAGCCCATCAAGTCTTTTGCACTCAGTCCTGAGAACTACTGCTGGCAGTGAATTCCATTGATGAAGACCAACATCATGTGAGAAGGCTTCTTCTGGTCAATTGATTCCATTGACAGTCATTGTACTATTTCTACAGCTGAGTTCAGTATAGGACGTTAATGAAACAGAAATCCTGAATGATCATTAATTCCTTCCTTAATTCCATTGAGTTGACAATGAAGCAGTCTGATGACCACATCCTATGGAAATGAGACGCACCTTTCCCTACACAGTCAGTGCTTTGCATCTGGTTCTCTAAGGCAGCGGTTCCCAAACTTCTCTGGGTCGCGACCCACTTGTGAATATCTTGGCATTGTCGGCACCCACTGTGTAAAATTGAGCATTGTGTACAAAAATTTGCTTCGTAAATTGATATCGAAATATGCAGATTTACGTACAGCGCTTAGAAATGTAAAGCATTAAAAGGAAATTTAGGTAAAAACAGTTAACAATTTATTGAAATCTAGCTAATTATAGCACAATCATAGTCAAATGTTGTTGCTGCCAAAAAATAAATGTTTATTGAAACAATTTGGCGACCCACTTGCCAGAGCTTCGCGACCCACTTTTGGGTCGCGACCCACAGTTTGGGAAACGCTGCTCTAAGGAAAATGGTGACAGGACTTCAGTGATTGAACCTCATTTGTTGTTTACAACTTTCAGTTATCTTCTATTTCAAATCCAGCTTTTATTAGTGGCTAAGATAATAATTTAAATAAACTGAAGTACAATAAAAAAGGCATTCCTTATCAGTGGCGTCACTAGGTGGGTGCAGGGGGGTTGTGGACTGCACCGAGTGACACCTTCAGACATGACACACATCAAAATGACAAAATGACTGTCTAAAAAAATTTTACGCAGAGTTTCAGCAGAAATTTATTATTTTTTAATTAAAAATAACAGGTAACAACAAAAACATTTTTCGTTAGCCCATCTTACATGTACTGTATCAATATCACTTTACCTAAAGCTGAAACTCTACGCTAATTTACTTGTTTGAACTTTCTAATGCGCTTTGATCAGTGCCCTCGTTATACTGTATGATCTGGTAAGGGGCTAAAGGAGGAGGTCCATGGGGTGTCACCATGATTTACCACACTGGATGACACCAACCCTAGTGATGCCACTGTTCTTTATAATTGTTATTGTTTATTTCCACACATGGGCAGATGGTTCTCACCAACAAACCATCAACTGAACAATACTTCTCACTTGAGATTTTAGTGAATCGTAAAATCAAATTCTTAACAAAGAAACTTTTAAAAGATTGTTTCAGAGCATAGATAAGTTGACTTCAGTAGTTAGGTTCAGAATGGAATTCTATGACATTAAAAGCCAGGGTCTGCACTGTGTGTGTCTAGCAAATAAAGACGTCTAGTTGCCTAATCTGATTTATCTTTAAATAGATCTTGAGTGCAGTTTCTGTTGCTATTATTAGCCTGCCTATTAAATTGGATTAAGTTTGATATTATGCGCTAAACCACAGATACAGTCAATCTTTGCTTTAGCATTCTCTTTGGCAATAACTATAAATAACTATTAGTTACTTTGGAAAAGACATTTAATCAGTGGTGGCTCTAGGTCTTCCTAACAGATGGGGGGGGGGGGGGCGGGCGGGCGGGCGGGCAGCGGCAAGAAACCAGAAGGGGCCAGCTTTATACCTGGGTTTGTCTCAAACTGAGAATGTTCTAATATGTTTTAGATTTAAGTCACAAATTGATGAGATTTCTATGGAGCTATATGATTTGTTTGCCTCATTTTCTGTAAAACAATTAGAATAGCTTGTAAACAAGTAATTGCTTAATGAAGTGCAAGTTTACAATTGTCGTGCCTAGAGTAAATAATTTTCAAAAGTGTCCAAATTGAATGACTCTGTATGAACAGATTAAATTTGACAACATTGCTAAACTGGCGAAATGAAAAGCCAGACACGAGTGCTTCACAGAGATACATGGTTAATTAATTTTAGAACAGATGAACTTTAATCACAGGCTGCTGTTGTTACCAGTAAAACAATTGCTTCGTTTAGGATTGTGTATATTTCGTGAAAGCAAGTTTTTATAGTTTGAAGTGACAAGTATTGCGCACGTTAAAAGTGTTCGTAATAAATAATAAAATAAAAAGTAACCTAACCGTGTAGCCTCGTGAATGACTCGGTTGGGGAATAACATGACTGAGGCCTTTACCATTACTGTTTTACAACTGTGCAAAAGCTTTTCTCATAATATGAAATTGATGTATGTTTTGGCATCAATGATTGTATTCCCATCATGTCAGTGAATCTTCGTCTAATTCGGAAATGATAGTCAATAATAACCAGATAGTAACAGCATAATCCATATAGACCATCTAAGTGATCGCAAATAGAATGGCAAGCAATTACATGATACACCAATCGTACAGAAGATTAGAAATGTCACTGAGCCCCTCTGGAGTTGCTGCCACAGTTGATCCCTCTCGTGCCTTGTGATAATTAACTTTGTGCTTCTACATGCTTTCATATGCATGAAAGAACTGAAACAAATATAACTGTAAACCTTTCAAGCAATGCAGAACATCCCCAGCTTTGAAACAGATTTACCGGTATACACTCAGCAATCATAATTGGATTCAAATGTATGCATTACAATGAATATAAATGGCTAAAGAAACTAAGAAACTAACTGCCATATTAAATTTTGTACAACATTACTCACATGACGACTCATTACACTTGCACTATTTTTACTAAGCATGAGCTGATATCTTACCCCATATGACTGCATGGTATCTAAAGGATAACAATCCTTGACAATGACTGCTGATCTGATTTGTTTTCAGGTTTGAAATCAATATGGTCTTCATTAACTTTTGTTAGCAAGACATTCTTATAACAAAAGATAGCTTTGTCTTCTGTTTGTTACTAAGGATAGAAAAACAGATTTCTTAATGCTGTTCTATTATCTGTTCCATAACCGTATCTGCCAGTCTAACCATGATTTTATGTGGGGGTCACCAGGGGGCCAGGCATTCGCTTGGAGGAGCATGGGCCCTATGTAGAGACAACCACTGCCTATAATCAGTAATTAATTAATTACTATTTTTATAAAGTAACTTTATAGTAACTAGTTACTATTTCACAAAGTAGCTCTATATATGGTATATAATTTTCTCAGTCCAGTTACTAGTTACTATAACTAATTGAGAAGTAACTATCCAAAACTATTGCACTGCGTCAGTGTCCTGTAGATAATGGTGACGAGTAGAAGAATATGAAAGACAAATTCTGATAGCATTTTATTGCATAGGCCGCAGATTATACCTTGGTTTGCAAGTAATAAACCATGTAAAAGACTTGAGGAACTTCACCTCGTCTCTTTTTTACTTAGGAAATCACAATTATTATTATTTAATTCAAACGTCATAAAACACTATTTGCATGATATGTCTTGGACAACTTGGACTTTGATGCAAAATCTACTCGATGTACTGGGCATCAAGACTCAAGAGTTTCACCAGCCAAAAGTAATTTCAATGCAAATGTCAGTTATGATGTAATGAATTCATTTGAATAGCCGTCTTTTAACTTCTCAACGTCTAAAACAAATCTGTACAGTTTTGAAACAACGAAACTCACAGAATTAATGTAGAGGTCATTAGGTCAACCCAAAATGGTTAAACAGACCCCTTTGGGCTCAGCTGACCTATATTTGGTAATATGTTAATTTTTAGTCTGTTTCTCTATCTGGATGTGTCTGTGTCACTTTTTCTCCTTCTCTGTGTCATTTTATTTCTCTTGCCTTCTTCTCACTGTCTTTCTGTTTGGCTGATTTCCAGGTGTGCCACTTGAGCGCTCAGAAGTCCGTGCAAGAGGATCTCGTTGATCGTTTGAACACAATTGCTGAACGACTCAACTCCTTACGCGTTGAAAATGATGAGGTAGGAAATTAAGAACTCATCCACTGAATCATCAAATGTTATCCTAGAACCGAATTGTGTGAAGTGTTTTCGAATTTCTAAAGAATTCCTAAAACAAAAGAATATGCTTTCTTATCAAACCAAGCATTGGGTCACATGTTTAGATTTCATTAACATTTATTAACATTTTATGTGCATGTATTTCGATCATTTTTGTGTAATGTAATGTAATGTAACGGAGCATCTTAAGAGCATCTCAGAGGCAACTATAAGTCAGATGGAAAGAGATGTGTAATGTTCGAGAAAACATTGCAGTCCGCAACAAGTCGAACAGAGTGAATTTCACTACGTGAATTGTTTCATAACAATGGTCCAATGACAGAGAAGCCCCGATGTGCGCATGTATAGAGGTGCAACATTGTGGAACAACGAAATCATTCCACATCGCAGAACAAAGCATCCGGCAATCGGGCTGTGTAGAGACAGGAACGCACAACTCACTTATGTATTCTGGAGCAGTGCCAGTCATGGCACCTTGCAAAATCTTAAGGATCTTGTGGATCTTTTGGTTGACATAATGACCTCTACGTTAACTTTTTTGTGTAAGGATCTTGTAGCTTATGCAGTCAGCAATCAACATATGCTACAAGATCTGTTATTGTTATTACCTGTTATTGTTAAAGTGACACCACATTCAGCCCACTAAGCAAATGCTTCTAAGTGGTTTAAAAAATTCTGCGTTGACATGTTCAGTTAACATTGTCCCAAGAAATGTTTAAGAGGTCTACTGTGTATGCTGAGGCTTACAGTTTCCAATGCAGTAGTGTGGAGGTTTAGACAATTGATTGGACGCTCAGAGGGTAGAGGCCGAGTTTTTAGGGGAAGCTGGGAGATGTTGGCTTTTGGTTACAGTGGTAGATTGAAATCTTCTGAACCAGTTTCAGATGACTGTTTTTTATGCACTAAATTTAAAGCAGTTGGCTGATTGCGGATGCCAAGAGGCATCTAATCAGATGACTTCTATAGCTCCAGTATAATGAGATGCCCATGGCATCAGTCGATGGTCGCTTTGAGTGAAATTGCAATCTAACATCTTCTGGTCCACTGGAGAAGCCAGATTGAAATCTAATAGATGAGAGGAACGTGAAGCCAGGCCAGAGTGGAAAAGATGGTTCAATGAGATGACTCTTAGGCTGTGACCTGAATGGCATCAGAGAAATGACAGAATGAATGGAACTGGATCAATCCCAAAGCATTGGACCAGTAAATGTAAATCTTAAAAATGCTCAGCACCACACAAAAGCCACTTCAGGGAGACCAGCTTAAACACCAATAGCCAGGTTGTTTTGTCCATTGCGGTCATGGAGAAAGACCATGTTTGTGTTTGTGTGTGGGGCATAGCAGGAGTCACATCATGTATTGATCAAATGCAATATCTGTTTGTATGAGGGGAGAGCATCAAATAGAGATAGATGAGTTGGTTAAAAATGCAGTCAGGCAGATTTTGAAAAGCATTTTTTGCTCAGTGGGCAATGAATGCAATGTGGGCGTAATGTGCTGATGTTTAGGGGTCTTTGTTATGGCTCTGGCAAGAGAGTTTTGGACCATTAGTAGTTTGTGCAGATCTCATTCAGTGACACCAAAGAGAAATGGTTTACATTGGTCAAGAATGCTGGAAACCACTACACTAGCTACAACTGGGATGAAGACTGTATGAGGCAAATGCAATCAAAAGAGGGATAGGATAAACTTATGTTTACACTAGCAGCAATCGATTAAGTATGTTTGTGTGTTCATGTATGTTTAAATGTAATGAGTTATTTTACATAGGACCTTTAAAGGCTTTGGCTTCTATTTGTGTCCAGATGCTAAAGGAATGGTTCTTCTAATTGGTTCTTCTAATTGGTTCGTCTAATTGGTTCTTCTAATTGGCTTCTGATGTCTTCTTGTCTTAGGTCTGGAAGACGCTGGAAACGATGGACAGTCGGTTGCTGGAAATGGTGACACGTAAGGACTACGATGTGTCGCGACAGTTCCTGGATGACTGCCAGGCCCCTCCTCCTGCTCCTCGGTCGACCTTAGAACGAGAAAAGCTTCGTTCAGATCGACTGGAAACAGAAGAGTTCTATCTGAGCGTACGTTCTCCTTGGTTACAATCGTTCAACGAATGCTACTCTTTGCAATTGTACCAAGTCAGCAGTTTTGGAATCACCGTACTAGATCACATATCATCAAAGTATTTTGAATTGGTATACCCCCTTCAAGAGATTGACTGATCTGGACAGAGCTGAACCTTACATCTAAGTACTGTATGCCGTCTGCAAAAAGAAATCTCGGGTTTGATGATGTCATGGTGAGGCTTGACGGGCTACTATCCTGCACAGATGCTTAAAAAATACAGAAATGGGTTCGCTTGCATTAACGTTGTTCTCTATTAAAGGGGAGATATATGGAGACTGTGTTCTGGGATTATTATGATATTTTTAGTCTTGCTTCCAATGTCCACTCCCATTCTACAAGAAGCTTAAAAAATACAGAAATAGCTTCGCTTGCACTAACACTCATCTGTTCTCTATTAAAGTTATTGGTCCCTTTATTTGGAATAGAATTCCTCTAGAAATCAGGAAATCCCCTTCACTAACGCTGTTCAAGAGTAAAATACGCGCTTATTTGGTTGAAGGTAGTAGAAAAGAGTCTAGATGAGTTCATATGTCTTTTTATGTTCAACTCTATTCCCTATACACTCGCTATGATTTTCTTGTCTAGTTAAGGTTATAATTATATAGTTTCCATTTTTGTGTAAGATTTTGTAAAACAGTATAAATCATTGATTGTATATTAAGAAATGCATCTCTTGTATAACTTGTATACAGGTGTTCCTGCTTAGCGGGATCTAGGATCCATTCAGGGTCTTTCCTTGTGGCCTTCTTCTATTTACAATGTACCACGTGATTTGTAATCCTGAACTGTGTTTTTGGTTGGTTACAAAATAAACAGTTGATTGATTGATTGATTCTGTGAGAAGTGCCAGTCAGTGCTGTGGATGTCATTCCTCCTCATCTTCAGTTCAGTTTGGACCAGGAACTTTGATTGTTGTGTCAGTTGTCAGCTTTGGATGACTCCACTTTGTTGGTTGGGTTCTACATGTTCGAAAGAGCCCACCAGTGTTGACTTTCAGTTATCTGAGGATTAGTTGCTTACAGATGAACTTATCGTTCCTCATGAACTTTGACATGACCTGGTCTAGTTAGCTCATATGAGAGCATCTTGAAAGTCTCTGATGGCAGACGACTGCTGCATGGCGCATGGGTTTGATGTGACTCAGTGTTTCTACATTTGCAATGCTGCTTGCTTTGTAATTGTGCCAGGTCAGAGGTTAAGATCAGTGGATGCAGAGAAGATATCATTGTATCATTTGTGGTTGTAGAAGTTCCACGATTTCCAGACGACGAGCAACCTGATCGCTCGACTGCAGGCGAAATACAACTGCATTGAGAAGACGCTGAGTGATACCGACTGCCTTGTTGTACAAGCTTCCAGGTCAATATCATTAATATCATTGTCACTTTCTTCACCATTGTCATCTTCTTAGTTTTAATATGATGACATAAGAATAGTCTCTCAAGCTATTAACTGTGAGAGAGGGAGCCACCCATTGAACTGTGGGTTACGACATTTTCTTGGCATTGGGATATGACAACGGTGGGTGGCCACCAGTCCTCTCCTTTGATGCCTGATCTTCCAAATTATAATGCTTGATCTTTGTGCTCCTTTCTTAGCCAAGTTGGCTAGAGTGCTATTGGAACAGAAATCTTGAAATTTCCTTCCAGTGATTGGGTTTCATAGTTTGTTGAACCACAATTCTTTAAAACAGTCTTGATTCCCCAGACTTATCATTATTCAACAGGGTCATCTGATTGTGTTTCTCTGTTCATCCTGTGATGAACTCCCTATTTTAGCCTGACCTTTGTAGCTACGTTCATATACCTTATCCACCATAGACTGCCTTTCTGTCTTAGTGGACTGGTCTTCTGGATATTGACCTGATTACGACTTGGTGTTGATGTGCCATCAACTAATGTCTTGTGCATCAGCTGTCTGTGCTGTAGAATTAATTACTTAATAATAATAATTAACAACTGAAATAATACTTACTGTTGCTGGGTTTCTTTTAGTCAATTGATGTGTCCATTCTTTTGTTACTGTTGATAAATATGTTAATCGATTGCTTGTTTCTTATTCTTCATCGTTTCGTAGCAGCCCTTCGTGTTTTTATTCGAAACGGTATGTATGCACGCGCGTGTGTGTGTCTTGTTGTTGCTAGACTTTTTGTTTTTTGTTTGATGATCTGGGTTTAGTTTTCCTCTTCTTAACAGTTTTCTGTTTCCTTGTTTGAAGTCATCTAACTGAGATTGGTTCTCCTGCATCATTGTGTCGCCTGAACTGCCCTACTTTTTTATAACTAACCCAACTGTCATTTCTGTCAATCAGATAACAATCAATATCGTCATTCAATTTTTTTGTCTGATTCTTCATAAATTAAACGCTTGTTGCATCGACTAATGACCAGATACTTGTGATCAGAAGACAAGTAGAATGCGAACATACACATGTGAAGTTGCTTGAGCTGAATCTCAATTGTCTGCTGATGGACAATCACTGTAGTCTGCAACCAGACACTGATGCGATATAAGTCATAATCTGAACAAAAATTGATTCTGTTTTTAATTGGTAATTAGACTGAGTTTAATGGCAGTGAATAGCATTGACATCAGAGAGCTTTGGTCTGTGAATGTTCTTGTAACACTAATCTCTGGTGTGAGCAGACACTTTTATTTCTGCCGTTTCCTCAGATTACATTACATATTACATATTACAGAATCTCATATTACAGAATGTTTCCCTCTGGCTAATATGGAGCATTGATCTAGAATGGTCAGTCTTCATTGTTACGTGCCATGAAAGGCAGTTGCATTAAGCACCTGATGGTCACAGAGGATCTTGGAAATGAAAAGAAGTTTCTCTCTTGTCACCCGTTGTTTGGAATAAATGGATTTTGATTGATGTTGATTGCTAGGCCTTCTTGACTGATGAGACAAAGAGTTTGAAGACCAAGAGAATTTGTTTTTATTACTATTATTATTACTAGTATGATTAGATATAAAAGATGGAAATGATTCTTGTACATTTACGGGGGGGTGGGGGGAGTCCATAGAGTAATGGATAACACACTGGCGTGAAGAGCTGAAGGTACCAAGATCGAACCCCACAGACCCTGTAAGGTTTTTTCAGCCTTCCACTAGCTAGGTGGCGGTGGTTAAATGAATAGTAGGCCATGTTGGCACCGTGTGGCTGCTGCTTAAATACAGTTATATTCAACTCCTGTAAAACTGTTATCATGTGCTTCTACTGTATACATGTATGTGAGACGCCCTGCGTGGCTGCCATTTCTACTATATGTATGTTCACTGTACAGCGCAGTGCGTTTGCAGGCGTTTAATTATAGAAAAAGATTATTATTATTATTATTATTATTTAAGATCCAGTTTCGGGTTTAAATGCTTTGTGTTTGCGTTCATCTGTGTTACTGTTTTGTTCAGTGGTTTAAGATATTGGTTTAAGCATTTGATTACAATTACACAATGACAAAGACAGGTTTCTGCTAACAATCCACTTCTGCACTTACAGGGATCTGTGTTTACTGCAAGCAGACAATCAAAATTGAATTTCCGTTTATGGTGCAGTTAATCCGTGCTCTGGCACCAGAAGATTTATTTTCTCTCGATAAGCCATAGGTCCATATTACAGATGTGGCCGTCGTCTTTCATGCAACATCAATGTACCAGTTAAGAGCAACCGTTGTAGGTGTGTCTGCTACTTGCCTTTTATGGGACAACCCATGTTGTCCTTTAATAGGCTGTTGTTATGTACCCTTTTTTAAAGATAGGAGTGTTTCTTTATTTTACCTGCTTGCTTTGGCACATCTGAGGAATTGTTTTATTTATTTGTTGTTTGAATTTTGGTTAAAATTGATTTTCGTTTTATAGTTTTACATTGATGTATATTCCAGAGGTTAAATTCATAATGTTTTGAGTTATCAAAAGTCAGCTGAGTTCAAAGGTTAAGAGCATCATCATAATTATGTTATGTTTACATAACAAGAATTCAGTTTGTTAGGCCTAAGGATGACCCCTACAGTCTGACCTCACAGTTGCTGCCTCAGATAGATGCTTATTGTCTCTGACAGACCAATGCTTCCTCCAGCCTCTTCCTCCTCCTCTTCCTCCCTGCCTCTCCTCTCCTCCTCCTCGTCCTCCTCATCCTCCTCTCCTCTAAACACTGTCTTTCTCTGCTGCACATGTATATCCTCATCTGAACATCTTTCTCTGCATTAAAAACAAATCCTAATTACATTTTGGACTCATTTACTGCTTCCATTTTACTCTCCATTCTCCTTAACGTCAAGTGGTCTTGTGTCGCCCAGAGCTATTAACTTGAGCTATTAACCTCAGTATTGGTTAATGTGCTGCAGAAGAACTGCAGTGCAGCACTAAATATTGACTATCTCTACATTTTCTCTTTTTCGTGCTGCCTGCTACACACCCTGTATCATAAGCCATGTCCGCCTCTCCCTTTCCCCCCACAACCTCATGTTAATGAGTCCACTTTGTATATGCTTCTTTCTCCTTCTTATATCTGGCACAACTATGATTGGTGTAATTATTTTTGGGAATTTATGTAGCACCACTCGAAGAGATACAAATCAGTGGGACTCTGGTCCTGACTCCATAAAAAGACAATTGATTAGAATGGGTTTGAAGTGCAATTGCAGAAAAGAGGCAAAGAAAAGCGAAGAAGCTCAAGTAACAGATTACGAGGCAACTTATTCCAGAAGGATGGTCCAACCACGACATAACTTTTATGCTGGGCCCTTAAAGTTTGGGTTGGCACCTTAAAGTTTGGGTAGGCACCTTGTGCAGCAGAGCAAAGACATCTATGGCAAGGGATGGAAGAGACTGAGATGCGTAGGTCCTTGAGATCAAACAGAGCATAAGCCACAATTATGCAATAATCAACAGTCCCCCCTTGAAACTGGATGTATGGCCAAACCCAGGTGTATGACTGATTAGCCGAGTCACAGCATCTAAAACATTTAAACTGATGAATGCAGGAAAAAGTTAGGCCTGCATAAATGACGTTACCATATTAATAATACATGTATTAGGGCAAATTCAACATACATTCTTCACATGGTCAGTGAAAGTCAATTCCAGGTCCAAGTCACACTATGGTCATGCAGTGGACAAAACAAGGCAAGTCAATTTAGGAAATCTGCCAACGGCTGCAAAGCCAGATGAACCAGGATTTCCCAGGATTCAGCTGGAGGTGGTTGAAGGTGGACCAGTCAGACCATTAGGAACCAGAAATCCATGCCTGAGTTGGCCCACAGACTTACTTAGTACCGTACTTAGTCCTTCCCATGCAGGTCTGCACATTGGGCAACACCTCTCCTTCAGTCATCTCTGTCCATCGCTAGTGAAATAAAGGCAACCATGAAAGAGGACATGCTTCATATCCTCCTCTTGCTCTCCTCCTCTTTTCCCTCCTCTTCTGTATATCCTCTTTGCATCTTTCTTCTCTTTAGCTGTCCTTTATATATGGTCTTCCCTGCATTCACCTCTTCATTACTCTTCTTTGCTTACTATTGTTGCTCATAACTGGAGGAAGATTCATTTGTTGAATTTTCCCACTCCTTATGGTGATTGTTGTTATTGTTCTTATTGATTCATTGTTCTTATTGTTGTCACTGTTGTTATTGATGTTCAGGGCTCCTTCTGTGCCACCAAAACCAAAGAGAAGAAAGGTTCTTGGAAAGGCTCCTCTTGTTGGTCAGCCGAGGTTGTTTGGTGGAACAATTGAAGAATACGTCGAAGTGAGTGATCAATAATTCCGCTACTGCTATTATGAAATATGCAGCCTAGGTTCAGGTCTTGGGGAAACTAAGATAAGGACAGTCGCCTGAAGCCATGCTACATGTGGCTGTGAGGTCTGTTGGTGGTGTTTTTAAATCTGACCTGGTCTCGCATTACATGAGTGATGTTCTTTATAGACTGTCTAGTCCAACTACCTAGAACAGATCCCTCTGGTTTGGCAGATCCTTCTAGCCTAGGATGCTACATGTGCATTTCTTCCACTCTTGAAACTGTTCTCTTTCACGAGGGCTCCCTGAGAATGCCTTGCGGTATATGTCTTGAAGGAGTGCCATAGAAATGCTGGGAATGAAACAATTAATGAATTTCTTGTTCTGCATAAGTACTTATGTTCATTTATCACCTGGAGTCCTTCTGTAGTGCATTTGATTTTGCAATAATCTTCTGCAGTAAGAAACATCTTTTCCATTTGCTTCCATGATTCATAGAATTTAAGAACTGTGTTTCTAGCTCTGCAGAAATTCTGTTGTTCAAGTCATCGATGTACTTTACATTTGTGACCATATATTAAACAACTGATTAACACTTTAACGATGTGCGTGTATTAAAAGTGTCTGGGAAAACAATGCAGTTCATCATTAAAGTGTTAAGATGATACCTACTGTAGCTGCAATTGTAAATAGAAATTTATTTAGTATCAGTGAGGGAAAATTAATCATAGGCATTATGCTGTATTAGTATAACTGATGTTGAATGTCATTAGAAAAAGAGATTTCATCAGATTTAAGCAAACAGTGCACAGTGAACTAGAGGAGTGACCAGTGCCAGGTCCATGTTCCACATGAATTCCTATCCAGAGTTAAGAAATTATGATCTGAGTTTCTGGACCAAGTTGCAAGAGGCAGTTGCGTCTGTAGCACACGTAAAACACAGCCACCCACCCGGTGGCCCCTCATTGATGGTAGATAATGCACTTCCAGTTCAATCGCTTGAGCAACAGGGTCCACATAGAACAGCTGCTTATCAGTAGACCAAAACACCACCAGTGACTTTGAATCGTGTTGTTCTAGAAGCATTCAGTCATTGTATGCACTGTGATGTAGAAACTGAGCTAACTCAATCATCATCATCATCATCATCATCGTCATCATCGTCATCATCGTCATCATCGTCATCATCGTCATCATTGTCATAATTACACAGTTCTTTCTCTGAAATGAAACAATAAGTCGAATGACTGTTTGGCTGGAAAGAGAAAGCTAGAGATAAAGATAGACGTTGAATGGTAAGTAAGTAATTGACATATGTAAAGATAAGAAATGATGATCTGCTTTCTATTCTCGTCTTCTTTAAGGCGACTGGTGAAGACGTTCCTCTCGTTGTCAGAAGCTGTGTTCGCATCCTCAACCTCTATGGTACGTATGTATGTATGTAGTGTATATCTGAAGAATTAATATAGCTCCTTTAGATGGTAGACATGCCTTCCGAAAATGTCTTTGGTATGTATTGTCTTAGAGGAATGAACTGGTGAATGAAGCAGACAAATCTAGATGTTAAATGCAGTGTTCTGTGCTAATGTTAGTCGACTGTTTTCAACTGCTGAGAAATCTTAAGCTTATTTTTTCTTATTCTTCCAAATGTGTCTCTTCCTGTCTAAGTTTGTTGACTTGAGATTCTTCTGATGCAACCAGTTACTTAGCAGCCTTTGTACACATAGGCATCAGCAGGAAGTGCAAAATGACATTTTTGGATGGAATAGCTAGCTATTCATGAATACAGAACACGTGACAACTTTAAAAATAAATGATGGTCAAGCGCTTACCTAAATAATTATCGTTAAGTGTTTTTTCACATTGAAAATCATGTTGGGACATAATAATCAAAAGATTTCATCTTTGACAAATATGTGCAAAATCCAAGGGGGGCAAATTTTCCCCTTATTCCCATGTGCGGACACCCATGTTTATATATTCAGTGCCTGTGATATGTCAGCTATTTGAGATGCAGCTGGAGTAGGTTGTTGGAATCGGAAGTTGTTTGGTCGACCACATTCAGTGCTTTCTTCCTTCTAGAAGAAGACTCATCCAATCATCCATGTTCAACCAACGAGTGCAGAAAAGTGCAGATGCATTTAGAATTGTTATTGTAATTTTATATATATATATAGCACCTGTTGCCGAGAACTGCTAACATTCTGAAACAGAGACATTGAACTTTATATTTAAAATTGTTGGAGCCAAAGTATTTAGGAAAACATTGGTCACCGAAGAGTGTTGACTGAGTCTGTGCGTCTATAAGTTAGCAAGTGAATAATCTTATTTAGACTTGACAAGCAAAACTGTAGGGGCAGTTGATCATGTGTGTCGTCTGACAGTTGGTAATGTTATCTTGGACAGGAAAGCATCACCAGGGTCTGTTTCGAGTTCCTGGAGCACAACACGAGATCAATGAATTCAAGAACCAGTTCGAAAGAGGTCAGTCCATTCTATAATTCAGTTGCCATTTACCAGATTAAATGTCTGTTTTATGTTTATTTCTTGCTTCGGTTCTGTGGCCATCAAACAAAAAGTCATAACTCAATGGCTCCAATTAACTCCAATTAACTGCATATTAATTAGCCTTGCTCAAGGCTTCTGCACAATCCGATTGTCTTAGCGGAAACTCAAATTCACATGCTTCATGGTACATGTGGATCACTCTACCAATTCTTCAGATTTTGTTTCCTTTCTTTATTTGATTAGATGCTGGCAATATGCAGTGAGGGTGGTTGTTAGTTAACTGATGCCCTATTCCTTTCATTGGCTCCTTTTTTTATCAGTTTAGCACACTTTGAAATTGTCTTTGTGGTCAAGGTTAGATGTTGTTTTCCTTCGTCCAGGGAAAGATCCTCTGCCAGACAAAGTGGATGGAAAGGACATCAACTCAGTCGCTGGTGTTCTCAAACTCTACTTCCGTGAATTACACGAACCGTTGTTTCCATCTCGCCTCTTCGATATACTCATCGACTACAGCACCAAATATACTTTCAACAGTAAATTAAATCTCAAAGTTCATGTATGCTCTTCATCATCATGAAAATTGCAGTTAACTGGATCATCTGCTTTCAAGTTTCAATACTTTTGATATATCTCCTACCTTTGATATTTCCCATACCTTTGATATTTCCCATACCTTTGATATATCCCATACCTTTGATATATCCCATACCTTTGGTATATCCCATACCTTTGATATATCCCATACCTTTGATATATCCAATACTTGAGTTAGATTTCTATGCTGAAGCTGAGGAAGAGTATAGTAATGACTGGATTGCATTGGATTTGGAATTTTAAGTGATTTGAGATGACAGAAGATGGCTCTTCATCTGCAGATGACATGATGGTATGAGATGGAAGAATGCATCTGGAAACAATGTTCTTTGTAGATCCAGATGAAGTGATGGAGAGCGTAGCACATATCCGTCATCTTCTACTGACATCGCTTCCGCAACCCGTTCTCATTGTCATGCGATACTTGTTTGCCTTTCTCAACCAGTAAGTCTCATATCGTTACAGTTGTATGCATCAGGACACTTTATATAGCTCAGTTTCAAGTACCTAACAAACGCGCTACTCCTGTGACTATCTAAAAGATCAAAGCTATTGCGTTTAAAACAGTTTGCAAATGTTAGCTGCAAAGAATTCTAAACTATCATCATTTCAGTCAATGGCTCCTTTTCAGTTAAACCAATCAAAATCCAGATGAACTGCCACTTGATTTCAAGGTTTCTCTCACTTTTGTGCATCACATAATTATATGGCAGCCCTTTTCTGACAATGGTTTGGTGTTAAGTGTTTTCATACTTATCAGCACATACCTACTTAATACTTCAGGTCCTGCTCTTTCTGATGAAATCCAAATGAAACAACCAATCCAGATCACTGGAACAAATGCTGAGTTTGCAGTTCCCTTGGAATTACAGCTAAGGAGAAATATAAAACTATGTGGCAAATAGTTTATTTCATTCATCTGAATTAACTTAGATCAGTTGCAGAAACTTCAGATTTCTACTCGGTTTTAATGTTTTGTTGATGTCTGTTGAGATAGGAAACTGAAATATTTACAACATTAGACGTGATTTCTTTTATTGACTGAAGCAAGACATGTTTATGGGACTCTCAATGGATTCCATGTATTTTATGTTTCTCATATAATATATTCTATTGCCTATGAGTCTGTGTGCTTATGACATTCAGTTACTCTCATAAAATGGTAAAATGAGAAATGATGAATAGATATTTTTGGCTTCATATATGAATTATTCATAATCTTTGTAGTAATACTGAGTGTCTGATGGGATGGAAATAATGTCTGTTTTCTGGTTGCTTCATCTGTTTACGATCGCGTTTGAATGAGCATTTCCAAGAACATCTGAATGGCGGTTGATGCAGGATGCTGCATTGGCTGCTGGTGCTGCTGCTGCTGCTCTTCATCTGCTGGATGCTGCCTTGATTTTTTTCTGGTTTATTCAGTGCATCCCTGTGTTATGTTCTACTTGATGATTATGATTGGGTGATGTTGACTTGGGATGAACATCCGCGTTCACATTAGTAAACATTCCAACGATTTGCTGCTTCACGTAATTGATTAACATTCCTACCATGTGGGGCGTGGTGGCTCAGTGGTAAGTCCGACGCCTTGTGACCGGAGGGTTGCAGGTTCGAATCCCACTCTAGCCGCTGCGTACGGACCTTGGGCAAGTCCTTCACTCGCAATTGCTCGTGGCGCTTCGGCGTGAAAATTCCGGCACAGTATCAAATGCTGTAGTCGGGAGTGCCTCTGAGTAGTAGTTGACTTCGAGAGGCGCTATAGAAATATCCGAAATAAATAAATAAATAAATGTGATCTTGTGATTTTTGCTGGAATAATTAAGTACTGGTATGCATAATATACATATTAAATGTATTATAATTATGATTATTGTCCAAATATTATTGATATTTGGCTAATTTATGAATTCATCTCAAAAGCATAGGTAGTTGGAAAAATGTACTTTTCACTCTCTTTTTAAATGAATAAAAGAAAGAGAAGGGTCCCCCAATGCTGGTGTTAGTGAATTTATAAGAGGACCAACATGCTAGGAGGCACAGGCACAGGCACAGGAGCCACACTTCTTTTTTGTAAGTTAAAATAAACTGTTGGCCAGAGGAAGCTGATCTTAGGTTTGTTCTGGTGGGATTAAGCATAAGTGGAAATCATAAGTCGGAAGGTGGATCAGTGCCTGGTATGCAAGGACAGCAACCCTTTTGAGCTGAAACTCATGGTAGTATAAAGGAAGGTGACTGCTAATTCCTTCACTTTCTTTCCCCTCTGCAACCTAAATGCATCTTCTGAATATGACCACTAATTCATTTTTGTCAGTGAGAGTTAATAGTGTTAAGGAGTTGTTATGCCATTCAAATCTTCTGACCATTTCTTATTTGGCTAATCGTATTCCAGAGGAGAGAGGGGGGAGGGGTGGAAGAGAAGAGGGAAAGAGAGGGTGAGAGAGAGGGACGGAGGGAGAGCACTTTTTTCTGAACAACCCTCCAAAAAGTCTTGGTCTCTTGGTTATTAATGATAATATTGCAATAAATGAGCAAAATTACTTTATATTAGCTTCCATGACCTTAGTTAATTCCCGGATCTCTTGGATGATGTTACAAATGAACAACATTGAAAGAGAATGGCCAATATATGAAAAGAACAACAGAAGATACAACCCATGTGGAAAAGTTAATAAATGTAAGAGGAGACAGAGAGAAAGAGCGAGCTGCTTTTCCAGATCACTGTAGTCGATCCTTAGATCAGAGGAAGTGCAGGTGGCTGGAGTGGCTGGAGTGGCTGAAGTGCACCTGCTAAACATTTTCCTTAAAGATTAGAGAACAGCAGAAAGTACCACAGAACATATATATCAGTATTTGCTTCTCTGGATATATGCATCTATATGTGGATATGTATTTATGCATGTTTGTGTATGTGTACATCTATGTGTGTATGCGAGTGGGCATTTGTCTGGCACCTTAAGAACCTGTTTAAGAGAGTGCCGCTGTTTGTTGTTCTCTTGTAGTTTGTCAGAATTCAGTGATGAGAATATGATGGATCCGTATAACTTAGCCATCTGCTTTGGTCCAACACTTGTTCCTGTTCCACCGGACCATGACGCTCACCAGTTTCAGAGCCTCATCAATGAACTGGTTAAGAACATCATCATCCACCAGGAGGATATCTTTCCACGTGATAGTGGAACGCTGTATGAAAAATGTCTTGCCGAAGTAGACGGGTAAGTGGATTCTAATAGAATCTTTGGAGGTAATATTATTATTCCATCTGCCATATCTCAATGCGTAGGTGGTTGACGCTGTCAGTGACAAATGCAGACTCTCTGCTTGGCCAAGATTTGTGTCAGGCTTCAAGTTGGGTTTTCTTATTCAGATTTCCTGGTAAGACTTGTGGAGATTTTAACCTGGATAATAACAGAGTTTATTGTGAATGGGACATG
Source organism: Allolobophora icterica (assembly GCA_963556255.1). Classification (NCBI taxonomy): domain Eukaryota; kingdom Metazoa; phylum Annelida; class Clitellata; order Crassiclitellata; family Lumbricidae; genus Allolobophora; species Allolobophora icterica. The sequence continues at coordinate 4,087,241 of OY744615.1, read as the reverse complement.
GATTAAATATTCAATGATGGAAATCTTAACCTGGAGAAGGACAGAATCTAACGCTTGATTGATCAGTTGGTTATTGAAAGCAGTTGGCCCGGTAACTGTTGGCATAAAAATCATCTGTGGCTGCTAGTATTTGCTTAAGTGTTTTTGGGAAGATCAGTCTATGGCTGATGATGGCTTATGATGGCTTAGGATGGCTGGCTGATGATGGCTTAGGATGGCTGATGATGGCGTAGGATGGCTGATGAGAAAAGAGTCTGAGGACCGTTTGATTTGGTTTGAATCTTTTGTGTAGAATTAAATAATTTGTCATGTTTCTTCAAATGACCCTTGATTGGTTGCCAATTGACATTATTGTCTACTGGTCAGTGAGGACCTATATAACGGACCTACGGTCACCTAATCAGGGTTGCTTTGTAATTGAGTAACGGAGACGGAGTGGACTATTGGTCACTCTCATGGTTACTGCAGAAAGCGAGAGGTTGTGAATCGATGGTCTGATTTATTCTATGTGCTCTGATTGGAAGGAGCTCTAACTGATGATCAGACATTTGACCTTCTGATTTTCACTGTTTTTGCTTTAGAGGTCCTGATGAATCTCTGGATAACTTATCAGAAGATGAAGAAATTAACGGAGAAACGGCGAGTGAGGAAGGTAGGCACATGGCACTCTGTCTGTCTGTGTGTTTCCCTCTTTAACTGTTTGTTTGTCTTTGTGTCTGTGTCTTACAACCATAGAGTAATTGTTGCTATACCTGCACTGAATGCTTATGCTTGCAATTAAAGGCTGAGTAGTGAAGCAAAGACACAGCGAAGATCCAGCGAACCCCCTTCATGTTTTGTTTCATATCATTCTTTCCTCAGTTTGCCTGAGCTAATGATTCTCATAATGACCTTTGACCTTGGTCTTCTGCCACAGGTCAGCAAACTGCATTTCGTGCAGTTTGCTTAAGAGAGAGAGAACCGTGGAACTTGGAGTCCTCCTCTAAGTCTGCAACAGACTTTTTGTTGAGGGAGAGAAATGTGACCATCGCTAACGAATTTTGCAGTTTGTTTGTGGATGTTGCAATGCATGACATAGTTTTTATGATCAATAGGATTTGCATGACAGATGCATGACATGTCGTCTTAGAGTCATTGAATGATAATTATTCTAACGTTGATTATGTCGGAATTCTAATTGAATTAGCTGTCATTGTGTCATTGCTAGCATCACTGATTGTCTTAATTCGAATTGCATTGGCAGTCACTGCATCACTTCACGCATTCCAACTATAGGCTTAACCTTAGACTTAACCGTAGGCTTAACCATAGGCTTTTTTGCTGCATACAGAATGACTAATTGCTAATCACAAGCCATATAACTAATGCACTAAAGTTAAGTTTTTGTTATTTTCTTGCAGATGTATTTTATGGTAAGTTCTTGTTACTGGATTTGTAACATAAGGCTTCCTTTCACACCAACCTCAGTCTGCTTAATGTTACCTTTGATCAGGAACATACATGTTTGCAGTTTAAATTGTAATTTTAATCACTGAGTTATATAAAGACATTGCTGTTCATTGCTACATTTTCTGTGATTATGTTTAGTTGCTTTGCCTCATTTCTTTACAATGATTCCTTGTAGAGATGATCTCAAGTGAGTGATTGGTGTGAAGATAGACTCATTAGATCCTCTGTATTCATGTAGTCTAACCTTAAGGCTTCTCTCTAAGTCGCTCAGTCATTCTTGACTCGGCACAGACCAGATGAAGAAGCAGTTCCTTTAAGCCAACCCCAAGAGAGAGAGAGAGAGAGAGAGAGAGAGAGAGAGAGAGAGAGAGAGAGAGAGAGAGAGAGAGAGAGAGAGAGAGAGAGAGAGAGAGAGAGAGAGAGAGAGAGAGAGAGAGAGAGAGAGAGAGAGAGAGAGCCATGCATGTGAAGTGTAATTTGACTGCTTAGCCTCTCATATCCTTAGCATAGATGAATGGATGGCCAGTCCTTCCACTCACAATGTTCTCATCGTATGGTTGTAAAGGGGTTGACCACACGCTTATGTTAACTGACTGGGATTGTGAAGGCTAATGGCCGAGTGGACTGCCTCATGAGTCCTGTGTTTGGGAGGGTATTGGAGGAGAGTGGCTGAGGCAGTTGTTCATAGAACGACAAAGACCTCATTGCCACTCTAAAGACCTGTCTGGCTTTGCAAAGACATCAACCTGTGGTTAGGCTTTGACTACAGGAAAAAGCAGCTGAGTATAAAAGTCTGTTCAGGGTTCAAATAACACCTTCTAAGTGGTATTACTCTGTTTCAAACACGAACTATATCGAGTACTGAGTAAGGAGTTAGGAGTAATAAGTTTGCCTTGTTTTGGACTCTAGCAGATGATGAACATAATCACTCCTAACATCCTTCATTTGGATTCACAGTGACATATTCAGAGCATGTTAACGTCTTAAATCATTTCAGTTAAAGGTCTTAAGTTTGTTTGCATGTGACTACTTCAAGCGATGGGAATTGAGAAACTTGTTCTGTTTAAATGAATCCTTTGGATTTGTTGAGTGCAGTTGAATCCTTGCTGAGTGTATTTCCCACTTGACGATTTCTGTTGTTATCTGGTTTCAGACTCTGACATTAAGGATGCGCATGCTCTGTATGACTTTCAAGGGCGTACTGAGCGCGAGCTGTCATTTAAGAAGGGTGACAGCCTCATCCTCTTTGAGAAGGTCTCAACTGACTGGTGGGAAGGAGCGGTGGGAGAGCGGGAAGGTCTTATTCCGGACAAGTACATCCACGTTGGTCCAAGGTGAGTCAACTGAATTAGCAGCAGTTTCTGCCTGAAACAATTCTCATAGTATTTGAGCAAGTGGTCTGTTGTTGAAGTAGAAATGTTTAATTGAAAGGAAAAGAAGTTCTGATTCTAAAAGTTAAAGCAAAGGAAAGATGTAATAGAGTAGAGGCTGTTGTTGCATAAGCTGACCTTATGTGACCCTTCAGGTTGCTGAAGCTGCATTAGGAATTGAAGAAAGAGGCCTTGCCACTAAGATGGGGTTCAGCTTTGACTGCTACTCTGATGCTAGCAACTCCCTGCTTGTCAATCTCTATTTGCTTTACGCTCTTCTTTTATTATTACAATTATTTCATTTATTATTTTATTATTATTATTATTATTATTATTATTATAGTAATAATAATATTATTAACAATATTACTGTAATTTATATTATATTATTTTTATATGTTAATGTTATGTGTGTTAATGTGTGTGTTGTGGATAGAGAGAAAGAGGAGACTGAAGTGAAAGTGAAGGAAGAGGAGAAGCGGAAGTCATCGGAGTCTCTTCCTTCCAAAGCGCTCAGTCATTTGGTCGTGAAACTGAGTGAAAAGGAGTTGAGTGAATTGTCAGCGTCTCATCCGAACGTCTCGCTCGGCACTCAGTCGATCGCTCGACCGCTCAGTTCAGCCAGCTCTTCGTCATCTTCTAGATATGACGAAGATATCAGCTCGCTGTGCATTCCAGAAGACGTCGATATACCGGAGGCGCCGAGTACGGCAGCTGCTCCGATCCTCGAGAAACGTAGCAGCAGCCTACTTGATGATGAGAATAAGACGCCGGAAGACCTTGCCCAGGACATAGACAATGCATTGGCCGAGGTCATGTCGGGGATCAAGTCACTCGGTCTACAGCATCAAGTGGAACTAGAGACGGCTTTTATCAAGGGCAGTTGCACAGAATTCAAACACACACCAGATCTTGTCATCGATCTCCCGATCAATTTTGTTCAGCCACCATCACCAAAATCTACGACTGTTAATGAAGAGAGTCCGACTCTGACAACAGCCGAGGTGTTTGCAAACGTCAACCAGTGTACGATAAAGAAGGGGACCAGTGTAGGACCACAGGCAACAAATACTACAACAAAGAGTGTAACGTCTAAAGCAAGCGATGCCAATGAGATGACGGCTGATAAATCGAATCCTGTTGGTTGTGAGTTATTGAAAGATAAAACAGAAATCAAATCGAACTTAACTGATGTTGCAATAGAAAGCCCTTCATCAACCATTGACGTTTCACCCATCCATCACCAACATCCCTCGCATCACCGTCATCAACATCAAACACAGCAGCAACTACGGCAGCAACAACAACAACATGTTGTTCATAAGTCAACCCTTGACCGTCAGCAGCAGCAGCAGCCGCAGCCTGCTGCTCCAATCAGTCCTCCACCGAGGACATCATCTAAGGCCATTGCGGAGCGCATCTCGGCAACCAGCTGGGCGACCTATGCTACAGACATCAACCTTGAGATGGAATTTGTGCGATCAATTATTCCACCATTCGATTCGCTATCCGCCGCACCATCTTCACCCGTTTCTTCAACCCAGCGCCATTCTTACTCGCCAAGAGCTGAAGCTGTTTCTTGCCCATCCCCGAGGTCCTCCTCCTCCTCATCCTCCCATGAAAGCACACCTGTAACACCACCAATTGCAGCACCTAAACCACCAGCCGAAGGTAGCGCTTTGCCGTCTCATTCGTCTTCTGAATGTAGAGAGGTTCTGAAACCACCAATCAAAGCGAAACCGCCAATCATGAAGAAACCAGTTCGGTCAAATGAACTCATCAAGCGAATTCATGAGATGCAGTCGAGCCCTGAACATTCAGACGCCTCAAGGCCTCCTCTCACTTAAGGTGCTATGACCTACGTCCCGTTCTCCTACATGTTCTCCTGCCAGTAGGTCACGTTCTTCTCTAGCAACAGTTAATGCTACTTGTGAGGGTATTATCAAATATCAGAGTCAGTTGTTTTGAGTAATCTTGGTCTCGTACAATTTGTGTTCTGTCTGTGAATGTGTTTTTCTATCTCATTTCTATCTGATTATTATTACTAATATTAAAAAAATATTTTACGCACACAAGGTCAGACAGAAGTGTGAATCTGAGGCACAGGTGGTCAAGGTGAAACAGCTCATGAAAAGTATTCAAAAGTCAGTTTTAGTTACTTTTTTGTAAAATTCAGAGCCTTTGTTTAAGTTTACTATTTACTTACACTAAATATTCTGTGCAACCTTTGCTGTTGAGAGGTTCATAAAGGCGTTTTGTAAAGACGAAGGACAAAGGTATATGTTGTACAGTTAAAGTATTTGATGACGTAATGCTTGTGATTTCTCTTCTAGCCTTGTTTTGTCACTCAGTGGTTATTTATCCTGCACGTTTTGTTTACTGTCTGTGTATTTGGTCATTAGTGGTGAGGTGTGTTTGGTGAAATAATCTGTTCTGTTTTATTTGATATATAACGAGGAGCAGTCGATCCTTTGTTCTTCTTCTCATTGTTGAACTGAATTTCTAGCGGAATCAAATTGTACTTGTTATGAAACTGGTTTACGATCAGAATGATTTGAACAAAACTGAATATCTGCATACTTGTACTTGTAAGCTGGTCCATTTATACTTTCAACTTTCAATGAACTTGAACTTGTATTGCAATAACAGTGACTGGACTCGACACTTGCGTACAAAATGCTCATTTCTTGAACTAAGTTGCTGGTCACCTGCTGGACTCAGATGACTCTAGCATTGACTCAAACTCAACTCTAACTGCTCTGTTATGAGTCATATGTAAATTGTGAAAATTTCTCACATACACTGCTTAATGGGTGCCGGTTAATTCACCAGTCCTGCGTCAAATGAAATCGACAGAAGCCTGGAGGTCAGGAGGTCAGTTGGGAATCAATTCTGATGTCATGGATGGGGAAGGAAGATGATTTAGAGACTTTAGTGGAGTTTTGAAAGTATGAAAGGTTCCAGGAGTGGTGACAGTTCATGGATGCTGACAGGTGGAAGCCAGTGCAGAAGAATGCATAGAATTCTACGGACATACATTCTGCTAACTTAACTTAAGATGATTGGAATGAAAGTCTTTATTTTATGGTTGGCTTTATCAGCGAGTATTTCCTTTTAGGTACTTTGTCAGATTTCAAGACACTACGTGAAGCCCTTCACCAGTTCAGTTTCCTCCTAGTCTAATGTAATGAACTAGTCTATTGTGCCATTATCATAATGGGAATCTATTGATGGGCGTTTCAAATGAAACTAGTCAAAACTTATAATCTGTTGAATGAGACAATTTCACTCAGTGGAAATCTAATTAGTTAGAGAGGGAATCATAGAATCATAGGTCATTGGGTCAGCAGCAGTTTGAAGTAGATGAGTCATAGCTTCAGACTTAAGTTACGCAAGACAACTAATGAGATCAGGACAGATGCACAGCAATTGTTGGCAGTGAATTCTGAAACTTTGGACCAACCATCAGGAATTACAAAGAATCAGAAGAATGAGATATGTATTGTCAAAGTGTCTGTTGATCGAATGTAGTGTCTGCTGGTATGAGGGCTGAGCAGAGAGTGTGGATAGTTCAATTGATTTAAGTGTAAAATGGCAATAATCTGTGATCCTATGAGAGGTTGTCTAATGAAAATGGCCGTTTGTTGCTTGACAGGTTGTTTGGATTATTGTCTGCTTCTGTGGCTTTGCGACTGGCAGATGATTCGACGGCTCCACTAAAGGCATTACATTCTGGTTTTGCTAAGGTTGTGAAATTAGATCGTAAAGTGTCTGGTTTTGTTAAATTACATCTGGTATCCGTCAAACTCCAAGATATGCTTGAAACTGGTTTTGGATTTCGTGTTTTTCACGCCTTTACTTCGACTTCTGTTGATTAAATCACTGGTTGTATATGGATGGCATGCATCTCTGACTTACCAGCCACAAGGAAACTGTATTTTTAGAACTCACACAACAACAGTTGGATTTCACTTCTGAAGTCCTCATGAGCCATGCATTTTGATGTGGCTCTTTGCAGAAACTTTGATGCTGTATTCCTATTTTGCTCCTAACTTGTATTTATTAAGAACATTTCTTCACCAGTGGATTTGCTGAAGATGTCAAGAGCTGTGAAGTTAAAGAACATTGATCCTTGCTAAATCTGTTGCTACACATTAGCTATAACCTTTTTCATATCTGCATACTTGTATAGCGCCTTTTAATATCCCACAAAAGCACGACCTGCACTGTTTGTCTATATTCTGTTAAATGTCGTTGCAAACCGAATTAATTTTTTTCCCTCTTATTTTTCGTAAGATGACGCCAGCTTTATCTGTCACCTTTTCTACACAATGATGATGAATGCGACAATTTCTACAGCACTGTAGCACGGCACATGTTGTTACAAGGACGCTTAACAACCTAACGACTAGTCAGGATAAGCAATTTTAAAGTAATGGGTCGAGTCTCGTCTTGAAGGTGTCCACCGTATCCAATGAGCGTATCGAAGCTGGAATGCTATTCCAGCACCTAGGTCTGACGACTGAGAAGGCACGGTCCCCGAAGCAAGTTTGTCACTTTCGCACGTTCAGATAACCTCTGTCCTTTGACCTCAAGGAAGGGCTTTTTCGGGATGATGACACACCAACGCAGTATGCACTGAGGTATTCGGGGGCCGCACCATGCAAAGACCTGTGCACCAGTATAGCTAGTTTATGTTCAGTACGGTACCCAACTGAAGTACATCACGGAGCAATGGTGTTGCATGGTCGCACTTTCTACGGTTGCACACCAACCGCACATTCAGGACCAATTGCAGACTAGCCAGCAGGTGTTTGGGTGCACCTGCCAAACGCTATTGCACCTGTCAACCTGGGTTACAACAAAGCACACAACAGCGGTTTTTGCTGCTTCGAGAGGAAGCGATCGAGTACAGCTCTTAATAAGGGATAGCTGCCTACATGGGATGTTGTATGCCAGACTTGAGATTGAGGGGTGAATTATGTCGTGTGTTTCTACGGACGCTCTCTCTCTTCTTCTGACATCAAGTATTGATTGATTGATTATTGTGTAATCTGTGATTTAATGGACTTAATCTTCTGACCCTTAATCAAGACAATCAGTTCCATTCAACCGGTCAGTTGACTCTTTGGCAAATGTCATTCACTGGACATTTCCGTTCTCTGCTCTCTGCAGCTCAACAGCTGATGGTCAGTTTTAGTGTTGTTAGGGTTAGGGTTGGGGTTAAGTTTCCACCCTAATCCTAACAGCTGATGGTCAGTTTCAGTGTTGTTAGGGTTAGGGTTGGGGTTAAGTCTCCACCCTAATGCTAACAGCTGACGGTCAGTTTCAGTGTTGCCAGGGCACTGACCAAAAGAACGTATTCTTTTTTTGCATGTTTGTTTTTGTTTGTTTGCTTGTCCTGGATGCCTGACCACCATTTAGTCAACATACCATGACATTGGTATATCATGCTGCTGTAGAATTCACCACAATACTTAGGTAAAGGGCAGAGCCCATTGTCTTTGACAGGCTTCTTAGCTGCAGGTTTCTCAATTTTTATCTCTACCCTTCTGTGTCTTTTCCATTTGAATTCCATCCCCAAATATCAGTTACATCACCCGTCTTCTGTTTCATCACTCATGTGGCAGTGATCATTCTGCTCACGTGGCAGTGATCGTTCAACGCAATTTATGTAGCACTAGGCTGAGAAAACCTCAATGGTGCTTCCTAACTGGCAGCATAAAATCTATAATGTATATATAACTATGCTTATCACTTACTATTGATATGTATGTAACTACATACTTACATGTATATACATGTATATATGTCATGTATGTCATCATGTAGCTAAGACCTTACGGATTGCATTTTATCTTGGATATGGACTTGTAATACATTGCATGTTATTTTTTCCTGACTACAGGAGTTTCCTTGAACTTTGAAACTGAAATGAAGGAGTGATCTGAAGTGGAATTGGCTTCTTATCCCCCCCCCCCATCTCTCTCCACTCAAATGCACAAGATAAACATGTTCCAGTGTTCATTAATATACGTATAACATATTTCTGTGCATATATTTGTGAATAGATATACATAGCATTTGTGTACAAACGTTGTCGTATGTGCCATTAGAATGATGAGGTTTGGTATTATATTAATGAGCGTTTGATATTGTTACTCAGAGCGACTGTTAGATGTAACACGGATGTAACACGCGATATGTTGTCGTTTGATATAATACATTCCTTTAGTGCGTGTGATGACAAGTTGTCATTGTGGTCATCATTCTGGAACTCAACTGCTAGCCTTGATATTCTGTGATGAGGGAAAACTGTAACATATAATTATGCTATGTACACCTGTTAAGATCTTATTAGTTAATCGGATGGTTACAGTTGCTATGACAACATAGCATTTCAGTTAGCGTTTCAGTTGTCACATTGCGTCTCATGTGTTTCTCTCACAGTTTAGTTGAGACTGCATGTGACTGGACGTGAATATGTAATTCACTTGTAAGACCAGTTTAACGCGATGACATTACGATTGTAGGTGGGAATCTAACTCCAGTTGTTTTGTGCCCTTCTGTTACTTGCTTAAATACTCCTTTGCATTGCGTTGTATTTGTTTTTTATTGTATTGTGTTGGTGAATCTCTCAGCTTCTGTAGAACAGAGGATTTGTTGGCAGCCGTGCTTCATCTGGTGCTGATAAGAGTGAAATGCCTAGGGAATTGAAGCCAGGATGATATCAGCCTATAACCCTCTTCTGTTGCACCCCAAGGTTTCATCAGAGACCTATGTATGACTTGTTGTCTTCATTGTAACTCTAATAAAAGCCAGGTGTTCACTTCAATTTGGCCCTTACGTCTTCATATTAAGCCTTGCTTCTTCATATTAAGCCTTGCTTCTTCATATTAAGCCTTGGTTCTTCATATTGACCCTTGCTTCTTCATATTGACCCTTGCTTCTTCAAATTTACCCTTGCTTCTTCATGTTGACCTTTGCTTCTTTATATTGACCCTTGTTTCTTCATATTAACCCTTGCTTCTTCAGGTTGACCCTTGCTTCTTCATATTAACTCTTCCTTCTTCATATTGACCCTTACAAGATGAATTAGTTCACTGATAGCTGTCAACTGGTTGCATAGCTGACTTCGAGCACAGGTCATCTGTTTGTCAGTTGAACCATCAACTACAATGTGTAGTGTTTGACAGTCTTGAGTAGCTCATGTAGTCAGGAATAACATGCACTGGATTATAAGTCCATCTCCTGTAGCACTGGGAAGCAAGCGTTCAACCACCACACAATTTCTGACCAGCGTATTTCGGACTTATGCCCCATTTCCCTGTATTTTGGTAGTTCTTTAGACCTTGAATGATCAGGGTAAGGCTATAAGGTAGCCTCTAGCAAATTGTGGATCAACAGTTCAACACCTAATTTATAGTTGATTATATTTTCAATGTCCGTGTATCGCGAGTGTCTACTAGCCCCACCTGTATGACCGTGGACTAATTTACGGATATCTATATAATAGGTTGGCAGTAGGCTTACGATCTCTGAGTTAGATGATAGCCAGTCTAGAGCAAAATTTACCTACAATTCCTTCTCTCGTCTTTTCTAACGGCGGACAAATGTAAAGACATTTAGGGCCTTGTTTGAAATTACTTGTAGACTATAATATATATGTATTTCTAGTCTATGCAAGGGTTTGTGTCTACATATAAAACATTTAGGTAATAGGTATTCCCATCTAAATTTTAAGGGGATACACGGGAATGTGTGGAGCGACCCTTGCACATCTGCTCTTCCATCTATGTAGTGGCTGAGGGAGGGAAGGAAGAAGCCGTAACCAGCCCTGCATCCGATTAGAATACTCTTACCTTTATGTAAATGTGTTGAGGACCTGTGTGTAGGAACACACGGTTATTTGAGAATAATTGCTTGCAGATAACTCTGATTCCATCACATCAAGATTAGAAACTTTCCCTAGCAGAGATAACTATTTCCTTCCACAATGAATGGAAGGGCACCTATTCAACGCCTTGGGATAGCACATTTTGAAGGGTTTGGAGATGTTAGACTATAATGTTCAGTGGCTCACCAGGCCCAGGGTAACTTCAGAGACCTAGCAACCACGGATATCGATCCTTATAAGGGCAACAGAACAGGTAGCAGAAGAATTGCACATATTACGAAGGCATCATCAGTCTGTGTTAGATTGGAGGCGTTTCTTTGAAGCACTGAGGACGACAGCCTAAGACAGGCTTTACTCGAGGCACGAGTCTAGAATATCCCGTCTACTATTCACTCTCATCTTACCGAGGGCGCCTTCGACTCGGTCGACCGAGAGTACGTTGATTCAAGGTTGGGTTCCCATAGAAGATACAGCAGACACCAGGAGCGTCTTTAAGAGGTTCTTTGAATGCGCTATATTAATGTTCAGATGCATGACGTCAGTTCCTGCGAGTGGAAGGAGAAAGGTAACTATCACTGAGAGGCAGCTCTGCCTTAATTATGGCCCCTCCGATCTTCTAGCACCAACGGACATACAGTAATCGGTGGTTAATGTAATGTGCTGGGTGCCAATAATACGTTACGTTGCTGACAGAAATTGTCTTTCTGGCGTTGGAGATCATTGGCGAGGAGGCCGCAAAATTATATTCCTTCGTACTAGAAGTAACCCAGATCCATACTATTACTACCACCGATTGGTCGACATGCATGTTCAAACTAACCGGTGTTGATTGTAGGTGTAAATGTGTCCGAGACCTTTCTATTATGCAGGAAATTCAGAATTCATTGTGTGAACCATTATGAAAACGTGCAAAGAGTTTACAACACTACATAATTATGCTAATGTTTGCGTAGTGGAGAAATTCGAATGAGAAATAAGTGCGAGTCGGTCATGACTATGCATACGAAACAAGCAGTTTTATGACTTTATTAAGTTAGCAAAACTTATCTAAGTGGCGTGTCCTTGGGCGCACAGACCCTCTGCTGGTCTACGTGTGACTGAGAGACAATTCACTCACACACACACACACACACACACACACACACACACACACACACACACACACACACACACACACACACACACACACACACACACACACACGCACGCACACACACGCGCGCGCGCACACACACACACACACACACACACACACAAAAGCAGGCGCGAAGTCATCAGACGGTAAAGGGAGGCATCCACAGACGGACAGACGGGCACCATCTTTGTACAATTTTTATACGGGGCCCTTCTTCCTGACTGTCTTAATTGTTGCTGTTCTCGCTCGTTGTTCAGTGATTAGTGAAGACCTTTGAGTGGACTTGCAAGAACTATCGGAACGACGACGTTGAACGTGTGACTGAGGAGAAGACAAACCGAGGGATCGATCACAGACGGATGACACAATTGACTTCAGTCTGTTAAGATTGAATGCCACAGACGACAGTTGACTCTGCGTGGCCTCTGTCTCTATAGTGAACCGTCCTTTGGCAGCTAATGCTGACATGACGCTCGTTTGCTTTCTGTGTCATGCGGGAGGCGAATTCGTCAAGGCTTTCTGGATCATTCTGTTGTTAACGACATGCGTCCAAATGCAACAGCGGAGTTCTGTGGAAGAGGACAAGGACCTCCCACTGCAGAGTCCAAACTCTACGCCTCTGTCCTTGTCCTTTCCACTGAAGGACGAAGCTGTCACTGCTGAACAGGACATGGTGTCATCTTCTAAGAGTCCGGGAACGACACAGATACAGAAGATGGGAATAGCATTAGACGATGCTCGTATCAATGCGTCGCAACATTCGTCAGATGGAAGCAACCATCTTCCGAATCCAATCGAATCCTTATCCTTTGCTCTAAAGAACACCAGCTACGATGATGCTGATGATGCGACAGAGACAGAGACAGAGACAGAGGCAGAGAGAGAGGCAGAGGGTTCTCTTCACGGCGATCATTTCTCGAACGAGACAATTGATCCGACTGCAACGGAGAAATTGTTTCCAGTGGACAATGGATCTCAGACTTTCCATCTTCCTCCAGACGTCGTGGAATCCGCAACAGTCGAGAGACGGACAGATGATGATGATGATGAGTCAAACGACACAACGAACAAATCAGTTGAGTTGCAGAGGCAGCAGACACTTGATCTGGATTTAGGAATGGAAGGAGAAGAGAAGAAGATGCTCTTCAACGCCAGTCAGTCATCGGACGAATCTTCCGATGATGATGAAGAAGAAAACGACGTCGAAGGTGAATCGTTTTATCCAGACCTTGACGACAACTACTACGAAGATGATAACAACGACACTTCCTATGATAATGGGACAACGACGGAAGATGAGATGGAGGGTCCGGCGCTGAAGAAGTCAGAGCCAGAAGGACGAGAGATCGCTTACGACACATACGACGGCGAAGATGAAGGTCAGCCATCGATCGTCGTCAATGAACAGTTGTATCAGTTGGATGGAGATGACGACTCCGTGGAGGTCGTTCGTCAGGTGCGCATCAGAAATCCCGAAAAGAAGCAGAAGAAGAAGAGGAGGAAAACGACGACGAAGAGGAGGAGAAAGATGGCAAAGGAACCCCTGACCCCGGGGTCAAAGCACAGAATCCGCCGAACAAAGAAAGAGAAAAATAATGCCATGCGCAGACTGCGGATGCCGCGCTTGACCCGGACCAAAGGTCAAAGGCAGAGCAACAGAAGGTCAACTGCAGCAACATCTCGCCGACGTCATCCAACATCAGTTCACCGATTGCCAGACAGAGCGACTCTTCCCGTTCTGTTCTACGAGGAAACGTTGCAGCCTGTCGAGAATCGGTTCGGATCTGCTCAGCAGCTGATGATATCAGAGCCTAATAGCTACGAGATCAGAAGGATTTGGCGAGGAACACCTGTTCAGTCCTTTGGTCTTCAGCAGGAAATCCCGATGACCTATCAACAGACCCTGATGCAGCATGGAACACAGGGAGAGATAACCGATCCTCGTTCTATGCACAACGCCGGCTCTCAGCTCTTCTCTCAGTTCGACAGATCATACGAATTGAATCCATCGCAGTTGGCCACTTATTCTTCCGGTCAGGAGATCTCAGCATCGCCTGCACACATTTCTATGAGCGAAGGACAACAGACTCCATTCGGTAACTATGGCTACCAAGTAGCAGCAGATGCGTTGCCTCGCCTGCAGATTTACGATGGACTGCGATCAGCCTCCTTAAAGGCCAAGTCAAGTATTCCAGTCGATGGAAAGATGCGCAATTCTTGGAACCTGGATGAGGCTGGACTCCAAATGGCGCAGAGGAACATCGAGCAACTGAACCTTCGTCGCCATGGAAACGAACAGCTGACTTATTCCCAACGCACTAACTCAGCTCAGGGCAAAGAAGCTCTGGCGACGAAGTTCTCGAACAGTCATCGGTCTAGCAGTCTGCCATCTGGTGACGACGACCAGAGCAGCAGCAGCAACTCTGCTGGGTTTAAGACGGCAGTGGATGGAGGAACATCCTCAGTCGCTGCAACCAAAGATGCATCTGAGCAGGATGAGGTGGAGGAGGAGTACAATAGACCGCACTGGATGATGGTGTTACGAAGAGATAGGAAGCCAGAGTATGTATGGTACTCTGACGAAGAAGAAAGACTCTTCCTCCATCCTTCATCTTCCTCCTTCCAACCTCCGTCGTTTGAAGTCCCTCAGGATGTCAGTTACAAGAGGGATTCTTTTCCTGCGTCTGACGATGAAGTCTTCTCTCAATCAGTTCATCCAATGGAAGAAGGCGAACAATCGGTGAAAGCACATCCTCCTCCCCTCCTCCTCCTCCTTCTCCCCCTCGTCCTCGTCGTCTGTGGCGCCCAATCAGAGTGGACGAACGAAGGAAGGACGAGAGCCGAAGTCAACCGGAAACAGTCGATCAACGACGACCTGTGGGGGGTTCGCAGGACATTGGTCGATTGGTCGATCAGAAGAAACGAAATAATCCAAAGAGAGACAAGCAGAGACCAGACCATGAGACTTCTCACAAGAACAACCACGATTAACCATAGGCCCCCTATATGTATCATTGGCTGCGATGGGTCTTCGCTCAAGCTAACATTATAATTAGTCATGTATCCTATGTATGTATGTATGTATGTATGTATGTATGTATGTATGTATGTATGTATGTATGTATGTATGTATGTATGTATGTATGTATGTATGTATGTATGTATGTATGTATGTATGTATGTATGTATGTATGTATGTATGTATGTATGTATGTATGTATGTATGTATGTATGTATGTATGTATGATTGGCTAAACGGCGCTTAGATGAACAGAATTTGTTGTTTGTGCAGGTGAGCATCTAAAAGCCAACGAAGAGACATTCTCTTTTAGGTTCTTTATAGATCCCAAGAACAGATCACAGTCTCCTTTCGTTCTTCCGACATAACACGTGACGTGACCAGCCTGTAGTCTACTAGGATTCGAACTCATCTGGGAACTCATCTCGAACTCATCTTAATTTGAGTCGTATCTTATTTCGCAGAATTGTGCTTCTCTTGAATTAAATAATCGTTTTTGGTGTTGGTTATTAGTGGGAAAATCGCTTCAGTTATTCGTCGTGCCTTTGCTCAACTGCCTCATTACTTGTGCGTGTGTAGGTAAGTCTTTATGAAGACATTTATATACCGCCCCTTTTAGGACATTCCTATGAAGCTCTAAGTCAGCGGTTCTCAACCTGTGGGTCGCCACCCCAAGAGGGTTGCCTAACTTGCCTTACGATTTGCCAGAGGTCGGCTGTAACCTTAAGAAATTTAAAAAAAATAGTTGTTAGCGTAGTTTCTTAATATTTAGGTTTAATGTTTTGTGTAATTATGATGTATGCGTTGTGCTCTTACAAAGACTTCCCCGAGAATTCTGATCTGGTGAGAAAGTATTAAGCAGGCACAGCCTTCTCATTGACGCTATTCTTTGGATTGCAAAATTGCATCATTTTTTCAGTTACACTTGAAATGATAATTATTGTTGGCCTTCTGTAGCTTTGTTTTCTTCTTAACTCTTAAGTGATGTTTAACCTTAAAGTTTAGCAGCTACCATATAAAATTTGTAATTCTTAATTGCACAGTCATAATACAATACACAACAAATATTAAACTTAAAGTAAATATTTCATTTAATAAATCTTACTTTTAAAATTTTCAAAATTATTACCAGTAAAAATTACAAATTGCTTTACTGATTAGTGATTTATTATGCTTTATGCATGATGCGTATGAATTATCAAAATAACGGTAAGAAGTTAAATGCATCATAATGGTAGCAAACATGCGGTGAAGGGGGTTAACCCAATCAATTTTATTGTTGGGGTTCGCCACAACTTTGGAAATATTATCAGGGGTCGCAGCATTAAAAGGGGTTGAGAACCGTTGATTTAATTGATATCGCTGAACTAATACGGAAACGACCCAGGTCGAGATGCTACCTGCCCGACTATAGCCACACGACCCAGGTCGAGATGCTACCTGTCCGACTACAGCCATACGACCCAGGTCGAGATGCTACCTGCCCGACTATAGCCATACGACCCAGGTCGAGATGCTACCTGCCCGACTATAGCCACACGACCCAGGTCGATATGCTACCTGTCCGACTATACAGCCATACGACCCAGGTCGAGATGCTACCTGTCCGACTACAGCCATACGACCCAGGTCGAGATGCTACCTGTCCGACTATAGCCATACGACCCAGGTCGAGATGCTACCTGTCCGACTATAGCCATACGACCTGGTCCGCTGGTCGACTATAGCCATCGTAATCGTAAACTCCAAACTTCTAAAGCAACACTCGTAAGCCAAGCGCAGGGCACCAGCTTATTCACGAGTGCTGCGTCAAGTCAGAGGGTTTCCAGAGGGTACCCAGAAGGAGGTCGAGTCCGGTTACTACAGGGAGGTCAGATCAAGAGTGCTGAGGCAGAGCAGCTGTTAGCAGTCTTGTTATCAAGACCTTAAACCTCAAGACCAAGACCAAGACCAAGACCTTGAACCTCAAGACCAAGACCAAGACCAAGACCTTGAACCTCAAGACCAAGACCAAGACCAAGACCTTGAACCTCAAGACCAAGACCAAGACCAAGACCTTGAACCTCAAGACCAAGACCGAGACCAAGACCCCAAGAAATCACAGTCGTATCCAGACTTCTATTCCTTACTACTCGTTATTTTAATGAAAACATGAGTTTTTCTTTTATTCAAGCAAAACAACTCTAAATGGAGACTGCAGAGAATTCCGAATTCGTATTTACAAAAGTCCTTCATGCGAAATGTTATTCCAAATGCCTGTTGAATTTTATAAAAACCAATTTGCTCAGAATTTTCTGTGGGGCCTCATAAAAATTCTGCCATGTGAAAAAACACGGTCTACAAGTGTCAGCTGAAATCGCTAGCACACAAAGCAGCTTTTCAAGAACCGGATGTAAATGTACAAATTAATCATGAGTCTGTTTTGAAATCATCCCATGGTAAATAACCGGAAGTCAAAATAATTGTCCAAAACAACAGTGAAGCCTCATTCACACCGTGTAAATACTAAAGCAATAACTGTATGAGTAATTGTTTGATAAATTTTTAAAATTCTTGCCGTTTGTTAAAATTAATGATTGTTCATATTGACAAAAGTCTTGGTCTTGGTCTCGCAAAACCAAGACCAAGACTTTGAACCTCAAGACCAAGACCAAGACCAAGACCTTGAACATCAAGACCAAGACCAAGACCTTGAACCTCAAGACCAAGACCAAGACTTTTAGAAACGAACTCGAGTGCACTCGAGACCAAGACATTGGTCTCGAGGACAAGACTGGCTGTTAGGGCGATGTCGTTTAGGACGAGAATTGGAAGGCGGAGTAACAGATGAGTCAGGATAGGAGTTCTTGAAATGGTGAGACTTTGATATTTAGTTGAAACCCTAGGCTGGGGGTTTCAACTAAATAGAGGAGCATGAGGCGGATAATACAGGGAGGGTGGCAATGATGATGGAGGGACGAAAAATTTGCGGAATTCGGGAGGAAGATCGTTCCAGAGTCGTGGTGCTGTCTTGGATATGGTTCAGTTGGAGAAATTCAGATTAATAGTGAAATGGGTCGAGAAAGATAGAAATAGGAGGAATATCGGGTGGAGCAGGTTGCCTAGATGTTGAAGAGATCATGGACTGGGAATATTATAGGGAGTTGTAGGTTAGTGATAGGACATTAAAGTGGATTCGCTCTGGGATTTTTAACCAGTGGAATGATTTGACGATGGGAGTGTTATGATGATGTTTGGGCGTTCTAGTCAGAGATCGGGCTAGAGATGCAATATATGACATCGTTTTCACAATACCACAAACACATTATTTTAACCTGCTTTTCCAGGATTACTTGGTTACGGCTGAACTTGGTCCTAATGAACCTTACAACTATCACTTCACTATCGAAAAACTCCTTTGGAAGGTTCTAAGAAGACGATAAAAATGTTTCATCACATTACTTTACTAAGGTCCAGTCGCAGTCCCTAAGAAGACGATAAAAATGTTTCATTGCATTATATACTTTACAAAGGTCCAGTCGCAGTCCTAGAGAATCCTGAAACAGAAGACTGATCGGCGGCCAGTTATGCTAAACTTGCAGCTAAAGAACTGAATTGAAATGATGTGCAGAGCCGAACGGAACATATCAGTGGCCGAAACACGTGCTCGTGGAATAGGCCTAGTACGTCTGCAGGGCACTTACTAGGGGTTAGAGACGTTGAAATATCAATCAAAATAGTAGTCGAAATTAGTAGTCGAGTATTGTTAGCACTTAAAACGACAGTCAGACTCTATTTACTGGACCAGATAGGATGGAGTTCTGTCGACTGTAAAACAGAGGACAAAGGAGAAAGAAATCTACAATGGCATTTAACAGCACAGCTGGTGAAGTCGAATTTAATCAGTTAAAGTAGTAATCCGTGATTTGAAAAGTAAACTAGAAGTTTAATTATTGCATTGTATCAGTTGATTTAGGAGGCCTATACATCGTCCAGCAACGATTCGTAGTTAGGGCTTAGGTCAAAACATGCGCAGAAAAGGATTCTGATCCATGTATAGAAAGTAGAAACGGAATGTTTCATATGATCAGCATTTCATAAGCATTGTCGCTCTCTTGTGGTTCGTTCGTTCATCGGGTTAAAAGATGAAAGGTATGTGTTGCTCATCTGGGACAGAAAGACGCAGAAAGGCAGAGACAAAGCCTTGCCAGGCCAACGAAGTCGACCCATTTGCGTGTCTTGTTCCTGCATGGTCTATCATCTAAATGCGCCTTAAACGCAGATCTCGGTGTAAATGAATATGCCGATCTGTGTAATTCTATCTACACATAAACGGCGATTTATCTCCAGGTTGGTGCCAGTTCAAAGACTGGATAAAGCAGGAGGGCGACGCTAATTGACTCAGCGTTGTTGAACAGCAACGACCAATGACGGTGCTTGTAGGAAACTCTTCCACTGATGTTTTCAGGTGGTGCCAGTCGTTAAATGGGGAGGGCAACGCTGATCATCATCATCTTCGTTGATGCAGCGGAGTCGTTTGCAGCGACGACCTATTTATCTCGAGGAGCAGCAGCAGCAGCAGCAGCAGCAGCAGCAGCAGCAGCAGCAGCAGCAGCAGTAGCTTCCAGTGCGAAGCAGAGGTCCAATCAGAATCCTGATCTAATCCGGAAACTTCTATAAGATTGTGGTTGTAAATCAGAAGGCAGCAATCGATTGTCGCCTGTACAAAGCACATTCAAAGCATCTGCCATACTATTGATCATAATCAATGGTTATACCATGTAACTCTGATAGAGGTCAATCCTCCCTTCGTTCAGCATCTGCTGGAAACTATATCGTTCCTCGTAGACGCCTTTGTCTTTGAAGGCGTTCAGTAACCCTCTCCTTCTACTTAATCATCTTTGAAACTCTCCTATCGAGAATGTCTTCCGCTTTAAACTGAAATCTCTTTCCTTCAGTCTGATTACGGTTCCTAATTTTTGTCCGGCTTCAAAGCACAACTGCACCTTGTAAGGAGAACACTATAAAATTACAGCTGTGTTGTATTGTATTGTATTGTAATGTATTGTATTGTATTAGCTTAAGGGCATTTTAGAAGGGATGCTGTTGCTGTCATTTGACAGATGCTAATGTTGCTGCGGTTGACTGAAGTGTTTTGGATCGTCATCATCGTCATCGTATTGGTCGAGGGAGGCAAGGCGCCCAGGGTCAGAGGAGGCTGCAGCTGCAGGTGATGGACCGCATCCAGACGAGAGAGGATGGAGGTCTGGTAGATCGGCTGGATTCAGTCGATTCATCGAGTGAAGACCACCATCCTCTGAATCCGACTGAAACAGAGAGATGACACACGCCTTCGTCGATGATGCATCGACTGCTCTCAGCCTCTGTGGCTGCTGAGGCGGGGGCGTCGCCTGCTGCATCTGCTGGAGAAAGAGCATCGAGCCAAAGGCAGGCGCTTCCATGACGGTGCCACCAGAAGGATGCTTGGCATCACAGTCACGCTTCACATACGTTGTCTCCAGAAGACACTGGCACTGGCGCCGAACGCACTGTGGACACGGCTGAATGCGCGCGTACGTCGTGAGATTCGTGCCTCTGCCGTTGCCACCAACGCCTCCTCCGTTCTCCAAAGAGGCCAGCAGCCGGGTAGATCCTCCGTTCTCCTGATGGCAGGAGACCATCTGTATTTGCTGCTGCCCACCACCATCCCTCAACGATGACGATTCCTCTCCACCACCACCAGCAGCAGCAGCCAGGCTATAGTCCGTCGTCGTCAGTGCCACTCCAGGGTAGCATCCTCCGTTGCTAAGGTAACCTCCTCCTCCTCCTCTGCCACTGCTGCTCACGTAGTCCGATCCGAATTCGTACATCTTCTCCGCCTTGTCGCAAGGCTGGTCCTTATTGGTCAGCAGCGCCGGATATCGCTCGTCACGTGATCGAAGGCCGCGCCGGAAGCTGGTCAGCGCCTCTTTGTACTCTTTACCACGTGACGAGACGAACATACTTGACCTGCGCTTCTGCTTCCGCTTTGACCTTCAACATTGAACAGACACAGAGACAATTAATGGCCTATCAGCCTATTTGGATTATTTGGCTGGCTCTGTCGCAATTCTGCGCAGAAACAAATTGTATCTGGATCTACACAATTCAATGATGGCGGAGTCCTTTGCAAACCACAAGAATTGTTTTATAATATGTGGTCAATGTTAATGCGCTACATGTATGCAATTAAAGATAATTGAAGAGGTTAAAAATCCTTGTTAACAGTCTTTCCGACCGACCTATTACCTTTCCTGTAATGAATAATCCAGATCTGTTGTGCATCTGTTGTTCACTGTAGTGACACTAAGGCGTTGGAAGGCAACTAATGCAACTGTCTATACTGTTGTATCTTTCAAACACGTGAAATGCCTTTATAATTCGTACAATCAGGGAAATGTAAAGATTTGTTAATCCTACGTGTATCAGTGCGAAATGCAAAACGACTACACTGTTTGCCTGTTGTACATTGTTGTGCATGCCGTACACTGTTGTTCATGTTGTACATTTTGTTGTGCCTGTTGTACACTGTTGTGCCTGTTGTACAT
Source organism: Allolobophora icterica (assembly GCA_963556255.1). Taxonomy (NCBI): domain Eukaryota; kingdom Metazoa; phylum Annelida; class Clitellata; order Crassiclitellata; family Lumbricidae; genus Allolobophora; species Allolobophora icterica. Next base: position 4,065,805 of record OY744615.1, on the reverse strand, counting down.
GTTGTACACTGTTGTGCATGTCGTCCACTGTTGTACACTGTAGTGTTGTGCATGTTGTCCACTATTGTGCGTGTTGTACACCGTTGTGCCTGCTGTACACTGTTATGCATGCTGTACATTGTTGTGCATGTTGTACATTTTGTTGTGCCTGCTGTACACTGTTGTGCATGCTGTACATTGTTGTGCATGTTGTACATTTCGTTGTGCCTGTTGTACACTGTTGTGCCTGCTGTACGCTGTTGTCCCTGTTGTACACTGCTGTGCCTGTTGTGCGTTGTGTATTTGTAACAAAAGTAGATTAATGCTAACAGACACACATATAAGCACATACAGGCAGGCACAAAGACATATGCAACCAGAGACAAACACAAAAGCAGATACCTAGAGACACACCCATATAAACACAAGAGAGAGAAAAAGAGAGAGAGAGAGAGAGAGAGAGAGAGAGAGAGAGAGAGAGAGAGAGAGAGAGAGAGAGAGAGAGAGAGAGAGAGAGAGAGAGAGAGAGAGAGAGAGAGAGAAATAGAGAGAGAGAGAGAGAGAGAGAGAGAGAGAGAGAGAGAGAGAGAGAGAGAGAGAGAGAGAGAGAGAGAGAGAGAGAGAGAGAGAGAGAGAGAGAGAGAACCTTCGTCTGGAGCAGAGGACGATGAGTAGGAGGAACATTCCGATGAATATTCCGAGAACAATTCCAATCAGAACAGCGACCACGACACCTGTCAATCACATCCAATAAACTATCGATCAAATAATCGATCAATCAATCAATCAATCAATCAATCAATCGGTCAGTAATCATCGCGATCATCGATCATTTGTATCATCGTCGTTGGCATCATTGAATGTAAATATGAAAGTAAATCTAAAAAAATTAGCAGCGCTATATAAAAGTCGGGTGAGAGCCCAGTTTAACAACGGTGCTGTTTAAAATCATGTATGCAATTGAGCCAGGCTGTTTGGTCATTTCCAGTGCCAGGTCAGAATCCTGAGGGATCAGGCGATGAGACAGCATGATGCTACGGTGGAAACAGAGGGTGGTGTTGGTCATGATATTGTGCAGCATTGGAGCTTTTAAAGTTTGGTTTAATTTTAGAGGAGTCAAATCAAATCAAATCAAATCAGTCTTTATTGTTCCTTGAACAGTGCACGTATCATCATAAATTCATAATATGTGAAATATTAAAGCAATGATATTAATACATTCATTCAATTGATATGTAACGTTTGAGAGTAACATTAGAACCTTCGCTGTTATACTTTCTAAATAGTGAGTTAATACTGTATGTTAAGCACTATGACTGAATTAGCACATTTTGCACTGGACCGGGAACAAGGGCGACCCAAAAGGGGCGTGAGCCCCGCTATATTAGGGTAACCCACATTCCATCTACATATTGATGGCAAATGCATTATTTTATCATTGGTTTACAGCACTGCTCATTAAGTCGATGTTATAGATAAGGGCGTTGCAGTAGTCGAGTTTCTAGTGGACAGATAAGGTGACTGTTTGACAAGGGGATTTTTAATCGAGTATGGGGTGAAGTTGATAGCGGTTGCGAATAGCCAACGGATGCCAAAGCAAGCACGTGTTCGTCAAAGGTACCGTGGTAAGGCTTTGTTGACGGCAATTCCTTGCCGTCATCATGGGGCTGGTAAAGAGAACTACTAAATGGAAGCTAGTGGTAAATGGTAGAGATGGTCAACATCTGCTAACAAAACTGAGTCTGGTCTGTTAGTTGTTACGAATGGTAAACAAAAGAGTCATACAATTTTCAACGCTCACTCTATCAACAGCGTTATGCAGGAATGAATAATAGATTAAAGTCGTTACATAAATCATATGTTAGAGTTACATTCACAGCTGCCACAACAAAGACAGATCTAAGATGGCTGGAAAATGTTTCTGTGCTGTCTATAGGAAACTGTTCTAAGGCGTATACGTATTTTTTATAAACGACTGTTCCCGAAGGATGACTTGTGTTATATACAAAGACAAATGAATCAGCTTTTGGCCGACTAATGAGATTGAAATTGTAACATTTTCGTCACGGAAAAGGAAGCTACGTTACCATGTGTTGTGAAGATATCTTCGCGTAATTCGTCGTTCTTGAGCAAATCCAGCCCTGGAAGCAAATGAAGATATATGTGAAGCATCTTCAGTTTTGTGTTTATCAGACTTTTCGTTATGTCATCTGATGACGTTTTCTCGTAACGCATTGGCTTCGATTGATTGTCGCTCCAGATGACAATCAATCGCTCCAGATGACAATCAATCGCTCCAGAAGACAATCAATCGCTCCAGATGACAATCAATCGCTCCAGATGACAATCAATCGCTCCAGATGACAATCAATCGCTCCAGATGACAATCAATCGCTCCAGAAGACAATCAATCGCTCCAGATGACAATCAATCGCTCCAGAAGACAATCAATCGCTCCAGATGACAATCAATCGCTCCAGGTGACAATCAATCGCTCCAGATGACAATCAATCGCTCCAGATGACAATCAATCGCTCCAGATGACAATCAATCGCTCCAGATGACAACCAATCGCTCCAGAAGACAATCAATCGCTCCAGATGACAATCAATCGCTCCAGGTGACAATCAATCGCTCCAGATGACAATCAATCGCTCCAGATGACAATCAATCGCTCCAGATGACAATCAATCGCTCCAGAAGACAATAAATCGCTCCAGATGACAATCAATCGCTCCAGATGACAATCAATCGCTCCAGATGACAATCAATCGCTCCAGATGACAATCAATCGCTCCAGAAGACAATCAATCGCTCCAGATGACAATCAATCGCTCCAGAAGACAATCAATCGCTCCAGATGACAATCAATCGCTCCAGGTGACAATCAATCGCTCCAGGTGACAATCAATCGCTCCAGATGACAATCAATCGCTCCAGATGACAATCAATCGCTCCAGGTGACAATCAATCGCTCCAGATGACAATCAATCGCTCCACGTGACAATCAATCGCTCCAGATGACAGTCAATCGCTCCAGATGACAATCAATCGCTCCAGATGACAATCAATCGCTCCAGATGACAGTCAATCGCTCCAGATGACAATCAATCGCTCCAGATGACAGTCAATCGCTCCAGATGACAATCAATCGCTCCAGATGACAATCAATCGCTCCAGATGACAATCAATCGCTCCAGGTGAAAATCAATCGCTCCAGGTGACAATCAATCGCTCCAGGTGACAATCAATCGCTCCAGATGACAATCAATCGCTCCAGATGACAATCAATCGCTCCAGGTGACAATCAATCGCTCCAGGTGACAATCAATCGCTCCAGATGACAATCAATCGCTCCAGATGACAATCAATCGCTCCAGATGACAGTCAATCGCTCCAGATGACAATCAATCGCTCCAGATGACAGTCAATCGCTCCAGATGACAGTCAATCGCTCCAGATGACAATCAATCGCTCCAGATGACAATCAATCGCTCCAGATGACAATCAATCGCTCCAGATGACAGTCAATCGCTCCAGATGACAGTCAATCGCTCCAGATGACAGTCAATCGCTCCAGATGACAATCAATCGCTCCAGGTGACAATTAACCGCTCCAGGTGACAATCAATCGCTCCAGGTGACAATCAATCACTCCAGATGACAGTCAATCGCTCCAGATGACAATCAATCGCTCCAGATGACAATCAATCGCTCCAGATAACAATCAATCGCTCCAGATGACAATCAATCGCTCCAGATGACAGTCAATCTCTCCAGATGACAATCAATCGCTCCAGATGACAGTCAATCGCTCCAGATGACAATCAATCGCTCCAGATGACAATCAATCGCTCCAGATGACAGTCAATCGCTCCAGATGACAGTCAATCGCTCCAGATGACAGTCAATCGCTCCAGATGACAATCAATCGCTCCAGATGACAATCAATCGCTCCAGATGACAATCAAATGCTCCAGGTGACAATCAATCGCTCCAGGTGACAATCAATCGCTCCAGATGACAATCAATCGCTCCAGGTGACAATCAATCGCTCCAGGAGACAATCAATCGCTCCAGATGACAATCAATCGCTCTAGAAGACAATCAATCGCTCCAGATGACAATCAATCGCTCCAGATGACAATCAATCGCTCCAGATGACAATCAATCGCTCCAGATGACAGTCAATCGCTCCAGATGACAGTCAATCGCTCCAGATGACAATCAATCGCTCCAGATGACAATCAATCGCTCCAGATGACAATCAATCGCTCCAGATGACAGTCAATCGCACCAGATGACAATCAATCGCTCTAGATGACAGTCAATCGCTCCAGATGACAATCAATCGATCCAGATTACAATCAATCGCTCCAGATGACAGTCAATCGCACCAGATGACAATCAATTGCTCCAGATGACAATCAATCGCTCCAGATGACAATCAATCGCTCCAGATGACAATCAATCGCTCCAGATGACAATCAATCGCTCCAGATGACAATCAATCGCTCCAGATGACAATCAATCGCTCCAGATGACAGTCAATCGCTCCAGATGACAATCAATTGCTCCAGATGACAATCAATCGCTCCAGATGACAATCAATCGCTCCAGGTGATAATCAATCGCTCCAGATGACAATCAATCGCTCCAGATGACAGTCAATCGCTCCAGATGACAATCAATCGCTCCAGGTGACAATCAATCGCTCCAGATGACAATCGCTCCAGATGACAATCAATCGCTCCAGATGACAATCAATCGCTCAAGATGACAATCAATCACTCCAGGTGACAATCAATCGCTCCAGATGACAATCAATCGCTCCAGATGACAATCAATTGCTCCAGATGACAATCAATCGCTCCAGATGACAATCAATCGCTCCAGGTGACAATCAATCGCTCCAGATGACAATCAATCGCTCAAGATGACAATCAATCGCTCCAGGTGACAATCAATCGCTCCAGATGACAATCGCTCCAGATGACAATCAATCGCTCCAGATGACAATCAATCGCTCAAGATGACAATCAATCGCTCCAGGTGACAATCAATTGCTCCAGATGACAATCAATCGCTCCAGGTGACAATCAATCGCTCAAGATGACAATCAATCGCTCCAGATGACAATCAATCGCTCCAGGTGACAATCAATCGCTCCAGATGACAATCGCTCCAGATGACAATCAATCGCTCCAGATGACAATCAATCGCTCAAGATGACAGTCAATCGCTCCAGGTGACAATCAATTGCTCCAGATGACAATCAATCGCTCCAGGTGACAATCAATTGCTCCAGGTGACAATTGCAATCAATCGCTCCAGGTGACAATCAATCGCTCATTCAATCCAACAGCCTCTGAGCGCCTCTGAATGGTCTATACCGCGAGAGACGCTTTATAAATGCCCATATACAATACAATACAATACAATACAACAGCCATTCACTTTCTCACTTCCAAGGATCCATATGCCACACTGTATGCAATTCAGCCGTTCAATCCAAAGGCTGCATCGTATTCTATACAGTAGGCTTAATTAAGATGATTTCGATAATTACAATGAGGACGACGATTGTGATGATAATGACGACGACGTTACAATACAATTGTGTTTTAGATGATATAACTAAAACCATAAATCTAAAGCAAAACGTCTGTAGGCCTATAATATAGAAGTGGAAATAGTAGTTTGCTGTTGAGAGGTTCTTCTAAATGATCCTGATAGATTAGACATGCGTGTCTTACACTTACTGTGCGTGCAGTTTCCCCAATCTCCGATCCATTGGTTCTTCTGACAGGTGAAGTACCACGTCTCCATCGTATCGTTACACTTAATCATTACATTATCGCCCACTTTCTTCATCCACGCATTGCTTGGCACGATCAGATCCGGACATCCAATCGCTAGATCACCAACAAAACAGTGTCATCGTATACAACAGTCAATTTATATAGCGCCAGTTAGGCACCCGACACCCATCCACGTCTATCCTTTACAATCAGTTTACTCCATTCGCTTGTATCTGTCTCTTCTGTCTCTGTCTCTGTCTGTCTGTCTCTGTCTGTCTGCCTCTCTGTCTCTTTCTAGTTCACTTTCAGCAAAGATTGAAGCATCATCGGTCATTCGCCTCGCTTTGGCTTCGTAGTAGACAAAAGAATGTTTATTACGTCAACGCAACAACAGAAACAGACAGGTCTCATCCGCACGCAAAGACCCCGTCACGGTTTTTAACCTATATGATATGATATATATATATATATATATATATATATATATATATATATATAATTATATAGGCCTATCATGGAAGCTTCTGAAGGTCGACCTATATAGGCTCATTGCAGTATGTCTGCTTCAAGGTGTGACCGCTTCTATAGCACAAACTACATCTGCCGTGGATGGTTGGGATCAAAGGGATTCCTTTTCTCTCCAACCAGATGACACTGTACGTCTTGTTTGCGCTATAGATACGAATAACTGGATATTTAGTATGCGTGCCTGGATATTACTTTAGCGCCTTTTTATAAAACCAAATGATTTGCTTTCATTTATCATTTGCAAGTAGAAAATGTCTCTGGCGGCAGACAAATTAATAATTATGATAAAATCACGTGAAAGTGATTTTATTTGATTAATTTGTATTGCAAACGTTTGTTCTGAGCTTCCGAGTTGGAGGAGGAGGAGAAGGAGAAGGATAAGGAGGAGAAGGAGGAAGAGGAGGAGGAGGAGGATTAGGAGTGGGCCAACTGACGTTACATAACCAAAGCCAAATCCTAGAATTGTCTTGAACCTTGGCTCAAGCAACAACCCCTTGTCATAAGAATGCAACAGTCTGGGAAGAAGATATATGGGGTTAGCATTGCATATATGTGATGAAATGAAGATATTCTGGGCTATTCAAGCATACAATCTTAAACGCCATTCAACAGAAATCCAGTGACGTTAAGAAATCCATAGACCTACAATGCATTTGATGAAGAACATATTGCAGTCACAGCAAGAGAGTTTTGACATTAAAATAGGATACAGGTCTATCATTCAGGGCCGCATAAGCAAGACAAGAACCAAGAAGAGTAGAAGCCACGGCTTTAGCCCTTGTCACATCAGTCATGTGAATGCCTGATGTGACATATTCCCTGATGTGGTAGAAACAAGATCTGCAAGCAGAAGATAGTGTGAAATCATAGTGAGCGAGTTATTATTAGTGACACCAGAGTATTAATTTTGTCAGATAACGGAATTTTGGTTTCTGCAAGGTCGACGTTGGACAGATGACTGTGAAGAGAAGACTTCGTATAGGGGCCTACGTTGATGGGTTGAAAAAGGAATTGCCTCTGATTTATCTGGTTTGACTGCAAAGTCATTGCAACAAAACCAGCTGCGAAGAGAGGACAAGGAAAGTTCGAGTTCAGGTTTAGCTCAGGGATCTGTTGCAGAGAGAAAGAGAGAAAGAGACAGACAGACAGACATACAGACAGAGAGAGAGACACAGAGAGACAGAGAGGCACAGAGAGACAGACGGACAGAGACAGACAGACAGAGAGGGAGAAGGGGGAAAGAGACAAAGAAAGAGGGAACAAAAGACAGAAAGAGAAAAAATAGAAAAAGAAAAAGAGACAGAGAGACAGAGAGATAGAGGGGGCGAGCGAGCTAGCGAAATAGTCTACGTATTTCCAGAATATTGTATTGCTGGACCATTGTATTTAATTTGACAAATAGGCGATATACAAGTATCGGCCAAAGAGCTTAACGACAGAAAACAGGACTAGAGCGAAATGTGTTCATTGCAACTTTTCAGAACGATCTTTAAGATAAAAAGACACCAAAAGAAGAGCAAAACGAGAAACGACAAATGATCTGTAAAGGTCAGATAACAAACTATCATTATCATCTCAGTATCAGATCCAGCACCCAATAAAAGAGCTTTGCCAGTTATGTATCCATTGAGAGAAATATGTTAAGTGTGGCATTGGCAACAATCTCACTTGATTCACTTGAATGATGTTTATGAGAAGCGAACTAAAATGGACTAATATTACACGTTTCTCATGACATACTAGAAATAATCTTATAATTAATTATATACATTATTTAGATTGGAAAACTTATGTAATTATCCGGACAGTGATCTAAAGTAGGCTTTTAAAGGAAGTCTTGCAGAACAGTCTAAAGTGGAGAGAAAAAGCTTCATTAGCAAAGGGAGAGATTATCCAGATGAGTAATGAGGATAGAAAACACACTAGAACTCATTAGAGTTAAGGGATGGAATCGGCGTTGGTCGAGGGAGAGATGTTAATGGAGTGTGTGCAGGCCACACTCTAAATTACCCGTCTCGTTAATTTAACGTTGAGCATTTGTCAGAACAATGACCCTTGATGAGCAACTCCGCAGTGGCTCAATTGAGTTTCCGATGGCGTGAATGAACTCAATGGTTTTCAGCTCATTTCTTCATTGCCTAAGCGACCGTGCTGTTAGTCTGTTACAATCTATGATGTCTAGTTTAGAGCGATACAGTCCGCAGCTCAAATGTCTTGACAATTCAATGTGATACGATGCAATTCTATAACATGAAATATCACTTAGTGCAATACAATTATTCTGCGGAGCCATAGTGAAGAAGAAGAAGAAGAAGAAGAAGAAGAAGAAGAAGAAGAAGAAGAAGAAGAAGAAGAAGAAGAAGGATAGGGAAGAAGGAAAAGAATAAGAAGAAAAGAAGAAGAAGAAGAAAAAGAAGAAGAAGAAGAAGAAGAAGAAGAAGAAGAAGGAGAAGGAGAAGGAAGAAGAAAAAGAATAAGAAGAAAAGAAGACGAAGAAGAAGAAGAAGAAGAAGAAGAAGAAGAAGAAGAAGAAGAAGGAGAAAAAGAAAAAAAATAAGAAGAAAAGAAGAAGAAAAAAAAGAAGAAAAAGAAGGAGAAGGAGAAGGAGAAAGCGAAGGAGAAGAAGAAGATGATGAAGAAGAAAGAAGATGAAGAAGTAGAAGAAAAAGGAGAAGTAGAAGAACAAGAAGAAGGAAAAAAGAAAAAGAAAAAGAAAAAGAAGAAGGATGAGGAGGAAGAAGAAGCAGAATCAGAAGCAGAAGCAGAAGAAGAAGAAGAAGAAGAAGAAGAAGAAGAAGAAGAAGAAGAAGAAGAAGATGATGAAGAAGAAGAAGAAGAAGACGAAGACGAAGAAGAAGAAGAAGAAGAAGAAAAAGATGAAGAAGAAGGGAGCAGCTGTGGAGGTAAAGACACTTCAAAGTCGTTTCCTGATATCACTGTCCGGATAATTGGTCGCGGATTTGGAACGCATTAGAGTAATTAGTTTTTCAGCCGCTCAGCGCTTGAATGCGCTGCCGTCAGTGACCCACTAGGCTTCGACTAATTAGTTGATTAGCAGGTGGTCAGTTTCAGGAGTGGCATTTACGACGATCGGCGATAATCCACTGGGTCTCTGCTCTCTTTATAAAGCGATTCTTCGACGACGCGGGGTCTTCCAATGCATCTCAGCCCAACCCTTCCAACCCTCCATCCCTCGCTTCCTCCATTCCTCCATCCCTCCCTCTCTCCCTCCTACAGTTGGCAGGGTAATCACGCTGTAGCTATGGCGTCTCATGCGGACCCACGTGTTTCCTTCAACTGATAATCTGCATAAGTAGACATGCTTCCATAAACGATCCGTACTTAATCACCGTTTCAGCTTCTAAGGGCAAAATCTGTTGTCCATCCGGATGTTGAGTCGTGGCTGAAAAACACCATCTGAGCACATGACGTCATCAGTCTATTTGAGGATTGGCCAACTCTCTCTTAGAACTCACTGACCTCAGATCGTCCTTCGCAGTTCTGCACTCACTGAACGACTTCATTAGATGAATGTTTTCAATCTAATAATTTTGTAGTCGTTGAATTGAATAGTTTTAACTAAAATAAACCAGATTAACAAATGAGTTCTTGCTGAACAAATACTGCATTTTTATTTTCTTATATTCAGTCACTTGAAATTCTTCACATTTAACAGGTTTTATTCACTTTTTGATAAGTAATTGTTTTTATTATTAATTGCTAGACGCAGGTCCGATTCTTAATCGTTCATTTAAAAAAACTTCTGCTCATAATTTCTCCTCAATATTGAAACTTTCCTCTTCCTTGATTTAGCTAATTGGTCTGAGAGCGAGCCTTGCAACGCAGACCATGTGGATTCGATTCTGCTCTTGGAAAAATGTTGCTCAATGATGCAGGTCAATATCATGTCCAATCATACTACAATGCAGGTCCAACACCGATTGGTGAAAATCCTCTCTGTTGTGAACCTGCCTGGAGTGAAACCACTATGCTTCCATCTTCTATGCTTCAGAAGCAGATCCTTTTCTGAGACAGACAGAATGGTGATTATATTATAGCTTTTTCCTCTCCTCCTGCCGTCCTTGCCTTTGTGGAACGAGAGTGTAATCCCTCTTTCTCATTCGTCTGGGATATTTACCGAACAAATACTCAAATACTGTGAGCCACTTAAGCCTACTTAACCTCATAGAACAGTTTGGTGTGATCCTCAGATGCCCGACTCCTTGCCATTCTTCGGCGACAAATGGAAATTGTTATCGAGCAGATGTTTCTGTTGACTGTCGTCTACCGAATATGAACGTAACTGAATACATCGAGCAGATTGTTAGCACCTCACAACCAACCGAAGGAATTAGAAGGAATTTGATGCGACCTCAATGCAGTCTCAATTTGTTTACAGAACGAATGAAAGACAGAAAGGATAAACGAATGAAAGAACGACATAAAAGAAACAGTTCAGCAACTGAGCGAATCATTAAAGGACGAAAGAACGAATCAGTTATTGAAAGAATAAACAAATGAACAAAATCATTAATTACTGAATTAGTTACTGAATTATTAAACTGAATAGAAATAGCAATTTAAGTAAGTAAGTAAGTATATTCTTTATTACACCATTAGCAAACGTGCAATGGGACAGTGGCTAGAAGCATTGAATATAAAACATAGAAGTAATAAATCGAAATAAAAATTATAAAATAAGTACATAGTCACATTATGATGATAAATGAACTCAAACCTTCGTAACTGATGACGAACTTCGGATGATCTTTGTCCGTCGTCTGCATCAGTTGGTCGTCGTTATCCGTCTGATCTCGCGAGATGTACAACGTGATCTCGTTGCCAACCGAAGTGTACAGATGGCGTTCGCGAGACTTTCCAGCGCAGACTCCGTACTTCTTGACGGCTGAGTCTCTTTCTTGAAGGACGAAGGTGGCTGAGCAGACGAACGTCGCCTCTTCCGTCTTCCAAGTAGGAAAGCTACTGTAGAGTACGATCAGCCTCAAGGTCATTCGTTGACCTGGCTTCACCTTCAGCATCCAAGGACACGTTTCGCTGCCGATCAGGGTTCGATAGGGACCGACACCATTCGAAACGTATCCACTGGAGCCGGAAACGACGACCTTTCCATCTCTCGGGCAGACAGGAAGACCAACTCCAGCAACTGCCATCAGACATAAGAATCGCATTGCAAGAAATCTCTGGGAAATAACAGACAAATCCATCAAACCCAGTCAACCACATTATTTCATTTCATAGCAGAACATCTGAAATAGGAAACATTTCGTGCGCCAAGGTCCACCAGTAGAACTCATTCAAAAGGAACGACAAACCGATAATATAATTATCTGCAGAGTGTTTGAGCTAAGCTACAGATTATATCGGTCATAATTTGTACTTACATTACGCATCCGTTATTTTAAGTTTACAATGGTTTAAACTTAAGTGTATTCCCCTCCCCGCCAAAAATGGTTGGCTATTAATATTTATTAAGGACGCAAAAATTGAATATTTTGGGTCACTTGAAAGTTGATTGAATATTTCAGATGTAAACTTCTAAAGATACCTTTAGTTTGTGGGCAGTTGTTTTTTTTATACAAAATTTCAGTTCTCTTCAAATGTTGCAATACTTTTCAGATATCTAGCGTTTCTACTTCGTTACCTATTGTAAAATCATTGAAAGTGGTGACACATTTTAGGCAGTAGATATTCGCAATTTGGCTTTTAGATAGGAAAGAACCGAAAGATTAAAGATAAATTTGCGACATGCCTAACCTTGAGCGGATTTGACTAAATGCTTTGGAGACCTTTCCAAACAGGTCTTATAATAAATAAGCGGCGTAGAGCAAAAAGGTTGTCAAAGATTTTCGACGAAAAAAGTAGACCTACTCGATCTCCCTTTTAAAATCGGGTTCACAATTCCTTCGCCTCTGAGTAAAACGTATGTGTCGCCTCCAGCGGACAGAATTACTATTCGTTTTTTTTTACTTTTTCCATACGAAACCATTAACTCTTTTCAAGCAGAAAGAAAGCCAACTGTCGTGGAATCAGCCACTGATCCGGGTGCCTGGGATACAGACGCAACGCAATACAAGAAGAAGGACTTCCAGAGTTCTTAATATATCGAGCTTCAGATAGAAGAACCGGCAACTGTGAATGAACGCAGGCCAAAGACAAGACGTGTACCAGGAACAACGTACTTTCCAGCAGATGCGGATCGGTCTCTAAAGAGCTGCAGAGAGGTAACCAAACTAACCATAGAAGATAAGTAGGATGGTAGGTGATTGGCACTTGCTTTAAACATGAGGAGTGTCAGCTAGAAGAGTAGGGCGAAGCTGTCGGGTCCTTCTGAGACAAGCATTCCCGAGAAATTGCAGTTTCTATGAGAAGTATTTTTGACGAATTCCTAGGATTTAGGCCTTAATTCTGAAACAACGTAGATATCTACGATCTGAAATAATTCCTTATTATGTTGCTCCTTCAACATCATACATAAGACATTATGAAGCCCAGATAGGAATAGTGTCAGACGCTCATGAATAAGTTGGTGCACGCCCTGCGTTTAGCTTTACAGTAGGGCTTTAGAAATGTGCAGTGTTTCATAACGATTACGATTACGAACGTGCTTACTATGTCCTACATGCAACGTCTTTCTTTGGGTCGCCGGCAAACATTGGGAGTTAGCGAACTTTGACTAATAGGACTACGATTCTGAGTCAGAGATAGATAGAGAGAGAAGACAGAGAAGAACTGTTGTTGTGTCTGCTTCGATTCAGAGTCGAGAAATTGTTCCGTATTTTGTGGTTTGTCTGTCTTGTCTACTGAAAGTCAACAGCCCTGATGATGCTCTGCTTATCCTTTGGCCGATATGTGACTTCCTCTGGGTCCTGCATAGACTCCGCTGCCTCTCCTTATTCGTCTCTTTCCAATCCAATTCAATCCAGTTCTGCTTGATAGAATGCCATCTGCCTTTCCAGTTTTCCTTTCTTTCCGTCTTCCGCACACTCGATTTCCGTTTTCCACGACGCCAAATCCACAACACGACGCCGAATTCATCTGAACTTCTGTCTGTCTGTCTGTGCGTCCGTCCGCCTGTTCACCTCCTCATTCCGTTGCGTCAAAGCAACCATGCACCAAAGGAGAAATGATTTCTCCCTTTTCAGACTTAATATGGCGGCAATCCGCGGGCGATAATAAAAGAAATAACGTGTCATGAACGTCACCATAGGCATGAACGGATTTGTCACTTGTGCAATATTTCGTAAATGGCTGCCGGATTTTACACTGAATTAAGTCTATAGGGGGACGGTGGCAGAACCAAGAATTCTCTTTTGGTTGACGACGCTCTGATTAGAATTTCTTTTGACAGGCGCAGCTTACAAGGAACCGGGCATATTAAACCATGAAGAGATAGAGCGAGGAGACCGAATGAGAGCGAGGGAGGGAGGGAGAGGGAGAGGGAGAGAGGACTTAGCATCGATTCTGGATCATTTATCGTTCGTATAATTAGTCCAAGATCGGATCTCTCGTTCTCAGTCTCTGCATCTATCTCCATGTCTCTTTGTATATCTCGGAATCTGTCTGTTTATCTTTGTCTGTCCGTGTTTCTGTCAACTTCAAAGCATCCACCCCAGTCATCAGCGTTGATAGTAACCGATTACCAAGTGCTGTTCTTCCGGTTCATCCCTCCCCTCAACCGGAAGTTATTTCCTCTCATGAGCAGAAAAAAGAGACGTCTTTGCAACGCAGTTTAACTGAACTTAATTCTGAACAGATATTTCTGTCTTCGTTGGAAGAGTCGGCAAATGAAGAAGTCCGTTGAACTGGATTCGTTTGAGTTGGAATGGAATTCACGGACCTCGGATGGATTCCGTCTGTAAATCTTAAAATTATAGTCCGCCATAAATTTTGGCTGTTGCTGCGGTTCGAACCTGGGACTAACATTGCAAGGGATATGAAGCCGATGAATATAGTGTCTTTGGTCTAGATTATGTGTGTGGCTGAGTTTTACTTCCGGGACCATTGTACGGATCGGCTAGTCAAACATTAGTCGCTTATAGCTGACTTTATAACTAAATAAAAACGACTTTTATATATAAGAAAACGCATAAATATGTTCTTAATTGTAAATCGCTAAAAAAGTCTAGACCGATGCCATGTGGTGTATTTACTTCAAATCGTCCCCTGCTAAGTACCCGGATGACAGCCACAAACATCGCCTGCGATGTATCGTAAAAGACGAGCTCTGATTGGCTGAAGCGTTGCCGCCTCATATCTCTTTCAGTAATATTAGTCCCAGGTTCGAACAATGTTGCAAGTTCACATTGCAATCAGATCTATGGCGATTGTTTTTACTTTAGACTTTACCTCTGCTCTGCAGGCAGTTAACGAAAAAGTTGCTGGCAAAACAAACAGTATACTCCGTTTCTTCAATTCTGCATCTATCACATTCAGAATCAATATTTTCAAATAAAATACCAAGAGGACCAAACTAAATTTGCTGTAGAAAACAGCCTTTACTACGACGTATAGGCCTGCCGATCGTATTAACTGCCGATCGTATAGCCTAAATTTAAATTAAGGAGGAAGTGAAGGCCTTGCTAAAAGAAAGTACTGTTCAACACAAGAATCTACCACAACTTTTAATAATCATGCTAAAATTAACAAATATAGCCTAGACCTACCTAATAGACCTACATCGTTTTCGTCAGATGCATCCAGGGTTGTTTTAAGGTCGCATTCGTAAGCCACAACTCAACTGCCAACTCTGCGTTAAAGCTAAATGCATTCACATTAGCTTAACTTTAACTGTTTCAGTACAAAAGTTATTAAATTTGAATTTGCTGTTATTTGCAATTTTCCTTTTTCCATTTTCCCGGTCAATCATTCAATATCTCATTTTAAGATTTTCAGACTTTCGTGGGCCCCTGCATTCAACGGAAAGTTTAGGCAGCGTTAAAACATGTTGAAGTTCTGGAAAGATTAGGCTGTGCTGATGGACTTCTTAACTGACTCTAGACTCTAGAGTCAATAAACCCTGCAATTGTCTATTATTGCACGGGCTTCTAAGCTCACTTGGAGTCCATTGAGAATTACTTGCCATGCCGTTTATACAGATCTACATGAAAGATATCGCATGCAAAAACAGTTTAATCGTACATTGACTATGCTGACATCATGCGATCGATGCTTTGTAACTGAAAGTGCTTTACTCTCGTAATTCATCGAAACCTAGAAGCTACAGGCATCATAGGTCATAGGATGCTCGAGGGTTCTTCATCTGAAGTGTGAAACCGAAGACCGTATAGGCCTACTATAGTCAGTGTTGAGAATGAGAAGACAGCGTATTCGTAGTATATGATCGGTGATCAAGTAATAATGATATAAAATGTATTGATTGTATTTATATTAATGCTAAAATATTTCTATATAAATTCATATAACCTAACACAAAGACACTGATCTATTAAGTTTTATACAAATTTATATAAAAATAGTCCAATAATATTTAACTGTATGTAGGTCTTATTAAGAAGGCCTCCGAACGCAATTAATCTGTGAAACATTTTCTTCAGCTGCATGCGATCAGTCGTCCAGAGCGACACTTTTTCTCAGACACCTTTGAAACATTCGTTCAGTTGCAACTAAATTCAACGCATTGACATGGACCCAACTGACGATCGACGTCCCTTCTAAACCGTTTTTATCGGACACAGTGTGTACTTGAGAAGATTTCCTGGAGAGGGATATTGCCCAAGACTAAGTTTGAAGATGATCAAGAGCTCAACGAAGACCTCCAATGAAATGGATTGATAACATAAAGTTGTAGACTGATTTATTCTTCGGTCAGTTATTGAGAAAGACGAGAGACGGAACCAGATGGAATAAATTGTGGTTCATCCAATCCTCGGATCGAGAATGGTTGAAGACAAGACAAGTGATGTTGGGTTAAATACACAGCAGACGAACAACGGCTAAGAAGAGAACAGTTTCTGTTTATATGTGCGAATATAAACTTTAAGGTCTGCAGTTTATAGAGCGCTGCCTTGTCTCAGCCCACACGACGGATATGGGGATCAGTCGACCGTCGTTGATCTGCCTTCATCGTCCTAGTCGTAGGGCCTACTTCATATCTTTAGATGCGTTCGTCACTGTAACCTCGTTGAGACATTATTACTCTAGCGACTCCTTTTTCAGAATGCATAGGACGTCGATTCGTTATGAAACCGTAGATCATGACGTCTTTAGGTGTTCTCAATGGCGCTATATTCAATCTGTACTTCAATCTTTATGCGAACTCCTCAGACTTAGTCTTTGAGGCTCAAAGATGTTACAACGAGACAGTTATTAGTATTTTTGTTGTTTCGAAATAGAAGTTATATGTTGACTGTTCTTGTCATGCTTTAAGTTTGGCAGAATGCAACTGAGGAAAATACGATGATCCAGGAGGAGTGCAGCTGTCATGAGGAACATTCCTTGGAGTTTAAAGATCGCTTCATTTCTTGCCGAACATTGGTCGCCCTTCACATACTTCTGCGTTATTCAGATACTCTCTGACTAAATTTTCGGCTGAGACTTTGATAAATTATTGATTTCTCAATCAATCAAATTCGTTTATTTATACAGGGTGGCTGGGTGGCCCATTAAAAATGAGAACATCGCGTTCAATCTGAATTATTTATTTAACTACTATATTTTTTCTCGTTAAAATGCAAGTAATTTGTTGCTAAGTGTTAATTTCAAAGAAATTAGAAATTATATTTCATATGTCCGCCTCGGTTCTCGACATTTTTCTTCTAACGTCTGCGCCTCTCGTTAATGCTCCAGTCTATAAATCGCTTGGACATTTTTCGTCACTCCTCAACAATGGCCAATTTCAGTTGTTCTATTGTTGTAAATTTACCACGAACGTAGACTTTTGTTGGAGGGCATCCCAAATAGCATAGTCTACCGGGTTTAGGCCTGGGCTATCGCTTATAGGACCATCGGTCATTATATATCTGGTTCAACGAAGGAGATAGTGTTTTTTGATGTGAATGAAGGAGTTCCGTCCTGTTACAATGTCCAATTGTAACTATTACATCCTGCTTGAATATTAGGAAGTAAGCCTTTTTCTAGAACGTGATCACAATAGTATTTAAAAAACTACATTTACATTGTTTTTCCCATCCGAGACACACCGACTGAAACCATGATGAAATGTTCACGTGCACGTAGGCCTACGAGTCTTGTTGGCGGAATTTGCTTTTTCTGTCTTGCATCAGAATATACACGATCATATTGAGAATTAATTGGTGTGGCAACTGTAAATGTCTTGTCATGTGTGAACCAATGCTTCATACACTTCTCTCGTAAGGAAACATTTCAAGTAGCTGCTGACTTCGTTGCAGGCGTTTTAATTTACAGCCTTCGTTTATCACCTTCCCATCACGCGTTTGTACGCTGTAAGTTGTAAATCTTGCTTCACAATAAAGATGGCGACCGGAAGTTGACGAAAAAACTGACTTATGGCTTGATTTGGTAAGAAAGTACATAGTAGGATAATTTAGGTGTTTACGATTTACTCAAAACACAATTTGATATTGTATTAAACACGATTGTACGTGATGTTCTCATTTTTAATGGCCCACCCTGTACATTAAGCTGACACAGACACAACTTAGACGATAAATTGCAACAGTTATTCGATTGTTCGATTGTCATTTGATACAATCGATGCCACAGCCATTGATATAATTATTAGTTGGCGAAATGTGCTCACTTGTATAGTGTAAGCTGTTCTTAAGTTTGATCATATATGTAGGCCTATTTGTCTGTAACCCTACATATATGTGTATGTATGTATGTTATGTATGGTTGTATGTGTGAATATATAATGGCTCTGCACTCAGTTCCTGTTTTTACTGTTCATTCAAATCAGCTTATATATATATATATATATATATATATATATATATATATATATATATATATTAGGCTGGTGCTCAAAAACGTTATTTTTTGGAAATAGATGGGACAGCCCCTAGTTATGTTCCTTTTCATATACTAAGCTAGTGTGCAAAATATTATAAAAACATTCCATCATTTAGGGGTGCCACATGAGATGACAAGTTTTACAAATTTTACACAAGGAATGTAAGCACAATTGTGATAGGCCTAATATTATCAATATTCTTTTGTATTTGTGAAGCCGAAAGTAAATTTTAAATTGCTAGGTTTAAAGTACAATACTTAAAGAGTACTTGTGAGCATAATTGAACTCTGTCAGTTTGATTGAAGAATAAAATATTTATTAGTCCATTTTTGTGACCGTTAACTTCTTGAGGTCCGGATACTTTTTCCAATGTTCGGACACCACATGGAGCAAGGCCTGCTTTTGACCTTCATCCTTGGTCAGTATTTGATTGTATTCTTGGATCAGTGCCAATCCCCTTTCCGCCCTATCATTCACCACACAGAACCTTTCTGATGACACTCCAAATAAATAATAATAATAATAATAATAATAATAATAATAATAATAATAATAATAATAATAATAATAATAATAACACGGACAATTTCTATAGCGCCGTAACGTGACCATGCCGCTACCAGATGCTGTCCTGTATCCACGAAGTTGGATATTTCTCCAGCCAATCAATGGGGATGCACAGTAGGCTATTCATCATGTTTGAAGTCAAAAAATCTCGAGAGTACATTCATTCATTCATTCATTCATTCATAACGGGCATTTATATAGCGCCTCTTCAAGGAGTACTACTCAGAGGTGCTCCCGCCTACTTGAAGGTGTGTGTACAGTAATTTGTGGACATTTGGATGGAATGCCAACACCAACTTTGGTTCTCATTGTCTGCACCAACAAGGCCTTGGTAGCAGCATCAATGCAGTCATCGAAACAGCAGAAACCGACCAAATCCTCACTGAGGTACCAAGCATGACGGAAAGTGCCTTTAGAGTGTGAAGCTGTGAACCAGGATCTGAGATCAGCAAAGCAGATGAACAGGTTCAGGGAACGTAGTAAATTTATTTTCCAGAAGGTAATTCGCAATTGAGATCGTAAAAGGAATACTTTGTGAGAATAGATGGCCATCCGCCTGGCCCTGTGCATGACACCAGAGGCTGTAAAATGGAACCCTCAAGGTGGGACATGACCTATGTAGATCAGTGCAAGTTCCAAGAGCTCTAGATAATCATCACGAGGCTGATTGTCTTTCTGCAAACAGTCCACTTCAAATTCAACAGCGTCCTGCATCATTTCTCTGTTATTGTTAAACTGCAATTTCATCATCTGACAAACCATCAGCAATCATGTCATGGACAATCGAAGGCCATGCATTCTGAAATCGTTTAAGCATAGGTGTTTCAGGTCCAGGAAATGGTCCAGCCAGAGCGTTGAAAACATCTCCAGGGACAACTTTTAAAATGTGATTAAATTTGAAATTGATTATGAATATGTGGGATAGTGTGAGTAAGTAAGTAAATAAATAATTAAGCTTTAGAAAAGCCTTAAATGTACAGACTACAGAAGTTCAGAAAATTGTTTAAAAAATTGCAAACATTTATTTACTCCTCAGCTCCAGTTGGTTCTAATTTATATATTTATTATTTAATCATTTATTTATAAACAAATCATCAGAGAATAAGGTATCCAACTATCTACGGTGCATCACATTCATCACATAATTTTACAGTAATCAAATAATAGGTTCTAGAAGTGATGAACTTTCAGCCAGCTCCTGAAAAAATAAGAAAGTTGATTTTTACGGCTTCAATGATGCCTAGTGTCATATGCAAAACTTAAGTTGTCATGTGGCACGCCCAAATAATGGAATATTTTAAAAAGATTTTGCACATGAGTTTCTACTACCAATACGAACAGAACTAGGGGGTGTCCCAGGCATTATTTAAAAAAAACTTTTTTCACTACCACCCTAATATATATATATATATATATATATATATATATATATATATATATATATATATATATATATATATATATATATATATAAGTTTGACCGGTGGGTGATTAATTAGTAGAAGAGTGTAAGTTCTGAAGGAAGTGTGAGGGCAGACAGAAGCACAGCCAACATACTGTAAAGGCCGCCATAGAACGTAGGATGGGTGAGATACGATATATGCTACAGCACTTGGTATGGACGGCATATCGATCCTTGGTTAAGCCAGTCTTGTTGTCAAGACCTTAAACCTCAAGACCAAGACCAAGACCAAGACCTTGAACCTCAAGACCAAGACCAAGACCAAGACCTTGAACCTCGAGACCAAGACCAAGACCAAGACTTTGACCCTCGAGACCAAGACCAAGACCAAGAACTTGAACCTCAAGACCAAGACCAAGACCAAGACCCAAAAAATCGAAATCAGGTCAAGACTTCTAAAAATTGTCAAGTCGGAATATTCGCAATTTTATTGAAAACATGAGTCTTTTATTTTATTCAAGCAAATTAACTTTAAATGCAAACTGCAGAGAAATCCGAATTTGTATTCAAAAGTCCTTCATGCAAACTCTTATAGGCCTACCAAATGCCTTTTCTATTTTATAAAAACCAATTCGCTCAGAATTTTCTGACCAAGACGTGCCTGGTGGGCCTCATAAAAATCCCGCCATGTGAAAAAATACGTTCTACAGGTGCTGAAGTCGCTGACACACACAGAGTAGCTTTTCAAGCACTGGATGTAAATGTAGGCTACAGATAGTGAGTCCTTTTGAAATCTTCCCATGGTTTAACGTCTGATACAGAATAACTTTTGCTGCTGCCAATGGGTTTTCCTGACCAACATGACTTGTATCCATCCAGAGTAGATATTGGTCGTTTGATACAAGCAGGCTTGATACAGAATTCTTGAGTTCTGTTAAATGACTGTTCATATTAACAGCCGGTCTTGGTCTTGGTCTTGCGAGACCAAGATCAAGACTTTGAACCTCAAGACCAAGACCAAGACCAAGACCTTGAACCTCAAGACCAAGACCAAGACCAAGACTTTGAACCTCAAGACCAAGACCAAGACCAAGACTTTTAAAAACGAACTCGAGTGCACTCGAGACCAAGACCTTGGTCTCGAGGACAACAAGACTGGGTTATGCTACTATTTAAACATGTGAATAGGCCTAGAGATGTTCCATAAAGGTCGATTTTTATTTCTAAATATATCTTTTAAAGTGAACCAAAAAAGTCGACGGTGACAAATTATTCCGATAGCGGTAGGCCCTACATGAAGAAACTAATTGGCAGTTCTTTTGAAGGGTCTGTTGGTAGAAGCCTCCCAGCAGAGTTTATATATTGCACGAACAGCTCGTTTCTGTACAATTAATGTGTGATTTAGATGAGAACGATAATTAAAAGCCCATACAATGTTGCAGTAGAATAAGCAAGGATACATCAATGTATAATAAAGATTAACAGCTTTTAGCAGAACATAAGAAACCCGCGAGATTACGCCAATTTTCAAAACATCTGTACATAAATTAAAGTTATGTGTTCTCTTTCCATTCAAGTGCGGATCAGTGTAAACGCCTATTTTTTTTAGTTTACTTAATTTTTTGTTATTATTTAACTTGAGAACATCCTTGCGATTCGATCGAAATATAATATAGGCCAAAACTTTTTCATCGAGATTAGGCTAAGTGATCGTTTATTTGCCCGGAACCATTCCGTAACTTTTTCCATTTCTAGAAAAATGTAAATAGGCCTACTTAGAAGAGCTTCATCCTTTTCGGAAACAAGTTCATTAGTTCCTATGCATCGTAATTGTAATCTTAAGATTTTGACAGCGCCCCAAAAAGCGAAGTCGTGGGAACCAGCTTATTAGCAGGCGCTCGGTTGAAAGAACATCGACAGACAGACAGGGTCAAAGCGGTTCGAGGTGAAGACCCAAAGGGTCAGGCAGACAGACGGCTACAGGGGACCGTGCGTTGGACAGAAGGTCAGCAGTAAGGTCCGAATCAAGTGTTGGCGCCTGAAATTCGTTGCTTTTACTTATGCCATTATGGGGTCAGAATTGGTTTTGGAAATGGCCTTCGAAATGGTTTCTGAAAATTTAATGGCCTTTGAAATGGCCTTTAAATGGCTTCGGACCTTACTGCTGACCTTCTGTCCGTGCGTTGGACAGAAGGTCAGCAGTAAGGTCCGAATCAAGTGTTGGCGCCTGAAATTCGTTGCTTTTACTTATGCCATTATGGGGTCAGAATTGGTTTTGGAAATGGCCTTCGAAATGGTTTCTGAAAATTTAATGGCCTTTGAAATGGCCTTTAAATGGCTTTGGAAATGTTTTTCGAAATGGCTTCTGAAATGACTGTTGATATGACTTTTGAAATGACCCATTGAAGTGATCCTTCGAACTTATAGTTCTATGCACCAGTGAGCCTTTGAACTTCATTACCTTCGATGCATTTGAAGGAGGCCTGTAAGTAGGACGTGAAATCTCGCTGACACGGGTGAATCTCGACGAGATTTCTAATGCTGACGTCACACGACTGTTTGGTTGAGCACTGAGCGTCGAAGTAGCTGAGCACGTCCTTCGAGCAACCAATGTTAAAGTCGCCATTTATACAGCGCCCGATTCGCATCCGGCCATAGACTGCCATGACCATCAGAATGACTGCACCCTGGCGACAGCTGGCGTTGAAAACCTCGTGCATGCATACGTCACGACTGTCTGCAACACGCACAAGAAATGCACATTTAAGTATAGGCCTACATGTATTCCATTAATTTATGTCAAAACAAAAAATTAATATATTCATGTGCAATTTAATAGCTCGATGTAACTGTAAGAGTAGAGAATGATGAATGTCTTCGTTGTTTCTACGTCATCAGATAGAGTTTTGGTCGCTTCTATGACTGTGTCTTACGTCTATTAGCAATAGCTCGGCCAACGTTCCGGTCTAGCCAGGGTCATGACCTCAGGGCAACAATATCCGCAACGCCACAATCCCTTGCACACTGCAGATACATACGCATATATGTATGTACATAAATATGCACGTTTTGTATGTATGTCTGCGTATATGCATGGCTGCATGTATATATGTAGGCCTATGTATGTACGAGATACGGGTGCTATTCCACTGAGTTGCCGATCGTTTCACTCCCTGAGATGAGGAATAGCGGAGTCGTGTACTAGGCTAGCACCCACTGGTCTTGGTTTGCCATCAACCCTCTGAGGGAAGAATTTAAACAGTAACATCGCTCGTAGCCCATAGCGCCTCTAGAGTAAACTTAATCTGTCTCTGTCTCTCTGTCTCTGTCTCTCTGTCTCTCTGGGTCTCTACGTCTCTCTCTCTCTCTCTTTCAATCTCTAATCAGTATATATATTTATATCATATCTGGGTTGCTGGTACATACTTGTCATGCTACATGTTTCATGGCAGATCTAATTGCTTTTCATCTTACGTTGACGACGGTGATGATGGTGATGATGATGATGATGATGACGACGATGATGATGATGATAATGCTGATAGTGATTAGTTGCTTGGAAGCTGCTTCTTCTGTTTACCGACGAGAAATTATTCCGACCCTGGCGACATCTAGGATCAATATTTATTCAGTTCATGGCATCTGCACGAAAGAGAGAGAGACGCATCATTGGATCTTGCACTCAGTTGACCTCTGACTGTGACCTCCGTTGTGCCTGCCACAGCTCAGCCTCTGTCTTTGCTTCTGCTGTCCAGTTCAGCTCCACTTGTCAACTCCAGTTAACCATTTCTATAGGAAATGGTCAACGCTCCAACGGAACGCATGAAATGTCTGATGGTGGGCTGCAGTGCACAAAGGACATCTGATGCTAACCATTGACTGCCTCTGTCTTGCAATGTTATGTATTCGGGACATTTATATTGCGCCATTTAAACGTAAGTCTGCGAACCTCGGATGAACCAGACGATTCTAATTAAGGTTCTTTCGCCATCTTAGTCAATCTCACTCTCTGTGCATGACTAACTGATGGATCGTCCATATCGCACAGCTTTAAAAATGTTGATGCCGTAAAAATTGAAACCTAATACGCTTAATGAGTGACTTTATCCACCTCCGTGCTGTGTCGTATACGTGGGAGGAAAAGAGTTAGCCACATCACGCACGTAATATTGATAAAATGTGGCTACTTTTCGGAGGGGAGGAAAGGCGTCCATATGAAATCTACGTATAAGCATTAAGCAACGGCGGCGGCAGACTCATATTTCATCTAATGGCTCATTAAGACTAAGCCACAGACTCAGCACTGCGCATGCGTTCATGTCCTCAGCATAACATGATTATATGCAATTTATTTGTATAATATATATATCTATGGAAATATGTATGTATATGTAAGCAGGGTGAACGTGATGTTGAACGCCAAGATGGATCGATCATCATCCATGGATAACGATTATTGATTTCCGTCTGATGCGAATGTAATTTAATACCTGGCGTTTGAAATGAATCGGTTCAGTTGGGGAAGAGAAAGTCAGTGACATTCTTCTGACCACCGATCTCCACCACCTCTTCCTACTCTCATTATTCTCCCGCTTCACAGCCACTTTCTGCACCATTTCACACTCTCACCATGACAAAGGCGACGTATACGTCGCGATTTGTTGATGGAACCTTTGGGCTATTGTTTTGGATTTCAATGACAACATTCCAGGTGGAGATGTATTTTCCAGTCACTTTATATTCTCAACGGTTGCTTCCTAAATCCACAATATCCACAAAGCGATTTAGATTGTATATATATATAATTATATATATATATATATATATATATATATATATACTCATTTCTCCTCGGTCGCAGTTTCGGTTGTTGATACCAAAATTTTGTAATCTAAAATCACACTCTTCTCTACATGTAGACAGTCAGGAGTCGCCGATGCACCGATTAAATGGGAAGTGAAGATCTGTGTCTTCCCGCACCCTTCCCCCTTCCCCGAAACCAAAGAAGGTGATGAAACTCATCAACAACTATAGCCACGCTCCTAGACCTAGTTGTTGTTACCAAAAATTGTCTAATCCGGCAAACAAATGAATAATACTTCATCTTATAAATAAATCGTGATAGAGGCCAGAGACGCCGCTTCCCATGTCAGTTACTTCATAAAGCCAACGTTGCATCTGTTCTTTGTCTCTGATGATTATCAGACTAGGTTCGGCCATAAATTGAATCCTGTCCTCGGCAGGTAGGCCCTACACCCAATGGAATTCAGTGTATCCCGAATGTAGCTCAAGGCATGAAAGAATGACGCCACGTTGACGAAACAGGTAAAGCAACAGAGGATGGACTTGGGTTGACGCATAGGGAAATTCGGCAGATCTTCAACTAGAGCGTTACAGAAGACTCAGCAAATGAAGGAGTAGGCAAAGACAAGAAAAAAAAGTTGAAACCATACAAAGTGAGCAAATGAGGATAAAAGAGAAAATAGAAACCATATAAAATTAGTAAATGAGGAAAGAAGAGAAAATTAAAAGCATGGAAAATGAGCGAATGAGAATAGAAGAGAAGACAGAAACCATACGAAGTGAGTGAGTGAGGATTGAAGAGAGAAAAAAACCATAGAAAGTGAGCGTGTGAGGATTGAAGAGAGAAAAAAACCATAGAAAGTGAGCGAATGAGGATTGAAGAGAGAAAAAAACCATAGAAAGTGAGCGAATGAGGATAGAAGAGAAAATAAAAACCATAGAAAGTGAGCGAATGAGGATAGAAGAGAAAATAAAAACCATAGAAAGTGAGCGAATGAGGATTGAAGAGAGAAAAAAACCATAGAAAGTGAGCGAATGAGGATAGAAGAGAAAATAAAAACCATAGAAAGTGAGCGAATGAGGATAGAAGAGAAAATAAAAACCATAGAAAGTGAGCGAATGAGGATAGAAGAGAAAATAAAAACCATAGAAAGTGAGCGAATGAGGATAGAAGAGAAAATAAAAACCATAGAAAGTGAGCGAATGAGGATAGAAGAGAAAATAAAAACCATAGAAAGTGAGCGAATGAGGATAGAAGAGAAAATAAAAACCATAGAAAGTGAGCGAATGAGGATAGAAGAGAAAATAAAAACCTTAGAAAGTGAGCGAATGAGGATAGAAGAGAAAATAAAAACCATAGAAAGTGAGCGAATGAGGATAGAAGAGAAAATAAAACCTTAGAAAGTTAGCGAATGAGGATAGAAGAGAAAATAAAAACCATAGAAAGTGAGCGAATGAGGATAGAAGAAAAAATAAAAACCTTAGAAAGTGAGCGAATGAGGATAGAAGAGAAAATAAAAACCATAGAAAGTGAGCGAATGAGGATAGAAGAGAAAATAAAACCTTAGAAACTTAGCGAATGAGGATAGAAGAGAAAATAAAAACCATAGAAAGTGAGCGAATGAGGATAGAAGAGAAAATAAAAACCTTAGAAAGTGAGCGAATGAGGATAGAAGAGAAAATAAAAACCATAGAAAGTGAGCGAATGAGGATAGAAGAGAAAATAAAAACCATAGAAAGTGAGCGAATGAGGATAGAAGAGAAAATAAAAACCATAGAAAGTGAGCGAATGAGGATAGAAGAGAAGATAAAAACCATAGAAAGTGAGCGAATGAGGATAGAAGAGAAAATAAACGCTGTAGAAAGATTTTGATGGAGGACAGGAGAGGTAAAGATATGTCCATGAGATTGGAGGTGACATGACTCAGATGAAGCGATGGGAATAAATGAATATGACGACCTTTTATCCTGACACCAAAGGTCAGCTGAGGAGACGGACCTCCGCAGCAGCGCAGCATCTGCTCCTTCATCGGTGCATTTGTTGCGCACAATGTTCCGTCTGAAGGCGAAATTGCATTGACTTATCGAATCCATTCCCATCGTCGTCAATTGACGATTACTGTTCGAGACGCACATAATGGGCAGAGGTCGTGGTGCCTGACCCTTATAGCTGACCTCTCAGTCCTTGACCTTCTCTGGCGCCGAAATATCCCACAGCCGTGCAAAGAACGCAATCGGGCGATGAGGGTGACACCACCCGGCCTTAGATGACCTCCCGACCCCTTATTCCATGAAAGGGGTAGAGTAAGAGTCGGTAGATTTCTTAGCCGTCGTCGAGTAATTAGTTCGCGGACCCTTTGTCATCAATGGTAGTCGTTAAATATTTGCACCAAGAGTTGTGACAATTATGGTGACGCTACTACAACGATGATGATTATGATTACGACAACAACGGGTGTTAATGATGATGATGACGATGCGAGAAAATAATGATGGCGATGATCTTGGTTTATCATCATCATCATCATCATCATCATCATCATCATCATCATCATCATCATCATCGTCATCGTCATCGTCATCGTCATCGTCGTCGTCGTCGTCGTCGTCGTCGTCGTCATCGTCATCGTCATCGTCATCATCATTGGGGGGGGGGGCGATAGCGCATTGGATAACATCTGGCGTAGAGTGCGAGAGGTACAGAGATCGAGTCCCATAGGCGGACATGCTTTGTAGGGTGCAATTTGCGCCGTGTATTGCAGGCTGTCTGTTCTGTTAGTAGTTAAAGTTTATCGCATAACATGTACATGTACAGCGCAGTGCGTTTGCAGGCGCTTAATTAAAGAATAAATATTATCATCATCATCATCATCATCATCATCATCATCATCATCATCATCATCATCATCATCATCATCATCATCATCATCATCATCATCATCATCATCATCATCATCATCATCATCATCATCATCATCATCATCAAACTGACGATAGTCGTCATTCAGTCAGTAAGTAAGTAAGTCAATCAGTCAGTGAATGACTGAAGTCGTTGAATGGGATTGACAGAAGTCATCCCATTGACCCTATCAATGGAAGTCAATGGAGAGCTGTACAGATGGAATAGTCTGCACTTGATCAAAGGCTAGCTGGGTCGTTTTGCCAGCGTGTGTCGCTCCAAGTGTTGGTGTTGTGGTTGGAAGTGGTGTATGTTGGTGGTAGTTTTGTAATGAGGTTGCAACCCTCGCAGGTCGTAAATGATCGAGATAAGTAGGTTCGACTTTTATGACTGACTGTCTGTCGAGAGTAAGGAACTCTCCAGTTGCCCCTCAGGTCAAAAGGTCAGTGGGTCAGTCAGCATATTTTGTCTATGTCTGGCTATCTGTCTGTATGCCTGTATGTCTGTGTCTTTCTTCCTCAATGTATCTTCCTCTCGTGTTGTTCTTGATCTGTGTGCTTCTCTTGATAATTCTCTTTCACCTCGTTTGTCTCTCTCATTCTATCAATTCCTCTTTCTAGTCCTGCCTCAGTTTCCTTCTCCCCGTTTCTCTCTGTCTGTCTGTGTTTATATTTCCTTATATCGTTCTGTCTGTCTTTTTGAGCCATTAGCCACTGGATGAAAAAATGCTGAAAATCTCTCTGTGTCTGTCTCTCTGTCTCTCTGTGCCTCTCTCTGTCTCTCTGTCTGTCTCTCTGTTTGTCTGTCTCTCTCTCTTTAGTTTTCACCATGCGACGCAGACAACGATCGATTGGCGCAGTTGCTCCCGAGAAGATCAATTCGTAAGTACACTAAAACGTGGATGATACAAAGTGCCAACAAACGCTGCGCATTAACATCACTATACATTCACTCACTCCACCCATCCATCTCAATCCCACCCACCCATTTTGCCCCCACCCACCCACCCACCCAAGTCCCACCCACCCACCCACCCACCCACCCACCCACCCACCCATCCATCCATCCATCCATCCATCCATCCATCCATCCATCCATCCATCCATCCATCCACCCACCCATCCACCCACCCACCCACCCACCCACCCACCCACCCACCCATCCACCCACCCATCCACCCATCCATCCATCCACCCATCCATCCATCCACCCATCAACCTACCCATCCATCCATCCATCCATCCATCCATCCATCCATCCATCCATCCACCCATCAACCTACCCACCCACCCACCGACCGACCCACCGACCCACCGACCCACCGACCCACCGACCCACCCACCCACCCATCCATCCATCCATCCATCCATCCATCCATCCATCCATCCATCCATCCATCCAACCATCAACCTACCCACCCACCCACCCACCCACCCACCCACCCACCCACCCACCCACCCACCCACCCTCCATCCATCCATCCATCCATCCATCCATCCATCCATCCATCCACAAACAGACAAGCATTCGTACATAAAAGCATTCACACATGTCTGTGTATGTATTGCATGTATGCACAATACATACATAGACATGTACACACATGCATACAAACAAACAAACATGCAGACATGCAAACAAACATCCATGCATACAAACATGTACACATATGTATACACGAATGCGCACACACACACACACACACACACACACACACACACACACACACACACACACACACACACACACACACACACACACACACACCTACACACACACCTACACACACACACACACACACACACACACACGCGCCCGCACGCACGAGAACACAGACAGACGTCAAGCCTAAAAGTTTATATAACGTGTTTAAGTGTGCATTAACACAGTATATGCAGTCTTGTTGTCAAGACCTTGAACCTCAAGACCAAGACCAAGACCAAGACCTTGAACCTCAAGACCAAGACCAAGACCTTGAACCTCAAGACCAAGACCAAGACCAAGACCTTGAACCTCAAGACCAAGACCTTGAACCTCAAGACCAAGACCAAGACCAAGACCTTGAACCTCAAGACCAAGACCAAGACCAAGACTTTGAAACTCAAGACCAAAACCGAGAAAAATACCCCAAAAATCACAACTTTATCCAGACTTCTTACTAAAAAAATTGTCAAGTCGGACTACTCGCTATTTTAATTAAAACATGACCAAGACCAAGACCAAGACCAAGACCAAGACCAAGACCTTGAACCTCAAGACCAAGACCAAGACCTTGAACCTCAAGACCAAGACCAAGACCAAGACCTTGAACCTCAAGACCAAGACCTTGAACCTCAAGACCAAGACCAAGACCAAGACCTTGAACCTCAAGACCAAGACCAAGACCAAGACCAAGACTTTGAAACTCAAGACCAAAACCGAGAAAAATACCCCAAAAATCACAACTTTATCCAGACTTCTTACTAAAAAAATTGTCAAGTCGGACTACTCGCTATTTTAATTAAAACATGAATCATTTATTTTATTCACACAAAAAACAACTCCAAATGCAGAGTGCAGAGAATTCCGAATTCGTATTTACAAAAGTCTTATGCGAAATTTTATTCCAAATGCCTGTTGCATTTTATAAAAACCAATTCGCTCAGAATTTTCTGACCAAGACGTGACTTGTGGGGCCTCATAAAAATTCTGCCATGTGAAAAATACGTTCTACAGTGCTGAATTCACTGGCACACAGAGCAACTTTTCAAGTACCGGATGTAAATGTACAAATTGTGAGTCTGTTTTGAAATCATTCCATGGTAAATAACCGGAAGTCAAAATAAATGTCCAAAACAACAGTAAAGCCTCACTCACACCGTTAAAATACTAAAGCAATAATTGTATTAGTAATTATTGGATAAATTTTTAAAATCCTTGCGTTTTGCTAAATGACTGTTCATATTGTCAAAAGTCTTGGTCTTGGTCTTGAAAAACCAAGACCAAGACTTTTAACCTCAAGACCAAGACCAAGACCAAGACCAAGACCTTGAACCTCAAGACCAAGACCAAGACCAAGACTTTTGGTCTCAAGACCAAGACCAAGACTTTTAAAAACGAACTCGAGTGCACTCGAGACCAAGACCTTGGTCTCGAGGACAACAAGACTGAGTATATGTAGCCTACACTATACGTAAAGAGACATGTACATACAGGGTGGATTAGAGAACCGACTTTGCATGCATATAACTCCGCCAATTTTTGTAATTTATTTATACTTAATGTGTCAAATTAAACATATTTTACTCTAGTATTAAAATTCAAACACATTTTTTATTGTAGCTTTAGCCTACTTGATGTGAGATAACAAAAATCATCGTTTTTGCAGTAACTATAGCTAATAAAAAAATTCATGACAATTTAACAGTAGGGCCTAACTGCAAATAAATGAAACCATATAGCCAGAAATTTGTCCTGCACAGCAAAATTACTTATTAATTAAGAGATAGTCTGTTGCAGTCTTTTCTAATCAACTGAATAATACGTCTACCACGTTCAATGTCAGCGGGTGTGCGCGCCGTGCGTAGGCCTACCGATTCGCGTGGTTTACAACGCGAAGTTCCTGTTTCATCAATTTTCCGTATCAGACGATTCAACGTATTTTTTTATTCCATCCTCTGTCAGGAAACTCTTTAATCATTTGAAACGCATTAAATCACTTTTCAGTTCGCAAAATTCGGATCAAAACTCGATCATCGTCTGTCAACGGCGCAATATTGCGTCACTAATGACAACAAAATATGGTAGCTAGGGCTGTTCCAAACATTTCCTTAAAATTTAAACTAGCACCAGTTCGACTTTTTCAAAACTAATACTAGAGTGAAAATCTTTAATTTGACCCATTAAGTATAAATAACTTACAAAAATTGGCGGATTTATTTGCATGCAAAGTCGGTTCATTTATGCTGGCCCACACTGTATATAGATAGACAACTCATAGTTGTCTGATTTGGTTGGTGTATGAATGTAGCCTACTTTATGTATGACGACACGTAATGGTTGTCATGTCTTGTCGCAACGGTTTTTTGCTTATGGCATTTAGATGCTTACTGTCTGATGTTATAGACTTACAAATATAGGCCTAGATGTCTAATATTGCAAGGTCAGATCGGCCACGTGCGCAATCTATTCGTCAGATTCTGTATCGTCGCCTGTGCTTATCCGTCTACCGTTGATCTGATTATAGATTTAGAATAATAACCGATAATATTTCCTACAGTTATAAATATATAATTATAATAATGTAATCATAATATTGAATAGAAATACGCATGCATTGAAAAGTCTAGGGAGTCGGAAGCCTTCCCAGCTAACACACCCACACGGGACCCAGACGGGTCCCATACGGGTTGCCATACGGGACCCGTACGGGATACCCGGCGGGATCCCGCCGGTTTTTGTCCGCGGTTTCCGTACGGGACCCATACGGGATATCCCGCCGGGCATCCCAGTTCATTCCCAGATGACTAAAAAGTGATACCCAGTTTAGCACAGTTAATGGGCGGCGATCCCGGGGTCGAGGGGGACAAGATCCCTTTTAACAGTGGGGAGGACACACCATACATCTGCCCCCCCCAATTTTGAAGAAACACCAAAAAAGTCAACCCAGTTTCTTAATCTCTTTTTGAGCAGATCAGTTCAAAACTCTTTTTGACCAGATCAGTTCAAAAGGGACAAGACCCCCTTGAACAGTAGGGGCACACACCATACATCTGCCCCCCACCCCCAAATTTTTAGGAAACAGCAAAAAAGTCACTCCAGTTTTTTTATACCTCTTTTGAGCAGATCAGTTCAAAACTCTTTTTTGACCTGATCAGTTCAAAAACGTCGCCCCCCACCTGTCAAACAAGAACTCTGCCAGTGGCACAGTTTACAGTATAGTATGCAAACTGTACTGTAAACTGTGCTATATAGTTAAAGCAATAAATAATCAACAAAAGCGTTAAATGACACATCAATTTAATAAAGTCAATTTAATAAAGTAAAGTAATCATGCAGTCGATCTGCTCTGTAATTTCATTTAACAATAATGTCATCAGCAGTATTGGTGAACTCCTGATCAACACTGATCGACTCTGACTCGGTCTCTTTAAATGGCGCCGATTTCAATAGTTGGCGGCCTCCAGTGCCATGATCCCTAGCATTACCAAACCAAATGGCCAACTCGTCTTCAACCATTTTCCTCGTGCTGTCCTTGGTAGCAATATTATGTTTTACCGAACCTGAAATTTCAAACATGCAACATTTAGATTAAAAATAACAAGTTACAAAGAACAAGAATTAAGAATTTGATATGCTCTGATTTGTATTGTAAAATGGTATTATTCCAATAACTCTTTCTGTTATTAAATGACAATATTTAGAGACACTGCCTGCACAATGTTGACTAATGTAACATAATAAAACAAAATGTAATCATTACACCCGTCAATCACACAGGCTGTTACCAAGCTACTAAGAACTAGTGAATGCAAAGCTTAAGAGTGAATCATTCATATAAAAGTAACTAAGAAACCATTTCATTCTACAGAATCATGGCCTTTTTAATATGTTTGTTCAACACGTACTCCCGTTTAAAATATTCTAATTGCACCTTGTTTTCGATCAGTTCATTAACGATTGCAGAGATATTATAACTACATCACAAAGACAATTAAATGGTTGTGTACTTTAAAATTTCTCAGACTAGTCTTCAACGTTGTCGACTCTTGTTGCTTGAAGCCCTGCAATATCGTCATTCTCATCTTCACAGAGTGCAGTACTTATTGATCTCGACAACTATCCAGTTTTGATGGTCACGGCAGCTGCAATGTTTAATTCAGCAGCAATTACGCTAGTTTTCAAGTTTATTGTAAACGTTCAACAATGTATAAGCTAAATTTAAAGGATACTATGTTCAAATGAAACTTTAAGCTAAATTTATAGGAAGTTTAAGCTAAACGTTCAAGTATAATCTATGAAACTTTAAGCTACATTTATTGGATAAATGTTCAAAATGTTTAAATGAAACTTTAATGCGACTTAACTGAGAGATGTCAACATCTAACACGGATAAACTTGAAAACTAGCGTCATTGCTGCTGAATATTTGTCGATGTGCTTTCATTTAAATAGCCTTATTGGTGTCTGGGCGCTAACTAGTGTTAAGGTGCGACCTCTTGTCACACAGTAATACATAGCCACTTGAATTTGGGTCAGACCATAACATTAGGACCCTCATAGCGCAAGTTTACCGTACAGTCCATAACCCTAACCAGGGCTGTAGTCGAGGGTATACGCGGGTATACACTATACAGTGTGTACTCACCTCTAGAGACCGTATAGGCCTACTCACCTCCCAAATAGTTATATTTATTTATATTAAAATACTGTAGCGTATACTCACAAAATACTGTAGCGTAGACTCACCTCTAATTTGTTTCGGAAAACTAACCCGTAGCGTGTACTCACCTCTAATTTTACCACTACAGCCCTGACCCTAACCCACTGCAATCTCCGTTTCGTCTATCCCGACCACAATTAAATAGGCCTACAGCATTTACATAAACTGTTAATATACGCAGATATAGGTTCATTAGTAGGCCTATAATAAATATAACGTAATCTTACTTTTCACAGAAACACATCGCGATCTGTCAAATATGTGTACATTCGAAACGGCAGGCACACAAAATGGCGGACCGGCGGTAGAAATACGAATACCGGTAGGAGGCGCCACCGACGCGGGCTGGACCGTAAGGGTCCCTTACGCAAACCGTGGTCAAAAACCGCGAGAATCCCGTACCGTCAAACCGGATGATACCCACAAGGGACCCGTGCGGGTGTGTTTGCTGGGTTGTTTCTCTTGCTAGGGTGACCTAAGGAAGTCTATATATTAGATCTTTCACAATTATGGTCTGATATAGGTGCAGCCATTAGGAAACAACTGTGCGTGCTAACGCTTTTCTATGTTATCACCTTAACAAGTCCAGCGTGGAACAGATTCTCTACAATACATCTGACCATCAATCGTCACTCTGGACCCACTGGAAAAGCGTTGGAAAAGCGTTGGACCAATTGAATTCAGTTGAAGTTGGCAGATGATCCGCTGCTTCTTTCACCTCGGGTTAAAGGTCGTCGATTCTCTGAATATATGTTTCCATTTTGGTTTCTTACTTGGTCAGAAACGTAACAAGACTGGAGCTAATGCTTTCTTCTATAACCAACAACTTATTATGCCCTATGCTCAAGCTATCAAAGAACAATGCCCGTATGTTATACGCGTCCCCGGCATGGTGGGACTTCGCGGGTCAACAGGAGCGGGATAGGCTGCAGTCCGTGTTAGACCGTCTGGTGCGTCTGCATTATCTCCCTGCGGATAGCCCCACTTCGAGCAGTTATGTAGCCTTGCAGACGGGGGTCTCTTCGCAGCGGTACTGCATGACGAGGGCCATGTGCTGAACCACCATCTCCCACCGCTGAGGCCACAGCACTATTCCATGAGGCCAAGATATATATTTTACGAGTTATATTTCCATGACCGATTAATGCCCATGGCGAACAATTTAATGAGGAAAACATTTCTGACAAGAATTCTTTATTTTGTATAAACTATTATGTAAACCAAAGTGCGGTATAGGCAGTTGGTATTAATAAAGAATATATTTATTTACTTACTTACTTTACTTATATATAATAATACAGAACGGCATTTCTAGTGCCCCTAGCACGACGTAGGCCTCCATATGTGGCGGTGACCACCGACATAACAGCGCTTTTAAACCTGCGGTTGTAGGCCCTGATCGTCCTATTGCTGTTTTGAATCAGGTTCATGTGATAACATGGACTCGTTCGTTATCTTAAGTCATCAGCGCAATGTTAGTCCCAGGCGCAATCGATGAAATTGTCTTCTCTTTATGAAAACTGTTTACTTCGATGCACCGAAAGCTCCTTGGCAGATCATTAGGGAACGTCGTTGGGAACCTTAACCCAGTTTATAAGATACAGGCAAGGGCGTAACTTTGCCCCCAAAAGTGGTGGTGACCAATTATCTCCTCTGCCCTCCCATCTCCTTCCTTCTTTCTTCCCTCTCCCTACTTCTTCTCTGCCATTATCCGAGACAAGAGTTTAGCAACATAGAACAATAAGTAAGTAAATTAACGTGACAACATACATTGCAGTCCTCTATCAGCATTGCGATAATTATCTATTAGGGTGCCAATGAACATAGTGTCAAAATATTGTTTTCTCTGATTCTAATTCCTCACCCCCTCAAAGTGTTCCTTTTGTTATGTAGATTTTGTTTAAAAATATTATTCAGACAGCTGCACATTTACAGGTAGCTCAATGCAGTAATAATTAATAGTAGCTTATTACATTATTTTTGCTGCGAAATCGAACTTCATGGTGGTGTCTGTGTCCTGTTTGAACAGAAACTTTAGAGAACTCTATTGAACTTGGCTTGCTGACACCACATCATGGAATTAGTCGTTGCTTCGGTGTTCGAAACATTGATGGGACCATCGAGTGGGCCTAACATCAAGCTGTTTAAGAGATTCAGAGACTCATGTAGCGCAATTAAGGCGGACCGGAATGAGAATAGTATAAAGGTGACAGCAACTGCACTGGTTTTGGATCCGGTGAAAGTGAGCTTATCGAGTTCATCCGGCACCACCTTAAGGATTTTCAACCAAGAGACGACAACCGTGAGCTCCTTCATCTGGCACTGATATTCCTAGGAGGAGCGGAAAGTGGTGGAGATGTGCGCATTTATGCTCCTGGCGCCTACCATAGAGCTAGATGGATGGCAAAGCTAATAGTTTAAAAATCTACTTATTTCTCTCTCAATTCCACTTTAGCACATACGAGTTGTCAGCTTTCCAAGAGTTCAATACATTTGTTCTCAAGTTGAACTTAAAGAGTTGGTGCATATGCCACATTTGCTACTCGCAACGACTTGAATCTTCCGCGTGAGTTTAATGCATACAGAGAAACAAAGCTGTTATCGATTCAGCAATCAAATCCTTTTGTAGTCATTTGTGGTAGGCCTATCTGCGTGAAACTTTCGTCTTGCTTTCTTCGATCCAATGGTTCCTCTGGATATGAAGGAAGCAATGGCCACAGCCAGGCCCGGCTCAAGACATTTGGCGGCCCTGGGCAAATCGAAAAATCGGCGGCCCTAAGCACAAAAAAGTTGATGACCTTTTTTTTAGTCATTCGCCTCTTGTTACGAATAAAAATAATAAAAATATAAAAAAATGGAAAATTGGCGGCCCCTAAAAATCGGCGGCCCTGGGCGGCTGCCCAGTTGCCCATATGGACGAACCGGGCCTGGCCACAGCCCTAAGTAAGGAAACGCACGGACAGCCTCCTCGGCACATTGTACTGGACATGGCGCTTTTGCCAACGATGCATCTATAGACTTTGTGTCACAACTTACTCTGCAGTTTTTGTTGGCAACTGGAATAGCACAGGATTTCCTGGCTCTTCGCCGTAGCACTTGGGAGAACAATCCTGAGTATGTTAGTGCTCAAAGACGACAGGAGAGTCTGAAGGAAAGCAATGATGCCGCCGAGCGGGGAATCCGTTTAATTTAGTCATTCAACGGTGTCCTCACTAACCAGGAAGAACAGCATTACATGTAGTTTCTGTTACAATTTGTTGAGAGGCACCGCAAGACATTTCCTGATACTAAGAAGTCTACTTTTGTTTATCAGTAATGCTATGCTCAAGGTTAAGTTAACAGCTATGAACTCTCTCCAAAGTCTCCATAGCGATGTATGTTACTCATTGATACTGCATGGAAATATAACATTGCCCAGTGCTAAAAACTGTAACCAAGTTGAGCTACCCGTAGGCCTACATATTATCTGATCCATACCAAAATTTTTATCCTTCTTATCAATAAGCAAAGAAATAAATGTCGGGGGTGAGACATTGTAAAGTGCATAGCCTAGTTTAATTTTCATTGGCACCTTAATACCTATGCAAGAATATACCGTCGTTAATTGTCGTTGCTTGAACTTGTTCAAACCAAACTAACGCTGTCATGTAACGAAAAATTTCAGCACAGGGCCAAAAAGTGGTGGTGACTGTCACCACCACTTTTAAAAGTGGTGGTGACACCACCGTCACAATAGAAAGTTACGCCTATGGATACAGGCTTTATATATTAGCGAACTCGTAAATATATATAAATAGATAGCGTATATAGGCCTAATTCACCATTAAATAAACCTGTGTGTATGTAAATATATGTATATATACACAAGTATTGATGTGTATGTATTACATTGGTTAAAGATGAATGATTGAATCAAAGTGGAGACCTGTCTTGCTGTAGCCGTCAATTCCGCAAATGATGCAGCAGGGTCTCTAAACTAAATCTGGATCTGTGATAGAGGGCGTGTGTCTGGATGAGTGGGGGGGTCCCTGTGAGTAGGGGAATGATTGGGATAGAGGTGGGTGGGGCGATATCAATCCAGTCTATCCAATGCCATTCATAATCGAAGTCAACTGAAGAAGTGCCGAGTGCAGCACTTGAGACTGGCGGTCAGTGTTAGCAGAGACTGAAGCACTAAGACCCATAATTCCTCCATCGTCCTCTCGTCCGTCAATCCTCCTCCATGAAACGACACTCTAAGACAGGAAAGATGCTCCAGTAGCAGCAGCATCAACAACAACATTCCGACTCTCGGTTGAAATTAAAAGAATTCATGTCTGTCTGCCTGCCTGTTTGTCTGTCTGTATGCATGTATGTCTGTCTGCCTGCATATATGTCTGTCTGTCTGTCTGTCCGTCTGTCTGTCATCAGCGCTGGACAACGACGTAAACGAAGAAGAAGCTTCCTAATGACCGCCAGAGTCTCTCTGACTGACATGAGCGCCACCTACAGGCGACCTTCTCCATCCGTCAGTCAGTCTGTCTCTGTCTCTCTCTGTGGCTGCTGCCCGTCGTCTGTATTTGTCTGTCTCTATATATGAGTATATATACAGATCACCAACAACACAAACGACAACAATAGCAGATGGGACACATCATAGGACTCTGTGAGATAGGCTGGTGCGGAAAGAGAGATTCATTCCACCAAGACTTGTAGAAAGTTCTAACATCAAGAAGAGAAGACAGCCAACTGCGAGAGGGAATAGCCATGATTCATAGCAAGATAAGAGAGTCATAATTCACAGAAAGAGAGGGAAGAGCGATGGTTCATAGCAACAGAACGGTGCTAACAATGGCAGGATACAATGGGATATCGCAACGACTAATGTCGGAGAAGGAGACAGAAAGAGAGAGAGAGGCAGGCAGAGAGGCAGAGAGGCAGAGAGACAGAGAGACAGAGAGAGAGAGAGAGAGAGAGAGAGAGAGAGAGAGAGAGAGAGAGAGAGAGAGAGAGAGAGAGAGAGAGAGAGAGAGAGAGAAAGAGAAAGAGAGAGAGACACCATTTTAATAAACTTGGATGGGGAGTTATAAATAGCAGCTGGGAATAACATCTCAAGTTCTATGCAACAAATGATACGAACACTTTCTTTGAACAAAAAAACAAACAAAAAGAAAACGGTTCTGAACATCATCCGACCGCAAGACAACTTGATCGACTGTATCATAATAAACAAAACATTGAGCTCAAATGTGACCATCTGCAGATTATTCGACGCACAAATTGGCTCAGATCACAAGCTAATAATCATCAACTTGAAAATGAGGCTGAGGAGAGGAATTTGACCGTAGTCGAAGAACATTAAGTACGACACAAAGGAACCGAAAGATGAAGACATCCGACAGAAACTCGGAGGAGGTAGTGAGGATTCTCAGAGGAACATATAGATCAGTGATAAAGGCATCAGACAACATATACGGATAAACATACAAAAAGGAACGCAAACACTAAAAAGCCCACAGATCATTGAATATCGGACAAAGTGTTAGAACTTGTCGAGGAAAAAATAAACATAACCAAGCAACAAACTAACCACCATTTGTCCGTGAACCATTTGTCGTGACACCGTAGATTCCTACATGAAAAGACCTATTTGAAATTTGTTAATGACAGTTATTTTCATTATATTATTATTAATAAACAATGGTCTAGTACTCAAATTCCAGTGAACGTGGTTAAGTGAGCGAACAGCAAGTTTATGCAAAGTAATAAGAGTTTTAAGGGCTACCTTAAAATTAACTTCCCAGTAAGAAAGGTAAGGAAAAACAAGGGTACAGTATAGATTAGTCAAAACCTAAGTTGGTAAGTAACCTCTGATTCTCTTTTTGCAACCTTCTTTGAAATAAAAGTAATAATTTCAGTCAATGATGACAATATTAACAATATCAACGAGGTTCGGTAACTCTGCTTTGTCGATCATATGTACCCAGAGAAATTAAAACTGCGCGTTCGAAGAAGCTAATTGCAGACAAGATGACCAATACCAGAACAGAGGAACATTAAATCATTCGGAGTGTGTTAATAAAAACAAGCCATCTTTTAATTACAAGCCATCTCTTATTACAGATCTGATATCCTAGACAACCACGTTCTTTGGATCCACAGGAAGTCAGTGCTCAGCTGCTGGTCTCAGCTGATGGCCAGGCAGGCCAGCTAGGAGTCCAGACTGGACTGCAACGGATATCCAATATACTGCAAAGCTTATAGTCATGGCGACAGCCGGAATAATTGCGCGGGAGGCTACGTTGACTGCCAAATGATGGGCTATGTTTCTTCTGGTCCTGCTGGGTCTGAGATCCCTGATGACTGGCGAAAGTGGTGATGGTGGGAGGGCGAACGTCGCTTTATATCATAGGCAGCTATTAGGCATACATGTGGTATGTACAGCCTTACACGTGACTTTCTAACTATGTAAAGAAAGAAAGGCTTCCGCATTGACCAGCATGCTGAGACGATTTGGAAGGCAAGGAAATGACCCCTATAGTGAGGTAACCTCCATTCATTTGAGGTTCTGTCAAGTTTAGCGACGGACCCTGCGCTGAGCAAACCTCAAAGCTAGGATCGTCTGTTTGTCTGATGACCCGTATGTCTGTCTGTCTGTCTCACTGTCTGTGATTGAAGTGATTCTGCTAGTGTCTAAGCTGCTAGTCCACCTGCGTATTTAAGTAGGCCTACATACATAGCCAAACACTCATCTCTCTGGTTTGCTGTCTGTTTGCCTCCCTCCCTCCCTCCCTCCCTCCCTCCCTCCCTCCCTCCCTCCCTCCCTCCCTCCCTCCCTCCCTCCCTCCCTCCCTCCATCCCTCCCTCCCTCCCTCCCTCCCTCCCTCCCTCCCTCCCTCCTACTCTACCTACACAAAGGTAGGCAGAGATATCAGTAATTGGCGAGGCATAACTGGATGTATCGTATGGTATCATATTTGGAGATTTGAATAGCGCCGCCGATCCATTCAGTAGCGTTCCCAGTGCAAAGGCCCCGAGAGAAGAAAAAGGTTTTAAGCACGCAAAGGGATGTAGGAAGAGATCCAGAAAGTAAGGTTACCGTAGAGAGGAAGGAATGGCATGCCACAGGGAGGGTCCTATGTTGCACAGCTTGCAAAAATTAACATTGAGGGTCTGGCACTTGAATTTCCCTGGGTTTCCTTTGCCTCCTCAGTACGGGATCTTGGTGTAATTCTGGATCAAGAGCTCACATTCATGCGACATATTAATTTGCTTTGTCGGGACTCTTATTATCAACTTCGTCAGTTAAGGGTA
Organism: Allolobophora icterica; assembly: GCA_963556255.1. Lineage (NCBI taxonomy): Eukaryota > Metazoa > Annelida > Clitellata > Crassiclitellata > Lumbricidae > Allolobophora > Allolobophora icterica. The sequence continues at coordinate 4,024,139 of OY744615.1, read as the reverse complement.
GTCTCCCGCACTCTGACGCAGGCAGCTGCTTCTACCCTTGTCCATGCGTTTGTGGTTTCCCGTCTGGACTACTGTAGCGCCCTTTATGCTGGCCTCCCAGCTGCCCGCCTTGGGTGTTTGGACCGGGTTTTGCGTGCAGCCGCACGTCTTATTGGTCGCATCCCCAGATTTGGCCAGGTTTCTCTTTATATGCGGGATGTTCTGCACTGGCTCCCTTTCCCGCTGCGGATCGCCTATAGGGTCTCTGCACTGGTTAGGCGTTGTCTAGAGGGACTTGCTCCCCCATACCTGCGGGAGTTGTGTCGCTCTACCTCGGGGGTCTTGCGGAGATCTGCTCTTCGCTCGGCTGACCAGGCCGAGCTATTGGTCCCCCGCACGCGGACAGCCATTATGCAGCGACGTTCTTTTTCGGTCGCTGGACCTGCAACCTGGAATGGCCTTCCTGTTGCACTCCGCTTGGTCCCTATGACTCACTCTACCTTGTTTCTTGCAAACTTAAAAACTACTCTCTTTAGCCGTGGTTGGACTAGGAGCGCTCCTGAGTAGATAACCTTGAAGGGGCGCTATATAAAAGCTCATTAATAATAATAATTATAATAAAAGATTTAGTTTGAACTAAATTGGTCGTGGCGGTCGCGAGAGTGGACAGGTCGGTGAGAAGATGCACAAATAGAGGGGGCGGGGGAGATGAGGTCCCTGAGGTATTTGGGAATAGATCTGGACGGTTGGATAGTGAGGCTCTGTAGAGGGTCTATATAAATGTTTCATTACATTACATAGTGATTGGCAATGTTCATTCAAATTAAACGAAAAAAGCTTCGCACTCCTAAAAAATTGTCCCTCTAGCATTTTCATATACATCATAAATAATAGTTTGACAGAAAGAGAAAAGACGAAGTAATTATATTTGTGACGAATGTCGTAAATCGCTAGAGGCGGATGGGTCTTTAGCTGAAGACCAAAGACCACGAGGTCTTTAGCTGAAGACCAAAGACCACGAGGTCTTTAGCTGAAGACCAAAGACCACGTGGTCTTTAGCTGAAGACCAAAGACCACGTCGTCTTTAGCTGAAGACCAAAGACCACGAGGTCTTTAGCTGAAGACCAAAGACCACGAGGTCTTTAGCTGAAGACCAAAGACCACGTCGTCTTTAGCTGAAGACCAAAGACCACGTGGTCTTTAGCTGAAGACCAAAGACCACGTCGTCTTTAGCTGAAGACCAAAGACCACGAGGTCTTTAGCCTTAGTCTGACTGACATCAACCACCTCCTTAAATCGATTATTTAACTGAGGTGTTATTTTCTAATTCTGTTACTTTAATTTTAGTTGGCTTTATGACCTCATTGGTTTCCACTGATTTGACTTACAGCTCCTCTGCGTCTACCTTCGTCATGCTGTAGCTGTAGTATATCACGTGACCCTATATTAAACCACAAGAAATCTCGATCTCCAAAATGCCGACTTTGAGTCCCAACCCATTCATCACGACGCTGAGGTGGACAGGCGTTACGATGCAACAGAGGCCACCATGTGCTGTAGGCTGGAAGCAGAGGATAGATCTATGGAACAGTTCATTGTCGTCTAGTTGTGACTGACTTGACTTCCAACTAACACAGAACACGAATGTTCCTGTTCTCTTTTATTGTCATTATCATTAAGACCGTCACTTCAACGTGTAGCCTATATATACTCTTTCGAATGCGTACAGAGTCATTGAGCTATAGGCCTACTAGGCCCTACAGAGACGATCTAGACGTAGCTTACAACGAATAGATAGTCCATTCTACACGAGACAACTGCTGTAGTTTCTACTTGGTATTAGACATGTTTCTGCGTCCATTTTCACCCAACATCTTCTGCCTCTTCGCGAGCGTCTGACCTCGAGGACCGTCCGTTCTCAACTACCCACACTATCCTCGCCAACTCCTCTCTCTCCTCGGACTAGCTACGTCCCCTCCTCCGTGGCCACTTCCTCCAGCGCTCGTCAGACTGGCCTCTATAGGCTATGGATCTTGCGCCTTCTACCAGGCGTTGGTATCTATTTCCATGTCGTTAAAAGTTATATCTGGCGAACACCTCTGGCTAGGATTAGCCTATCTGTGTTGCTACTGGCCTCCCATCTGCATGCATATAGCTCACCTATAGCAAGCTGTGTGTACCTCAGCGTCTAGCGGCTGCCTAAATTAGAACATGCCAGTCTTGGCTGCTTGGTTACCCTCTTCCATGTGTCTCCGTACGTCTTCGTATCTGTCTAAGCGAATGTGTCTGTCTGTGTGTTCCATGCTGTCCTCTGCCAGTATGTCTCTACGTGTCCTTGTCTGCCTTTATCTCTGTTTGCTAGTTCTGAAGGCTACTTTCAGACTGTGGGTCAATCGGTCACTTAGCTGATATACTTTCTGCAATGCATTGGTCTGCATTAAGCCCAATATATCTAACTAGTTAGCATTACTTATGTAGCAGCAATCTAGCTCTCTGATAGATCTATGGTATGACTGGTTCTTACTTTCAAATATCTAACCAGAAATGCATTACAAACAGGGGTGTAACTTCGGTCTAGAAAGTGGGTGTACCAAATTTGCATTGTTTCAGCTCGCGACTGTTAAATAATTATAACGGCATCGTTTATCTTACAAGAATAATAATAATTACCAGCTTAATGATGACGATGATAATGATGATGATGATGATGGGAATGATAATAAGAGTAGTAATAATAATGATGATGATGATGATGATAATAATAATAATAAAACTAGCGACAATAATAATAATAATAATAATAATAACAACAACGAGATGGTGGTAATCACACTGATGACAATGCTCAGTAATTGTTTTGGATCTTTAGGAATCTTGAGGGCTTCCTCAGATAAAATAATAATTGGCAAAAACAGTGGATTTGAAAAATTTATGGTACGGTACCCTCCAGTCCAAAAGGTGGGGGTACGGGTACCCCTCGTATTCCCGTAAATTACGCTTATGATTTCAAACACACGTGATGCAAGTATGATACATTAGCTTAACTGATGTTGGTTGCACGTGCAATAATGACCAAGGACTTAATTTGTATATATATCCAGTGGCGATGTAAGTCCATTGGTGGCGAATGCTACAGTTGCTAATTATAGCCTAGAACATTAAGTAATCAGTCGATGGTGATAATTATGGACTGTGGTCCTTGAGAGGAGTATGGATTACAAGCGACGTATGGTCGACGTCAGAACGATGAGTATATATGATCCAAGATCAGCCGAAAGCTCAGACCATTGGATCGATATTATATGGAAAGACGGTTTACATCTGCAACGCCTGAGTCTTAATGCTCTGCTTCTGTGATAACCTGAGGCATTAAAACGGTCATAATTATCCTAAAAGTCGAATCACAATATCCATTACTGAATATTTATAAGTGCTGCTGAGAGAGAGGGGGGGCGATAATTCTCATGCTAAGAACCGGACGGCGGTTGTTGGGTGACGATGGCAGCCAAGACATTATCATAAACAGAGGTCATAGCTATGGCGCAACGACGGTGAAGGCGTTGGCTTCAGATGAAGAAGCTCAAAAAGACCTGATCCTTAACATCAGCTGACGGATATTCAAAGGACGAGGAGCGGCATTCAAAGGAGCAACGATATTCAAAGGAGATCTATATCTTGACTCGTCGATGGCCGCTCACGTGTCCGTAGACGACGTCAATCGCCGCCTTTCTCTCCGCCCAGACTTATATATGAAGTAGAGCGCTGCTACTACTGCTACTGCTTCTGCTGCTGGTGCTTTGGTCTTTCTTCTTCCGTCGCCAATAAACGTGAAGAGACGATGACGGAAGACGACGGTTGCAGCAGCAGCGGTTATCTGTCGAACGCTTCTTCCCAAAGGACTTGTTCGTTGATTCGATGACCCACTGATCGACCTCCGCTGCTCATCCTCGGCCGCCCCCGCCGCCACCGCAGGGCTAGAGAGGGAGATGGGCAGAGAGAGAGAGAGAGAGAGAGAGAGAGAGAGAGAGAGAGAGAGAGAGAGAGAGAGAGAGAGAGAGAGAGAGAGAGAGAGAGAGAGAGAGAGAGAGAGAGAGGGCAGAGATGCCACGGGAGGGGCCGAGAGGGAGAGGCAGAGGCCGTGGCTTATGCTGTCCTTATCATCATCGTCGTCTGTGTAAGTGGAGGGTGGAGGTGGAGTGGAGGTGGAGGGTGGAGGTGGAGGGTAGGGGAGATGGATCGAGTGGGTCGAATAATCAAAAGCCAGACGAACAAGAGCTAATGAGACGCCACCTCCTCCTTCTCTTTCTCCTCCTCCTCTTTCCTCACCCTCTGTCTCCTCCTCCTCCTCCCTGTCTGCCTCTGTCTCCCCTTTCAATCTCGAGCATGCGCGCCACAAGACGAGTATTCGTTTCACATTGACTCAACTATCACAACTACAAAGGAATTGGACGAAGACTGCCTGTCATTACTCCACTCACAGTCTCTCTTTCCGCTTCCTCCTCCTCCTCCTCCTCCTCCTCCTCCTCCTCCTCCTCCTCCTCCTCCTCCTCCTCCTCTTCCTCCTCCTCTTCCTCTTCCTCTTCCTCTTCCTCTTCCTCTTCCTCATCCTCTTCCTCTTCCTCTTCCTCTTCCTCTTCTTCTTCTTCTTCTTCTTCTTCTTCTTCTTCTTCTTCTTCTTCTTCTTCTTCTTCTTCTTCTTCTTCGGACGGACGGACGGACGGACGGACGAACGAACAGACGGACGGACGGACAGACAGAAAGACGGACGGACGGACGGACGGATAGACAGACAGAAAGACGGACGGACGGACGGACAGACAGAAAGACAGACAGACGGACGGACGGACGGACGGATAGACAGACAGAAAGACGGACGGACGGACGGACAGACAGAAAGACAGACAGACGGACGGACGGACGGACGGACGGACGGACAGACAGACAGACAGACAGACGGACGGACGGACGGACGGACGGATAGACAGACAGAAAGACGGACGGACGGACGGACGGATAGACAGACAGAAAGACGGACGGACGGACGGACAGACAGAAAGACAGACAGACGGACGGACGGACGGACGGACGGACAGACAGAAAGACAGACGGACGGACGGACGGACGGACGGACGGACGGACGGACAGACAGAAAGACAGACAGACGGACGGACGGACGGACGGACGGATAGACAGACAGAAAGACGGACGGACGGACGGACGGACAGACAGACAGAAAGACAGACAGACGGACGGACGGACGGACGGACGGACGGACGGACAGACAGACAGACAGACGTGGTGCCTGAAAATGGCAGTGAGTAACAGATTCATTTGATTTACTCCATAGGAATTACTGTTAGTGTATGTTTGTCTGAAGAGTAGAGTTGGTCTGTGTTCTATGTATTATATAAAATAAATAAATACATATATATATATATATATATATATATATATATATTTGTCACAAAATGAACGTTATTTCTAAAGGTTTACCTGGGGACCAGCATACCTGAGTGAGGATGTGAATGAAAGGATGGGCGGTTGCGCAACAGGTACGAGAGAAAAGGTTAAAGGGAATCGATGGAGTCAGACGCTGAAAGTTAGAGGGAGCTGAAAGACGCTCGCGAGGGAGACTATCGGAATGACTGAAGGAGGGATGAGGCGTGTCTCGAGAGAAGGAAGTCGGAAAAGTGGAGAAGTTCCTTCCTGCACTTTACCTTCGTCTTCATAAATGTATTGTATATATATATACTATTGTTTGAAAATACGCTGTTTCTGGCGATCTTAGTACAGATATATATGTAGCCTATATGTTTTTAAGTATATGTGAAGACTAGATAGGCCTAATAGGTATATGCATTTATAGTCAGTCGCCAGATGAAGACCAATCGGATTTGAAAGCTGTTTGAAAGCCAATGGGTCCTCAGATATATGCAAGATATGCCATGGATTTCAGAAGTCCTTCGTTTATGAAGGTCCAAGGGAGATGACACACAGCGTATAAGACCTCTGCCGAACAGAAGGTGATAGAACTCAACATCTACGTTGCCTGAGTTCCTTAACTTTCCGTTACAGAACAAAATTCGCCATTTCCTGATCTACCTGAATTTGAATCTGTTCAGAATATGGCGACTGATGACTACACCAACGACATGCCATAACAAATTTATCAGAAGCCCCAACGTTAGGGTGCTCCAAAAAAGTAAAAGTTGAAAATTCATTTCTCCCCGGACATTTTCCCATGCCTCTCATAAAGATGAGTCTAAAAATCCAAATTTGAGGTTTTTAAATTAATGTTAAGCCTTGCCACCAGCACGATGAAGTTTTAACAATAACCCTGTTACACCGTTATGAGTTTCCTTTATGAAATCTGGAAGTCTGCGTCGATGAGCTTCAATCACCTGCAGCATAAACTGTCTTTGTCCTTTGTGATTGCATTTGCAAAGTCTGTTATCAGTTTCATCCCTCTTTCATACAAATCATTTACTACTTTTATATGACGAACAAACATGGTTGCTTGCCAACTCCAACTCACCGAAGAGGATGATCGCAATTTCATATCCAGAATTCAATACAAATATAATAACTGATTAACCAACAAAGTATAGGCCTAATTGCCTACTAATCTAGAATTACTATATACCGAACTGAAAAATTAAGCTATTCATATATTCCGCATATTAAACTGTATGAAGTGCAGATAGTCAAGGTATCTTCTCAGACGACAGATGCTTCCCTACTGTCGTGGCATATTTGCATAATTATTATTTTTATATAAATCCCGTAGGCCGGGCTCATGTTTGATGACAGGGTTAGAATAAACGAAATTGATTGATTGATTGATTGAAAATCGTCAACAGTTTTCCGCTGTGCTGGTGGTAAGCTGATCGCCAGTCACTTTCACTATTAAGTAGGTGGAACATAAGCAATGACTTTTTTGGTCAATCAAATGAATCAATTCAATTGCGGAAATACTGGAATTTCAGTTTCCAGTGGTTGTGTTTGTCTCACTTTCAGAAGTTGGAATGTATTATTGTTAGGAGCAATTGCTCTTAAGGCGTTTCACCTGAATGAGACGAGCATGCAAAATCGCTATCAGATTCTTCTGATTGTGAGTCACAATCAGAAGAATCTGATAGCGATTTTGCTTCTGGATGACTCGATAATTCTCGTAGAGATTCCGAATCTTGACCTTGACCTTTCGTTGTATGACAATTCCAGCCTTATCCCATTCTTTTTGTACTGCTGCTAGTACTTCTCTGCAATCATTCCATTAAAATTTACATGTTTTTCTTGCTCCATTGGACCATTATTCAGATGAAAGATCAAACACAGAGCATCTCCTTTTGTAGGAATTCTGTTGGCTGGCAATTGACCTCCCAACAAGTCATCTAACTTCATCATCACTTCTTAAACTGGTTTATCTATGTTCAGTTGTTCACTAAACAAATGAGGACTCAGGGCACTTAAAATTCTATATAATAAACATCGCCAAGCACATAAAATAGTTCACAAAAGAAGTTAATCATCATGAAAATAATTACGTTTTTCCTCCATGATATTGCCCATTTTAAGCAAAATCGCATATTTTTAAATATAACATTTTGTGCCGGTGGCAAGGCTTAACCTTTTTCAATTGGTCTGAAAATTGGTACAGTTGAACAAAGTGATAAATGGAATGGGAAAATCGCCAGGGAGCAGTATTTTTAGGAACTTTTTGGAAACCCATATAATTCTGGAGCACCCTACCCAACGTATAATAAAAAAAACTGACTATTATACTACTATAATGCCGCTACAAATGCTCTATCCATGTAGCGGCCCAGCGGCGGCGATCTTGTTTGACAGGTGGGGGACACGGGGCACTTTTGAATTGATCCGGTAAACAAGAGGTGGAAAATATATCACTTTTGCGTGAAATTTTTTTGACCTTTTTTGGCCGTTTCTTCAAAATTTGGGGGGACGACTGTATACTGTGTTCCCACTGTTAAAGGTGGCGGTCTTGTCCCTCTCGACCCCCCCCCGGGATCGCCGCCCATGCAGCAGCCGATGCGAACGCCAAACGAATCGACAGAATCGCAAAAGGAAACCGCTCTAATAAAATTATGTCAAAATTTTTTACCCCCCCCCGAGAAAACAAATTATCTTTCCATCGAAAAAGAAACTCGAAATATTGAATTTTCAAAAAGAACCCAGAATATTCGCATTTGAGAGATTATGCAGCGCATTTTCTCATTAATCTTCGACCAATAAAATTTAAAATGAAGAAAATATCACGTTTTTATTAAATTACAGACAAAAAAGTTATAGATCACTCATTAAGACTTTCGGAATCTGTGGTTGCGTTTTGATAAAATTACTGTTTACGTCAATTTGTCTTGAACCCCCTCTCCTTGTCAAGAATTGTCAAACTTTTCAAACCCCCTACCTCCCCATTTTGTTGACATAATTAATGGACGTCCCCATACTGTATGTGGCTATTCCAATGAGCCTAGAAAGAGCAACGATTCTCTATGATTTCGTTGTGTTTGGAACGAT
>OY744615.1:3988122-4010622 GCA_963556255.1 Allolobophora icterica | reverse complement strand
TATGGATTGGTGGATGTGGATAGGTGGACATGAATAGGTGGATATGGATAGGTGGATAGTGATAAGTGGATATGGATAGGAGGGTGTGGATAGGTGGACATGGGTAGGCGGATATGGGTAGGTGGATAGTGATAGGTAGATATGGATAGGTGGATATCGATGGGTGGATAGTGATAGATGAATATGGATAGGTGGATATGGAATTTATGGATAGGTGGATATGGATAGGTGGATCTGAGAAAGGTCATAATTGGATTGACGGATTGATGGATTTTTAGAGGGAAGGAAGGTTTGATGGATGGAAGAGGTGATAGATAGATGGGTGGACGGATGGATGAATGGAGGGAAAGAGGGAGAAGGGCGGATGGATGAACGGATGATGGGAGGGAGGAATGGAGGAAGTGGTTTGATGAGCATACAGATGGATTGGTGGATGGATAAGAGATGGAGAAATGCAAGGGTAGATAGATGACAGATACATCCATCATATTGGATGATTAGCTAATAATCCTTTCCTATTAACTGATAAATCATGGCTAATATTCTAAGACTCTATTTCCGCTTCAATAGTTTTTCAGTGTCATATCTCACTTTGTCCATCTTTCTTTCTCTTCTTATTCGTCTTTCTCCTTTTCCTTCTCTTTATTTTTCTATCCATATCCGCCTATCCATATCCACCTATCCATGTCCACTTATCGCTATCCATCCTAACCTAAAACTTCCGTATACAACCGACATCTATGACACCATCGATGATCGCTCCTAAGCAAAGCCTCCGTTCACATTCACAAACCATTTGACAGAAGAAGTCAAGATCTAAGAAGAGCCAAAGACCGAAGACAAGACAAGCAATTCAAGATGCGAGATTTCAGCTCCGACTGAAACGAAACCAGAGACCTCTGCAGTCTGGTATAATTGCCTTTGAGTTGTGCTCCATCTTATCTCAAGGAGTTGTGTCTATTAGTTTATCCCTTCCTGGTCGTAGAATCTTTTCTCTGCTGATCAGGTTGGTCTGGTTATTACTTATTACCGTTGTCCGAACTCCCACGCTGCAGCATAGAAGCTTCGCTGTGATCGGTCTAACTTTCTGGAATATGTTGCCTAAAACCTTCCTTCGTCTTTCTTTACCTCTAATCCGTAAGCGCTTGAAAAATCTTTCTGTTCGAGTCTGTGTTTCTGTCCTTAGGTCGAGAGACCATCTGATAATTTGTCTTAAGAGGCGCAGTATAACTCTGCAATTACAGTTAGAGTTACAAAAAGGAATCAGCGCCAACGACAGGTCACAGCCCTAACTCTACGTGCGCCAGAGGAAAGCGTTTCTCACTTTAAACTTCCTGGCTTCATCGTATCACTGGCATTCACTGCAGCGTCAGCCGAAAATTGCGTTCACTTGCCGATTGTGAACTATATTCCTTGATATGGATAGACTGAATGGCAGTGAAGCAGGATAAACGCAAATCGGCTGAGAGTCCAAAACAGTGTTTAAGACGCCAATGTAGTGTCACAATCGACCGCATCAAAGGCAGCTGAGAGGTCAAGAAGAATGAACGTATTGACCTATCCTTATCCATGCAATTTGCGTGATCTTAGACAGAAATAAGTGTACTTTCAGTGGAATAATATTTGCGATAGGATCGTTAAAAAGTGATGAAAAGGGAGTAACAAGACAAGAAGGCCTTACAGTTGAGTTTATTATCCACAATATTCTCTCAAGGATATCTGAAGTTAAAGCTCAGGTTAGAAATCTGGTGGTAATTTGATAAATATTTCGGGGAAAAGTATAGCGTTGCGCTTATCCTTCGTCTGAATAGACTGTTAAATTTTCTGCATAATATTCTCCAAGACATCAGTCTTTAGATAGAATTAAAATATTAATAATCAATTCAAATTCAATTCAATTCAAATTCAATTCAATTCAAAAATACAAAATAATAATGACTCTATTGAACTCATTCGGCACCGATTAAATTAAGCATATTATTATCTTTGAAATGTTATCTTTCATATTGAAACCAGGAATTTGATTCCGTTTACAGAGTCGAGGGTTTTCAAAAGGATCTATATAAATTTTGAAACAAAGACATATGTGCATGCTTTCAACATCAGTGAACGTGTTTCGAATTGCGATGGCATTATAGCACTGGATCAGTGGCGGCGATCTTGTTTGACAGGTGAGGGGAACATTTTTGAACTGATCTGGTCAAAAAAGAGTTTTTAACTGATCTGGTCAAAAAAGAGTTTTGAACTGATCTGGTCAAAACGGAAGTAAATGAAATGATCGCCGTGAACTGATCTGATCAAAAAATCTGCGCGAAAAAATTTGATGACCTTTTTCTGGTGTTTCTTCAAAATAGGGGGTCCGTTGCATGGCGTGTTCCCCTACTGTTAAAGGTGGGGGTCTTGTCCCCCTGGACCCCCCATGATCGCCGCCCATGCGCTGGATATCTATCTCAGAGTGTTTTTGTGCGTCTGGATGTTCAGCGTGAATCGAATGCGATGCAAGTGAATTACATCAGTTGGTCCAACTGCAGACCGAGTGAACAGCTGTTCTATCCAAATTTTTTCAGACTTGTTTGTCTTATGTTTGTCGCCAGGTCCTTCATGTATCGTAACGAATACCATAGAACGGGAATATTCAATGTTCTGCGACGATCCCAGCTGCGTTTGCTGTGTGAGCAATATTGGATGCACCGCAAGTATGTAGAATTGTGCGTCCATGCCAGATGTTTATCTGCCACTTAGGGAATTATTGCAGCCCCGTCTGGTGGTCTCTTGCTATCTGAGCGAAATAAACCCGTTGGCTCCCTAATACTTGGAACATCAACTTTCTGAAGACTCCGCCAGACTATATCATTGATGGCATGATGGCGAAGGAATTGCTCTAAAGCCAATTTTCAAACAAGGCCATGGTGCCCATCAGGGCCAATAACCAAATTAATCTCTGTATCTGCAGAGATCAAGGCTCAATCGAAGGACAACTACTACATGCCCTGCCTCATTGCTCAATCATAGGCCGCATGATGAACGGTAGAAGCGATAAAAACCAGTTACCTGAATGAGGGCAACAGCAAAGTCCAACGGTGGTCGATCAGTCGATCGATGTCTTCCCAAACCACCGATCTATCCACTTCAATCAAAGGTCCTTTCCAGATCGTCTGGTTTCTTGGCATCAGATGATCACTTGGATGGCGTTATCAACACAAGGGAACAGCGAAGCAGGTAGCTGATCAATGAGTGATCATAGAAGAACCAAGGACGATTTTAATAAAAATGATTTTTTTAAGGCAGATGCTGAAGGTTTAGATGGCACCTCTCATAAGCCTAGCGTGTGACTTAAGAGTCGCACCTAATGCCTTTCCTTAGAAAAGTATAGTGTCCCAGGCAAGAGTCAATGAATTGCAATCGCGGCATTGGAACTCAGACATGGGGCCGAGTCCAGGTAGTTTCTTTGAGGTCAAATGTCCTCAAAGAAACTACCAGGAAAAACAGCAATTAATTGTGGTTCAGGTGGAAGAAGTAGATCCAAGATAAGAATTTCAGTCGATATCTGTCTCTGGTGACCTCTCTAAGTAAGGTCATCTAGTTATCCTATGCAAATTTTCGATTGACAATACCAACGAGGTGTACGTATGTAACGTATATATGTTTGAGATCCAAGAGCAACAACAAGAGGGTCTTGATTCTTTTCGAAGAAGAAGCCATAGTTTGCTTTTCTTCTCAGAACAGTAAAATCTTCTGAATTCATCTTAGACTTTTCTTCTCTCATTTAAGCAGCCATGTATTCTTGCAGTAACCACTGAGACTTTCGATAAATGTCTGCGTGTCTTCATGAATTTTCCGACCTGTAGACACGACATGTCACTTAAGCAATAACAAAGTGAAACGTTATTGTACGTAAGATCGTAGACTGCTTTTTTCACAGTGCCTCTTTCCGAGTCCAAGCATACGATAAGACTGTTAGTGAAATGGAAAACTTTATGTTGCCTCGTTGTAATATACACGTAGCCTATCACGTTACACGAAGATGCCCTGAACCATCGAATCCAGTCACGTTAAATGAAGATGCCCTGATCCATCCAATCCCATCACGTGACACGAAGATGCCCTGATCCATCCAATCCAATCGCGTGACACGAAGATGCCCTGATCCATCCAATCCAATCGCGTTACACGAAGATGCCCTGATCCATCCAATCCCATCACGTGACACGAAGATGCCCTGATCCATCGAATCCAGTCACGTTAAATGAAGATGCCCTGATCCATCCAATCCCATCACGTGACACGAAGATGCCCTGATCCATCGAATCCAGTCACGTGACACGAAGATGCCCTGATCCATCCAATCCAATCACGTGACACGAAGATGCCCTGATCCATCCAATCCAATCACGTGACACGAAGATGTCCTGATCCATCCAATCCCATCACGTGACACGAAGATGCCCTGATCCATCGAATCCAGTCACGTGACACGAAGATGCCCTGATCCATCCAATCCAATCACGTGACACGAAGATGCCCTGATCCATCCAATCCAATCACGTGACACGAAGATGTCCTGATCCATCCAATCCCATCACGTGACACGAAGATGCCCTGATCCATCCAATCCCATCACGTGACACGAAGATGCCCTGATCCATCCAATCCAATCACGTGACACGAAGATGCCCTGATCCATCCAATCCCATCACGTGACACGAAGATTCCCTGATCCATCCAATCCCATCACGTGACACGAAGATGCCCTGATCCATCCAATCCAATCACGTGACACGAAGATGCCTGATCCATCCAATCCCATCACGTGACACGACGATGCCCTGATCCATCCAATCCAATCACGTGACACGAAGATGCCCTGATCCCTCCAATCCCATCACGTGACACGAAGATGCCCTGATCCATCCAATCCCATCACGTGACACGAAGATGCCCTGATCCATCCAATCCCATCACGTGACACGAAGATGCCCTGATCCATCCAATCCAATCACGTGACACGAAGATGCCCTGATCCATCCAATCCCATCACGTGACACGAAGATGCCCTGATCCATCCAATCCAATCACGTTACATGAAGATGATATCTTTCAATCCAATCTTCCAATTTCTCACCTTCCTCTCTGCTCTTCTGATAACCAAGTTATGGTCTTGCTACGTTATCTATGGACAACATCCTCTGACTTGACGCAGCGCCTATGAATAAAGCTGATACCATAGGCTCAGGGATTAATATCCCAATGACCACCTGCTCTGAAGATCTAAACTGCGCGCTTCCCTCTGGGCAGATGGATCTGTTCCTCTGGGCAGATGGATCTGTTCCTCTGGGCAGATGGATCTGTTCATCTGGACAGATGGATCTGTTCCTCTGGGCAGATGGATCTGTTCCTCTGGGCAGATGGATCTGTTCATCTGGACAGATGGATCTGTTCCTCTGGGCAGATGGATCTGTTCCTCTGGACAGATGGATCTGTTCCTCTGGGCAGATGGATCTGTTCCTCTGGGCAGATGGATCTGTTCCTCTGGGCAGATGGATCTGTTCATCTGGACAGATGGATCTGTTCCTCTGGGCAGATGGATCTGTTCCTCTGGACAGATGGATCTGTTCCTCTGGGCAGATGGATCTGTTCCTCTGGGCAGATGGATCTGTTCCTCTGGACAGATGGATCTGTTCATCTGGACAGATGGATCTGTTCCTCTGGGCAGATGGATCTGTTCCTCTGGACAGATGGATCTGTTCCTCTGGACAGATGGATCTGTTCATCTGGACAGATGGATCTGTTCCTCTGGGCAGATGGATCTGTTCCTCTGGACAGATGGATCTGTAGATATCAGTCGCCGTTCTCGACCCATTCAGCGTCCATCTAGAAATGCCTCCGTAGACCATACTCATGTTGGTGTCACATTTGTTACTCAAAGACCGATATAATATCCCTTATACTCTCGGGTAACTCGAATAGGTGCATGGATGGAGAGATGGATGGGAGGATGAATGGATGGAGTGATGGATGGAGTGTTGGATAGGATGATGGATGGAGTGATGGATGGAAGGACGGATGGAGTGATGGTCGGAGTGTTGGATAGAAGGATGGATGGAGTGATGGATTGGAGGATGGATGGACACCTGTCCGTCGTCAGATGGTAGATTGGTTATTACATTTTTTGCAAAATGAATTTATTTGAAATTTGAAACCATACTTCCTAAGATTATGCTTTCACAGCCCATCAAAGTTTCAAAGAGGTTAGCACTCGACCACACACATAGCAAGAGAGAAAGAAGGAAGGAGGAAATGATGGAGGGAGAGGAAGACAGACAGATAGACAGACAGGCAGACAGAGGAGTGGAGAAAAAGAGAGGCAGAATAGAAATGAGAGAATGAGAGAATGAGAGAGACAGAGACAGAGACAGAGAGGATGGATCGGTGGGAGGGGTACGGGTGCCAATCGTGCGTCCAAAGTAGAGACGGCGCCGCACGTAGGAAGCAGCGATGAGCATTTTGCAATCTTCGAAGCGAAACGACTTACGACGCCTTTGGGATGCATTATCACCAGCAGCATCGTCATCCTCACCATCACCATTACCACAACCACCATCAGTAACAACAGCACCAGCACCAGCACCAGCAGCAGCAGCAGCAGCATTATACGAGTGCATGCACGCAAACGCATCTGAGCACCCAGAGGCCAATAGTCATCAACGCGTAGAACAGATAGACCTATAATATGATGGCCATGCTTACTTACAGTTGGTCATTAAACCTCACATGTATGTCTGATTGTCTGTGTCTCTACACGATGTCTCTGTGTACATAGCGACGGATGTATACAATCAGACACATAACTGATAAATTTCTATGTATTCACATGCAACGGTCTCTTTATATTTACACAGCGATTGATGTACAAGTAGCGAAGAAGGTCCTGTGCAACTGAAACTGAAGAACTGGTTTAATGTCTTCTCATTTTCCAAAATGTCGGCCAATCGCCAACTGTGTTTCTTTCTATGGCCAGTATCTGAGTGACGTAGGAAGGTGTCATGATTGGATGGTACACTCACGGAAGCCATGAGTACGTCATTGGAACCACTTCCGGTCATTCAAATTGAAGTGTTTATTCTTCTTTTCGGTTCTCAACAGCTGGATTTCGTTAGGATTTGTTTCATTTATTATTTATTGGAATAATACATGATACAGTTATACAGTTGCAAAAGATAATTACGTGACTGAAACACGATTACAGACGCCGCCTATAAGAAAAAAAACCCGAAAAGATCAGAGTAAATACTATAACACAACGCAAAATACTAAACTAGTGAAAACAAGGACACAACTCGACTATTAACACAAAGAAAATACTACGACCCAAAGAGAAACAAAGAAATATAAAAGACCCTGCAAATGTTACCTAGTCTGCGCACTATAAGACAAAAACGGCCAAAACAAAAAATCAAAGATAAAGTGATGGCTGTGAATAACTGTCACTTCAGGTAACTGTGAGATTCAGCAATTCACAAAATCCTGTCTTAAATGCGCTCGATGATTTGACTTCAGCCACAGATTCGTGGAACTGGTTTCATATCTTAGCAATACGACTAGAGAACAGATCAATGCGTAGATCAGGTTTTAATATGTTGACGGCATGACCACAATTAAGTGCCTTCGTACTGCGTGGAAATACAGGAGCATCTCAGTAGCTCCATCGACGCTACTCCAGTGTACACCTACAGTACCGCCGTCTCTAAAGAATTCTCTACAGAGCTTGAGCTGCGCGTGAGAAGCGCCCAAATCTAGCGCGAATCGAGCTCCGTGAAGCTTAGTCTCGTGCTTGATTGTTGCCACTACAACGCTAAAATGGCGCTGTCGAGACTCCGCCCACAGATCATTAGTTGGATCGTTAATGACGGTGGCTGCTCCGGGGCTCTGCCGTTATCAGCAGGGTGGCTTAATTATTAATTATTACTGGCCCGTCTCGAGAGGCAGATGATCTCTGGTAGTTCACGCTATGCTGTACCCGAGTAACTGTCTTTAAATAAGAAATTAAGATAGGCCTACACTGTAGGCTTACTGTATCTCACGAGTCGTCAGTTGTTTCATGTGCACTATTATTAACAGCATAAGATTCTGACTTGCGTTCCTGAACTGGTTATCTCAAAAATTCTCGATCCTGGGTTCCTTTTTCAAAACTAAAAACACATACATGTATATATATACATGTATATATATATATATATATATATATATACATGTGGGGCGTGGTGGCTCAGTGGTAAGTTCGGCGCCTTGTGACCGGAGGGTTGCAGGTTCGAATCCCACTCTAGCCGCTGCGTACGGACCTTGGGCAAGTCCTTCACTCGCGATTGCTCGTGGCGCTTCGGCGTGAAAATTCCGGCACAGTATCAAATGCTGTAGTCGGGAGCGCCTCTGAGTAGTAGTTGACTTCGAGAGGCGCTATAGAAATATCCGGAATAAATAAAAAAAAATAAAAAATAAAAATGTAAATATACATGTATATATATACATGTATATATATACATGTATGCATGTACAGTACACGCATGGGCGTTGGCAGGAATCTTTCTGGGGGGCAAACATTTTGGGGGGGGGGGAATTTTCTAAAGGTGGGCACAATTTTGCTAGGAAAAGCAAAATGACCTAAATAATTATGTGCTTTTAGCATTGAAAATCATGTTGAAACTGTTGGAATAATCGTAATAATCATGATTTTATTTTTGCTAAATATTTTCAAAATCCAGGGGGAAATGCCCCTTTCCTCCTCCGTACGCCCATGAGTACATGTACAGTAGGTGGACCTGTTTCTGTACAAGTAGCTGTTTACGGGCGATTACGTTTGCAGCATTATGTTGACGGTGGGCCAGCTTGGACTGTCAGCAGTTCTCCTTGAAGAGGTGCTGCATAAATATTTGATAGGAATGAATAAATTAACGTTTAACCCATTAGTGCCCAAAGTTGTAAAACTGAACAGATAATTTCGTAATCTCAATAACTTAGTGCAGTAACATTGCGGACAACTTATTTATTGCTACCAACTGTATATATAACTTCTCTTCTCACTGGACATCCATTGGCTCTAATTGGGCGACTTGACCGGGTCCTTCGCTCTGCCGCTCGGCTCGTTGCCCATATCCCAAAAATATGCACCAGTTTCAGCTTATATGCGCGATGTCCTGCATTGGCTTCCTGCCTCGCAGCGCATCTGCTATAGGATTGCTTCTCTTGTTTGGCGGTCTTTCTCTGGTGAAGCTCCGTCTTACCTATCTGACCTCTGCCCTCCGCTCTCTGGCCCTAGTGTCCCGTCGAGTTCTGCGTTCTGCAACTGGAGGTGAGCTGTTGGTATGTATACCTCGGTCCCGTTCTTCAGTCAAACAGCGTCGTGCCTTCTCAGTGGCTGGCCCCTCTACGCGGAATGGGCTCCCACCTTCTTTGCACCTATTTCCACGAGGAAATTCAGCTGTTTTCTACCGTCTCCTTAAGTCTTCTCTTTTTAACCGTGGCTGGACTGGGAGCACCTCTGAGTAGGTTTCTTGAAGAGGGGCTATGAATGAATGAATGAATGAATGAATGAATGAATGAATGAATGAATGAATGAATGAATGAATGAATGAATAACATAAGCAGTTTACATACCGTCCGTTATAACGAACGTCGGGCACTAACAGTGAAAATCATAACTTAGGTCACTGTCTAAGGATCAAACCTGCTAGCTTATTTGCAAAATGTTTTTGATGATTTGTCACATTTATTTACTATACGTCACTTTATCGTTTTTAAGTCATTTTACGTTGGATGACGTGATTATTTGATTTCAAGATATATGACGTCATGACGTCATTTCACGTTGTGCGACGTTTTTGACGTCATGACGTCAACTGACGGTTCCAGACGTCATTTTATCGTTTTTAAGTCATTTTACGTTGGATGACGTGATTATTTGATTTCATGATATGTGACGTCATGACGTCATTTCACGTTGTGCGACGTTTTTGACGTCATGACGTCAACTGACGGTTCCAGACGTCATTTTATCGTTTTTAAGTCATTTTACGTTGGATGACGTGATTATTTGATTTCATGATATGTGACGTCATGACGTCATTTCACGTTGTGCGACGTTTTTGACGTCATGACGTCAACTGACGGTTCCAGACGTCATTTTATCGTTTTTAAGTCATTTTACGTTGGATGACGTGATTATTTGATTTCAAGATATATGACGTCATGACGTCATTTCACGTTGTGCGACGTTTTTGACGTCATGACGTCAACTGACGGTTCCAGACGTCATTTTATCGTTTTTAAGTCATTTTACGTTGGATGACGTGATTATTTGATTTCATGATATGTGACGTCATGACGTCATTTCACGTTGTGCGACGTTTTTGACGTCATGACGTCAACTGACGGTTCCAGACGTCATTTTATCGTTTTTAAGTCATTTTACGTTGGATGACGTGATTATTTGATTTCATGATATGTGACGTCATGACGTCATTTCACGTTGTGCGACGTTTTTGACGTCATGACGTCAACTGACGGTTCCAGACGTCATTTTATCGTTTTTAAGTCATTTTACGTTGGATGACGTGATTATTTGATTTCATGATATGTGACGTCATGACGTCATTTCACGTTGTGCGACGTTTTTGACGTCATGACGTCAACTGACGGTTCCAGACGTCATTTTATCGTTTTTAAGTCATTTTACGTTGGATGACGTGATTATTTGATTTCATGATATGTGACGTCATGACGTCATTTCACGTTGTGCGACGTTTTTGACGTCATGACGTCAACTGACGGTTCCAGACGTCATTTTATCGTTTTTAAGTCATTTTACGTTGGATGACGTGATTATTTGATTTCATGATATGTGACGTCATGACGTCATTTCACGTTGTGCGACGTTTTTGACGTCATGACGTCAACTGACGGTTCCAGACGTCATTTTATCGTTTTTAAGTCATTTTACGTTGGATGACGTGATTATTTGATTTCATGATATGTGACGTCATGACGTCATTTCACGTTGTGCGACGTTTTTGACGTCATGACGTCAACTGACGGTTCCAGACGTCATTTTATCGTTTTTAAGTCATTTTACGTTGGATGACGTGATTATTTGATTTCATGATATGTGACGTCATGACGTCATTTCACGTTGTGCGACGTTTTTGACGTCATGACGTCAACTGACGGTTCCAGACGTCATTTTATCGTTTTTAAGTCATTTTACGTTGGATGACGTGATTATTTGATTTCATGATATGTGACGTCATGACGTCATTTCACGTTGTGCGACGTTTTTGACGTCATGACGTCAACTGACGGTTCCAGACGTCATTTTATCGTTTTTAAGTCATTTTACGTTGGATGACGTGATTATTTGATTTCATGATATGTGACGTCATGACGTCATTTCACGTTGCGCGATGTTATTTGACGTCATGACGTCACATGACGTTCCAGACGTCATTTTATCGTCTTTACGTCATTTAACTTTGGATGACGTGAATATTTGATTTCAAGATATGTGAAGTCATGACGTCATTTCACGTTGCGCGACGTTATATTAGTTGGCTCGAAATCAAGTCGCAACATGCATCATTTCGGCGTTAACAGCATGAAATAAGGATTATAGCAAGCTGTGGGAGAAGACGTCCGTATCGTCAGCGAAGAGGATAAAAATAACTGGGAAGAGACATTAGGAAGGTCATTTATGTAAAGCAGGAATAGTAGGGGCCTAGGTTTGAGCCTTGTGGAACGCTAAAATTGACTTTAAGTTTAGTAGAAAATGCACCGTTGCAACTATGGAGATCGTATATATATATAATTATCTAGAAATAGTGCAGACACCTTTCAGGGTCATACATCGCCATACATATATATATATATATATATATATATATATATATATATATATATATATATATATATATATATATATATATATATTAGTGTTAATCGCACATTAGCTACTCATTTCATGCTATGAAACATATACGCTATCTACTCTTTGTCGTTAGCTCTTCAGTTTTGGTGAGTAGTTAACGTTTGAGAGCCTGAAAAAAATACTCAGAAGTGTTTCTTAACAGAAATCAAAATTGTACCCGACTCCTGACATAGTCTCCTGCCAGATATCCCATGGAGAAACCTAGAATGCAAGTAGATTAGAAGGAAATTTTATCTGAAATTCGACCCCCTATATCAGGCCTGGTGAAAAAGAAGACCTCGGATAGTCAATGTATATATTTCATATATTTATAAAATAAGGCGGCTTGTTTTTAAAACAAATTACCGAGCCTTACATAGTACCAATATTAACAAGCTTCAACGTTTTTGTTGAATTTTCTGCATAACTTTTTCAATTATCAATGTAAACCAAAAATTGTGTCCTATTTTTTCGCCGGTTAAATCTAGTGGATGAGTACTGAGTAGCTCTGGTTCAGAATATAATCATATACTTGTTCAAAATGTGTACTGAGTAGCTATGGTTCAGAATATAATCATATATGCTGGTGTAAAAATTATACATTGGAGAACATATAGTACTGAGTGGTAGTTTTAATACGTAGTAGTAATATTTGCAAGTTTCAACGTTTTGATTAATGCTATTACTATAAGTAATAATTCTGTCCACACAATGAGTAGCTATGGTTCAGCATATAATCATATTCATGTATAAATATTATTATGCCTTATGGAACATATAGTCCTGAGTGGCTAATGTAGTTTTAATACGTAGTAGTAATATTAGCAGGTTTCAGCGTTTTGATTAATGATATTAAATGTAATAATTCTGTTTACACAATGAGTAGCTATGGTTCAGAATATAATCATATTCTGGTGTAAATATTATACCTTATGGAACATATAGTTCTGAGTGGCTAAGGTATCTTTAATACGTATATATTAACGAGTTTCATCGTTTTCATTAATGCTATTACTATAAGTAAAAATTCTGTCCACACAATGAGTAGCTATGGTTCAGAATATAATCATATTCATGTATATATTATTATTATACCTTATGGAACATATAGTTCTGAGTGGCTAAGGTAGCTTTAATACGTAGTAGTAATATTTGCAAGTTTCAATGTTTTGATTAATGCTATTACTATAAGTAATAATTCTGTCCACACAATGAGTAGCTATGGTTCAGAATATAATCATATTCATGTATACATATTATTATACCTTATGGAACATATAGTTCTGAGTGGCTAAGGTAGCTTTAATACGTAGTAGTAATATTTGCAAATTTCAACGTTTTGATTAATGCTATTACTATAAGTAATAATTCTGTGTAAATAATGAGTAGCTATGGTTCAGAATATAATCATATTCTGGTGTGAATATTATACCTTATGGAACATATAGTTCTGAGTGGCTAAGGTAGCTTTAACACGTAGTAGTAATATTTGCAAGTTTCAACGTTTGATTAATGCTATTGCTATAAGTAATAATTCTATCTAAATAATGAGTAGCTATGGTTCAGAATATAATCATATTCATGTATATATTATTATTATACCTTATGGAACATATAGTTCTGAGTGGCTAAGGTAGCTTTAACACGTAGTAGTAATATTTGCAAGTTTCAACGTTTTGATTAATGCTATTACTATAAGTAATAATTCTGTCCACACAATGAGTAGCTATGGTTCAGAATATAGTCATATTCATGTATATATTATTATTATACCTTATGGAACATATAGTTCTGAGTGGCTAAGGTAGCTTTAATACGTAGTAGTAATATTTGCAAGTTTCAATGTTTTGATTAATGCTATTACTATAAGTAATAATTCTGTCCACACAATGAGTAGCTATGGTTCAGAATATAATCATATTCATGTATAAATATTATTATACCTTATGGAACATATAGTTCTGAGTGGCTAAGGTAGCTTTAATACGTAGTAGTAATATTTGCAAATTTCAACGTTTTGATTAATGCTATTACTATAAGTAATAATTCTGTCCACACAATGAGTAGCTATGGTTCAGAATACATTCATATTCATGTATAAATATTATTATACCTTATGGAACATATAGTTCTGAGTGGCTAAGGTAGCTTTAATACGTAGTAGTAATATTTGCAGGTTTCAACGTTTTGATTAATGCTATTACTATAAGTAATAATTCTGTCCACACAATGAGTAGCTATGGTTCAGAATATAATCATATTCATGTATATATTATTATTATACCTTATGGAACATATAGTTCTGAGTGGCTAAGGTAGCTTTAACACGTAGTAGTAATATTGGCAAGTTTCAACGTTTTGATTAATGCTATCACTATAAGTAATAATTCTGTCCACACAATGAGTAGCTATGGTTCAGAATATAATCATATTCATGTATAAATATTATTATACTTTATGGAACATATAGTTCTGGGTGGCTAAGGTAGCTTTAATACGTAGTAGTAATATTTGCAGGTTTCAACGTTTTGATTAATGCTATTGCTATAAGTAATAATTCTGTCTAAATAATGAGTAGCTATGGTTCAGAATATAATCATATTCTGGTGTGAATATTATACCTTATGGAACATATAGTTCTGAGTGGCTAAGGTAGCTTTAACACGTAGTAGTAATATTTGCAAGTTTCAACGTTTTGATTAATGCTATTACTATAAGTAATAATTCTGTCCACACAATGAGTAGCTATGGTTCAGAATATAATCATATTCATGTATATATTATTATTATACCTTATGGAACATATAGTTCTGAGTGGCTAAGGTAGCTTTAATACATAGTAGTAATATTTGCAAATTTCAACGTTTTGATTAATGCTATTACTATAAGTAATAATTCTGTCCACACAATGAGTAGCTATGGTTCAGAATATAATCATATTCATGTATAAATATTATTATACCTTATGGAACATATAGTTCTGAGTGGCTAAGGTAGCTTTAATACGTAGTAGTAATATTTGCAAATTTCAACGTTTTGATTAATGCTATTACTATAAGTAATAATTCTGTCCACACAATGAGTAGCTATGGTTCAGAATATAATCATATTCATGTATAAATATTATTATACCTTATGGAACATATAGTACTGAGTGGCTAAGGTAGTTTTAATACTTAGCAATGAGTAGCTAATGTTCAGGATATAATCATATTCTGGTGTAAAAAGAATACTTTGGGGAACATATAGTACTGAGTGGCTAAGGTATTTTTAATACATAGTAATATTATTAGGAAGTTTCAACGTTTTGATTAATGATAAGTACTAATTCTACCTACACAATGAGTTGGTATGGTTCAAATTATAATCACTTCTGTTATAAAATTATACCTGGAGAACATATATTACTGAGGGGCTGAGGTAGTTTTAATACTGAGTAAAGAGTAGCTACGGTTCGGAATATAAACATATTATGGTACAGAACAGAACATTTTTTGGTCCACACATTTGATTTACACACATTCCGTAACATCAGGTTGTTTTACCAGTTAAAGACTCGTTTACCGTTTAACAGATACTATTAAATAGTATCTGTTTTTAGTAAACCAATGTTTGTATTAAATAACAATACACACAACTAATAGTAGCAATGGTAGTAATTTGTTTATCGATGAATACATAAAAATACCAATTTGGCATTCAAGTAATTTATCCAATTTAAGTATTCTCAAACTCAGAAATAAGCAGGGCTGTAGTCGAGGGTATACGCGGGTATACAGCGTATACTCACTTCTAGAGACAGTATACTTACCTCACAAAATATTTATATTTATTTATATCAAAATACTGATACAAAAAAGAAGACTCAGGTGGTTTGGCCATGTAGAAAGGATGGATAACAGCAGATTACCAGTCGCAGCCCTACATGGGCAGAGCGAGGGAGAAAGAAGTAGAGGGAGACCAAGAAAAACGTGGATGGACAATGTCAAGGAAGACTTGAAGAGCAAAGGCACGGACTTAACCATGGTGCGCGAAACTGTCAGAGACAGAACACTATGGAGAAACTTCATAAGAGCCTCATCGTCGGGAAACTGATGGAAGAGAAGAAAGAAGAAAAAGAATATCAAAATACTGTAGCGTATACTCACAAAATACTGTAGCGTATACTCACCTCTAATTTGTTTTGGAAAAGTAACCGATAGCGTGTACTCACCTCTAATTTTACCACTACAGCCCTGGAAATAAGTCATGAGTATGAGCCAAATAGTGCGATTTAGTTATTATTCTTATAATCCTTCTGTGTAGTATATTTAATTTGCTAAGCCTAGAACTATAGTTAGAAGCCCATACCAGATTACAGTAATACAGATAAGGCTAAATCATAGTAAAATATAGAGTATTTAATATTTCAGATGATAGTAAGTAGGAGATTCTTTTTATCACCCCAATAGTCCTTGCTATTTTGTGGGATATTTGTTCAATATGTTCTTTCCAATTTAGATATATGTCAAGGTAAACCCCTAGGAATTCAACCGAGTCTACCTGGGGAATTTCAGTCCGGTCAATTATAAGCTTTTCTAATGTATGGTTTCTGATCTTACCCCTTGCTGATAATAGGATGTAATTGGTTTTGTTTAAGTTTCAAGATAGTTTGTTGGCCTTAAACCAGTTACCTATTTGCATTAGTTCTTTATTAGTATTATCAAATAGGTCCTTATAGGAGGCATTAGAATGGAATACATTGGAGTCGTCAGCATATAATACAAAATTTAGTAAGGTAGACGATCAAGGAAGATCATTGATATAAATAAAAAATAATAAATGGTCCAAGGACCAAACCCTGAGGAACTCCAAACTCAAGCCATCTAAATGAGGATCTAATCCCGTTACATTTACTTGCTAGTATCGTGATGAGAGATAATCTTGAAACCAAGCCAGTGGAAGTCCTCTTACTCCAGAGTTAAAAAGCTTTTTAATTAATATTTTATGATTCACCGTGTCGAATGCCTTCGACAGACCGAGGAAGATTCCTATAGCGAATTCCTTATTGTCAATGGCTTGAGATATTTTGCCGTGAATGTTTATTAAGGATAGGGTTGTTGAGTAATCCGGTCTGAATCCATGTTGATAGGGACAAAGTAGTTTCAGTTTATCAACGAAATCATAGAGTCTGTGGTAAATTACCTTTTCAAGTATTTTTGCAAATAATTATAAAATAGAAATAGGCCTCTAGTTGTTTAATTCCTCCCTAATCACCTTGTTTGAAAATTGGAGTAACCGTAGACAGCTTCATTTTTAAAGGTACTACACCATTAGTCACTGGGCAGTTGTATATATTGGCCAAAGGCTTAGAAATATAATCTAAATTAGAGCCAATAACAACTGGATCAAGTAAATCATGTCCTATGCTGTGAGGTATTTTCATTGTTGAGTACATAGACATAATCTCTTCTGCACTAGTAGCAGTAGGGTACAATGCCAACGATGAAGGAGGAGAAGGCCGGAGGTGGTCAGAGAAGGAGGAGGATGTGCACTTTACCTGGGTAAAGTGCACATTTCAAACTATATGCTATCATTGCATTAATAATGCATTATCCATTATAAAGTTACCATCCCTGTTTAATGATCCTATATATAGCTGAGTCAGATGGACTCTGGTTCAGCACCAATCTAATAGTTGACCAGGTTTTTAAAGTCATTTTTATGCTTAAGAAATTCCGTGTTATAATAGTTCTGTATAGATGGTATAACAATGGTACCTTGTGAAACATATTTATTTTATTTATTTATTTATTACGAACATTTTTAACGTACGCAAAGTCACACAGAATGCGAACCTGATTCGCAGCAAGTCAGTCGCCAGGAGAAGTCCAGTTAGATATCCAGATGTTTAAAAGCCAATGAAAAGTAGTTTTCATGTGTTCTTAAAGAGATAGAGTTCGATCATCGAACAAGAGATAAGTAGGCAATTCCATTCCCTCGGGGCTGCAAGATGAAATGCACGTATAGTATTGAGTGGCTAAGGTAGTTTTCAAACTAAGTAGGGCGCCTAATTACACAGCAAAATTATACGTTGGAAAATATACGTATAACACTGATTATGGTTTATTTCTTGCTATAATATACTGTGGTGTAAAATTTATACGCTGCAGAGCATATATCGCTGAGTGACTACGGTTAATTTCTTGCTATAATATACTCTGATGAAATAATTATACCTTGGGGAACATATAACACTGAGCGATTATGGTTAGTTTCTTGCTATAATATACTCTGGTATAATAATTATACCTTGGGGAACATATAACACTGAGCGATTATGGTTAGTTTCTTGCTATAATATACTCTGGTATAATAATTATACCTTGGGGAACATATAACACTGAGCGATTATGGTTAGTTTCTTGCTATAATATACTCTGGTATAATAATTATACCTTGGGGAACATATAACACTGAGTGAGTATGGTTAGTTTCTTGCTATAATATACTCTGGTATAATAATTATACCTTGGGGAACATATAACACTGAGCGATTATGGTTAGTTTCTTGCTATAATATACTCTGGTATAATAATTATACCTTGGGGAACATATAACACTGAGCGATTATGGTTAGTTTCTTGCTATAATATACTCTGGTGTTATAAATTATACCTTGGGGAACATATAACACTGAGTGACTATGGTTAATTTCTTGCTATAATATACTCTGGTATAAAAGTTATACCTTGGAGAACATATGGTACTGAGTGGAAAAGGTAGTCTTCTTGCGTGGTGAAACGTTGCCTACTCAGGAAAAAAACTATATCAGAATCGGCGTGCATTAGCCCCAAGGCAGTCCCAGTGGTGGCTACGAATGTCATCTATGACCTTTTAAGCTTTGCGCTATGAATCTAGCACGCATAGGGGCTGAGATACAGAGTGAGTAGCTATGGTGCAGAATATAATCATGAGTAGCTAATAGTCGATTCATATGTATATATATATATATATATATATATATATATATATATATATATATATATATATATATATATATATATATATATATATATATATATATATGTAAGGTGATGCTATAGGGGCAATTATGAGCGACAGCAGAATATAATCTGTCTCCCCTATAGTCTTGGTGCTCGGGACATCTTATCAAATCCCTCCCTCCCCCCCCCCGTTTCCTTGAACTAATCACAGCAGAAGCGACATCCTAGCCCCAATGGGCCGGTTGGCCGGCCAGCTCTTCGACAGCCCTCTATAGGGAGTGGAGGGGGGCCTCGTTCGGTGGTTGTTACCATCGTACCAAGATCTTTCCACTCAGACAGTACAACAGAAGCATGCACGTCGACTTTGGATGGATGGCCGAGTTTCAAATACATGTACGCTATAGGGCTCATCTGCGTCCCTAGCCAACTCAGCTACATGTTTAATGAATTAATGATGCACTGACCGTGCACTGGGCACCGACTGATCGCCCGATAGTTTAAGGCTTTAAGCGAGTGTCTGGGTTTGGGGCAGTCCATACTGAACGTGTACACATACATAATACCTCTGTACTAATACCACCTGGGCCCCCTCCCTCGTCGGACTAGAGCGAGGACCTGACACATAGGCACCAGCGGCTGAGGAGATAAGGGTTTCATCCACAACCATAATGAAATATAATGAGGTAGTGACCAAGCATCTGTTTCACATTCACCCCAGAACCGACATATGAGTATAATTATGCGTAGCCTTTATAGTCCAGGCAATTTACAGTTGGACCTGGGAAAAAATTGCTTCAGAATCGTTTTAAACGGTTTCCTGCTCAGAAAAATTTGCCGAATAACATATCCAAAATCGGACAAAATCGGTCCTGAGGAACACCCCAAAATGAATTTCAAAATGGCGGATTGGGGTTTCCTAAGAAATACCAATGACAATACCAATAATTTGGTTTAATTAAATCCAGATGTGTATTCGCAACAAAATCAATTAATAAAAACACAATCCTACATCGAGCCAGACATGTTTCTTCATACTTGTTCCGAATATAATAACGTAATTCAGAATTGATCTTCTCTACACATTTGTTCCAAACACATTTTGTTCTGGCGCAATCGCTGCGCTGTGGATAAATTTGAAAATCGCCTTCTTGAATGAACTTCAGTTCTATTATTTTTGTCGAGCGGTTGCTTGTCTTCGCTTCCCGTGGAAGATCTTCCTGTTCAGTTACGACCTGCCAAATCCCCTAGACTAAAAAGTTCCAAAACTGCACACTTGCTCAAACTTGGCGCATCACAGCAACGTTTACTCTCGTTTATTGCCCTAAGAGTGTCTACGCTATAGTCGAGAGTCGGTTCGTTTTCGTAGAAATCGGAAACGAGCTCCTTGCATATGTTTGATGTAAGCGGTCGTCCTACTACGAACAATGACGCTTTCACCCTCAGCAGATCCTTATTATTAAATCTTTCTTGTGGCCGACGACTCACAGTAGATCTCTGCGATAACTGTTCAACGCTGCCGCATAGTTTGAGGCCGTTTCCAGGACTTCGATGCGCTTTATTTCCTCAGATTGTTGCCGTTTCAGCTGAGCAATTTCAAACTCTTGTATTTTAATTCGTGTTCGTAGATTATCGTAGCAGTGTGGCTGATGTGGGAAAAATCGCGTTTCACAGGAAGTCCAGTTCAATAAAGGATGGCGTGGATCAATTATTGGTGACTACCATTCATCTATGGGATTTGGTAGATCCAGTAACGGATCATTAGGACCAATGACTGTCGACTGCAACCGAGGGATTGGGGCAACTGCCATGGGTGCCAGGTGCGAGAAAATCGATGCCACTAATATTGAACGAATTAGGTGCGCCTGTGTTTGTCCAGCAGGTATTGGTACATCAGGTGTTGGTGTAGCAGGTGTTGGTGCAGCAGGTTTAAGTGCAGCAGATGTAAGTGCAGTAGGTTTTGGTGCACCAGGTGTTGGTGCACCAGGTGTCTGTGCAGCAGGTGTTGGTGTTGCAGGTATTGGCGCAGCAGGTGTAAGTGCAGCAGGTATAAGAGCAGTAGGTGATGGTGCTGCAGGTGTAAATGTAGTAGGTGTTGGTGCAGCAGATGTCGGTGTAGCAGGTGTTGGTGCAGTTGGTGTAAGTGCAGCAGGTGTAAGTGCAGTGCATGTTGGTGCAGCAGGTGCTGGTGCATCGGGTGTTGGTGCATCGGGTGTTGGTGCACCAGGTGCCCGTGCAGCAGGCGTAAGTGCAGTGGATGTTGGTGCGGTGCAGCAGGTGTTGGTGCAGAAGGTGTTGGTGCAGAAGGTGTTGGTGTAATAGGTGTAGGTGCATCAGGTATTGGTTCAGCCAGTACTGGTTCGGACAGCGTTGGTTTAGCAAGCTCAGGTAGTGTTAGTGCGGTCAGCGTTGTTGCAACAGGTGTAGATGTAGGTGCACCTGCTGCGGGTCTTCGTGAAGGTAATGCTGTTGCGGCTAGTGCCGGTGCAGATAACTGCACAGCGATTTGCTCTTGATACGTTAATTTGCGATATGCAAGTATGACAGCCTGCACTTCAAGAGATTGCACTGTGTTGCTGTTGTCAGCATGGCTGGCGCTCAGAAGAATGAGGTCCTCTGTTTTCCTCCCGTGTTCTCTTCCTTGTCTAGGGATCACATCATCCCGATCGACAGGCCACGAAGAAGTTACAGTAATCAAATTGAAAACAAATGTTTGATTTGGTTTGTGTAACTTCTTTATCACCGAGAAGATGATATTATCTGCGAAAATTGTCTAATGGTTCTCCATTCCGTTGGTCCCTAGTGGGGAGGGGTGAGACGTGAAGGAGAGTGGGAGGAAGTAGAGACAGGTACATGTAATTTGTCGGACGGCTACCCAACCAGAAATCCCCGGTGGGATAACTGGAGGTTGGCTTTTTTCCTGATCTTTAGACGGAGAGACAGATACTTGAGAGAGACAGAAAGACAGACAAACAAACAGAGATAGAGGCACAGAGAGAGACACACAGACAGAGACAGAGGCAAAAGGAAAGAGATTGAAGTAGGCCTAGAGGGGAGAGAGAGAGAGGGAAGGCGGAGATTATTTTACCCATGTATAGTTGTATACATATATGCATGTACATAATGTAAGACACATGAGCCGGCATTCAAAGACCTAAGGATCGTTATCTGTCGTCACCGTGGAGTAATAAAGGTGATAATATCTGCGATAATTGTTTAACGGTTCTGCGTTGGTCCTTGAGGGGTTGAGAACGTGAAGGAAAGAGGGAAGGAGAGACGGAGAGAGGTGCTCTGTTTTCCTCCCGTGTTCTCTCCTTGTCCATAGCGATCACAAAGAAGTTACAGAAATCAAATTGAAAACGAATGTTTGATTTGGTTTGTTTAACTTCTTTATGGCCGAGAAGATGATATTACCTAACCAGAAATCCCCGGTGGGGTAGCTGGAGGTTGGCTTTTCACGTGGTCTTTAGAAGTAGAAGCAGGTACCTGAGAGAGAGAGAGAGAGAGAGAGAGAGAGAGAGAGAGAGAGACAGACAGACAGACAGACAGACAGACAGACAGACA
>OY744615.1:3875622-3980622 GCA_963556255.1 Allolobophora icterica | reverse complement strand
ATGCTCTAAATGCTGAACGATCACTAACTACGACGATTAACTTCAGATTCATTTCGTCAGTTGAATTGTCTGCATCAGCAAACTTCGTATACGAGGGTTTCAGAAAGAATTTCGCCTAAACATATCTCCGTTGCACGTCACGCTCTCTCTGTGTCTCTCTGTGTCTCTCTCTTTCTCTCTCTGTCAACCTCTGTCTCTGCCTCTCTCTCACTCGCTCGCTCTGTGTCTCATCTATTTTGACTTCTATGGCATTCAATAAGCATTTCTGAATCGCCTGTCGCTCGTTCCTCAAATTTTGGTTGTCATGTTTGATTTCAATTTGTCTTTCTCAGGCATTTAGGAAATCTGTCGACTTTCTTGTACCAGATAGACCTAACATAGTATTATTTTAGAGACTTCTTGTTACTATGAATGTCCTGAATTCACTAGTTTTTTTTATTCGTATTGAATAGTGTAACTTACTTCTAACACGCGTATTAAGCTTAAATTCCAAAATATTCATGAACTACTTAGACATAACGAAAACACCCAAAATTCCAAGACATCATTTCCTCATACTGTAATCACTGGCTTTCCATTGAACAAAGTCTAGTTCTAACATGATTTCGTCTCGCAGTATACAAAGGGTAACAGACATTGGCCTGCGCTTCATCTTTCTCTTTGTTGCTTCCTATCACTCAGACTTCAAATAATGCACTCGCTATATTCGTAAGTCTTGCTTCAATACTTGTTGAACGGCTTTCTCAGTTGTAGGGCCGAGAATTTAGAATTCCTTCCTTGTTATTTGTTCTCTCTGTTCAGTCACTTGTGTCACTTCCGTTCTCTGTCTAAGACTTGTCTTTATGACATTCCGTATTCACCATATATGCTGTCACATATCTTGACGGTCTGGTCATCGGCCTAATACATGTAGTTCGAAATTAAGTCGCACAATAAGACATCTAATCGCATCAAAGTTAATTTAATTGTTCATAACCGAATCGATTCTGATCTTATCACCTCCAGAGAATCGTAGGATCGTTAAAATGCTGCTCAGGGTGCCTGTTAAGGACCGGGCAGAGGCATTTTTATATCATGGTCGAGGTGGAATACGTTGAAACGCTTTTAGTCAACGAAACTTCTGAAAACAGATTCCAAATCTCCTAAATTTCGGAGGATGCTTTTACTCGTTTAGTCTTCTATCTCTTTCGTTTACCTTGTCAATGATATTTGCGATTTCTGAATATTTTTTACGAATTTCCTTCTTCCTTAGATTTTTCATGAGCATTTCAGTTTCGCACAGTTTTCAAGACCCTCAATCACTTTCTGCCCGACTTATTCATTGATTCTTCACCAATGAAGTACACCGACTGACTGACTACAGACTGACTGACTGATTGACCAGTTGAATGGCTAACTGACTGACTTATACGTGTTCGTTTGATGGTGGTTATGATGGTAATGATGAGGATAATGACTTCGATGATGTTATCGATAATTATAACATAGCTGATGATGAAGTTGTTACTGTGGTTGCTGTTGTTGACGATGTGGATGATGATGATGATGTGGATGATGATGATGTGGATGATGATGATGATGATGATGATGATGATGTTGGAATGCAGACGCCTGCATCTTTCGGTCTTTAAGATGACTCGTTAAACCGTAAACGACCGAGAAGCCATGTTGCCTTGCATGAGCATCGTTCAGCTGCATCAACGGCCGCAGCCTCCTCTGCTGCTGCTGCTGCTGCTGACATTAGAATCAATTGGGTTGCTGCCTCTGATTGCCTGCATCCGATGCCTTGTCTGCTAATGCCTCGCTTCCTTCCTTCTCTTCTTCGTCCCAATCCATCGACCATTAACACGTTCTACGAGATATATATATATATATATATATATATATATATATATATATATATATATGTACACTACAAAGAGAAACAAACAACGACAGGCATCCTCTCTCCTCCTCCTCCTCCTCCTCCACTTCCTCCTCCTCCTTCACTTCCTCCTCCTCCTCCTCCTCCTCCTCCTTCTCCTCCTCCTCCTCCTCCTCCTCCTCCACCACGTCTTCCTCCTCTTCCTCCGCTTTCAAGATCGTTTACTATACCAACATCGCCTTAGATCCGAAAATGCACGTTAATGCTACTATGATCAATTCTCCTTCCTGCGCATTCTTTTCCTCCTCCTTTTCCTCCTCCTTCCCTCTTCCTCCTGTCTTCCTCCTCCTCCTCCTCTTTCTCTTCCTGCTTCTCCCCTCCTCCTCCTCTTCCTCCTCCTTGTCCTTGTCCTTCTCCCCTCCTCCTCTTCCTCCTCCTTCTCCTTGTCCTTGCCCTCCTCCTCCTCTTCTTCCTCCTCTTCCAATTCTTCTCTATCCTGTGGATTCGATGCCCATCTTAACGAGTCCTATCCGCCCCATTTATTATCGTCTGCTTGCGTTCTGGCGCGAAATTTTCAATTTATTTTGGTCTGCGCTGTCGACCAGATTGTTGACCATTAGACAGAAGGAAGGCCTCAGCTTCAGCAGCACAAGCATCGGCAGAGGCGCTAATCAGATATCGTGGCACTTGAATTGCTTCAACAATCGAATCAGAGCCTAAGCGTGCAACTATTCCGAGAAGCAGATGAAACTGGAACGGAAAGTCATCCACCACCCCCCCCCACTTCGTCCATCGATGCAACCCTCATCCAATCCACCCACACAAATTCATCTAGCCAATATCCTCACACCCATGCATCCATGCATCCACCCATGCATCTATCTACGCATCCATCCATACATCCATCCATCCATACATCCATCCATACATACATACATACATCCATCCATCCATACATCCATCTATCCATACATCCATCCATCCATAATCCATCCATACATACATCCATCCATCCATACATCCATCCATACATACATCCATCCATACATCCATCCATCCATACATACATCCATCCATACATCCATCCATTTGTCCTTCCATCATTGCTTCCTTCTGTTCCTCCGCCAAATTGTTGGTCTCAAGACCAATCTAGAGACCAGTCGAAGAAACAACAGTCGAGAGACCAATCTAGAGACCAATCCAGAGACCAATCTAGAGACCAATCCAGAGACCAATCGAGAGAGCAATGGATACGTCCAGATAATTTGAATCTCATAAATCCAGTGAAGGAACATCGAATGATTTCCGTCATGCATCTGCCTCCGTCACTGGTCGGTCATGCATTCGGTCACTGCAGCCCAGCAGACGAGGACCAGCGAAGACAGACCATCAACTGACGACTGACTGCAACTGGGGTCAGTCCACTTATCCGACCCTCGCATCTACAGGAATCGTCCGTTTACCCCAACCTCAGTTGAAAAACACACAAGTTTACATCGCAGTCCCGTTGCATATACGACGATGCCACTGGGGCATCTCTGCGCATGAGCCAACTGACAATACAGAAACAACAACAGTACAACAACAGCATCCTGTGCAAGTTATTAATTGTTCAGTAATTAAAACAGCGGTGTTTTTTAGTTGCCTTGCGTTGTATACATACACGACAGCTGGCTCGACGATTGTAATATCAGGAGAGAAAAATCGATAACCGAAACTCTGAAGCAAATGCTTATTCGACCAATAGAAGTGATTGATTGATTGATTGATTGATTGATTGATTGATTGATTGATTGAACCGTTTGTTGATTCATCAACAACAGTAAATTACAAATATCTTAATTCATAGAACGAAATCTTCGTAATTTGTCGATGTATAAAGTCACGAGTTTTAAAAGATATTATATTATTCGATTTCACTATTTCACTATTTCTCGTACATCGGTTCTGTTGTGGAGTGATACGGGACACTTTTGAACTGACCTGGTCAAAAATTTGTTCGCTCGCGATCGCGAAGAATTTGTTTACCTTTTTTGGTGTTTCTTGAAAATTCGGGGGACAACTGTATTACTATGCAGTATATGTCCCCCCACTGTTAAAGGCGGGTCTTGTCCCTCTCGACCCCCCTCCGGATCGCCGCCCTTGGACAGGCTGAGTGACTGTGATCCAGTGGAAGAGTTGCAGCTACAACAAACAATGATAGCTCTAACTTCATCATAAACATCCAACTTTATTTTCCTATTTTAGATAAGCAAAGAAAAGAAGTAACATTCTATAAATGGACCCTTATAGAATGTAACTGTGGTATTAGTCAACTATTATGTTACTGTTTTAGTCAAGACAGAGTTCGGTCACAACAACTTCCCAAATGGTAAGACCAGGTCATTGTGGAAACACTCGAGCGCGTAGAACTGCGTATACCGTAAATATCCGGATCCGGGCTATAAACCAGGCTGCAGTTCGGATGGTTCATTGTTTCGGATCTCGACTCAGGCTATCATGACAATGACAAGTAAGCAGAATGGGAGAAAAGAGGCTACCAAATGCTGCATTACACGGACATGTGGAGGGGAAGAGAAGTAGAGGAGGGCAGAGGAAGACCTGGATGGACAACATCAAGGAAGACTTAGTGGAGAAAGGCACCGACTTAGCCGGAATCGGCGAGACAATCAAGAATAGAGAACTTTGGAGAAGTTTCGTAAAGGCCTCATCGTCAGATCACTGATGGAAGAGAAGAAAGAGAGAAAGAGAGACAATGACAAGACTGCGATTCTGACATCGTTCCCAAACTGGACTCCGCTGCATGTCGTTCGCGATCCGATCTTCTTCAAGACGATCCATTCTTCTGACGATGACGTGTGATGTCAATCTCATTCTCATAAATTTCTCAGCGCCACACAGAAGCCACATCAGGGAAACTGCAGCTCATGCAATGGCGCTTTATCAGACCAAGTCCGTAAATAACCAGGTTGTTTGGTCCGTTTCAGTTCCAGGTCAGAATGCATGAAGGCCGAGCCGAGGAGACAGCATATGGTGCTACGATAGAAATGGATGATGGTGGTCATGGGTTTGTCTCCGAGTAAGTCAGGATAGTAGAGCTTGAAAAGTTCGGGTTTCAGTCGTGAATGTAAAGCTGATATGGAGAGAGGGCAAGCGAGGAAGAGGTCGAGATTGACAAACCAGAGATCTGGATCGAGATCTTTTGGGGAGTTCGTTCCAAAGAGCTGCATGGTGCAGCATATGTTAAGGAGCGGTTTCAGAATTTCAGAGAGCAGGACACGGAAGGCATGGGCGTCCGGAGGCATTTGCCCCCTGGATTTTGAAAATTGTCTCGTTTCCTGTGTTCATGCAGAACATAATTCCCGCCCCCCCCCTCTCTGGAAAGAGTTTGCCTGCAGACGCCCATGACGAGGCCGATTCCGTCGATCAGCTCTAGTACAGGTCAGCGCCTGCATGCAGGATCGGTATATTTACTCACTCGTGTTGTAATGAGAGTAGCAGGCCTATAGCAGTTTTTGTTTAACAACGCTGCAGTCCAATAATTGCTACAGCGGAGTTGTATAGTATACAGAGGTATCCAGATTAAATTCACAGACCCAACACTAAAATACGACTGCTAGCAGTATCTCTTCCGCCGATACTAACTCAAGACAAAATTAACTTCAAACAGGGTAGGGCTATGGCCTACATAAAAGGGCTGTAATTAACCTGGTTTAACTGCCATAGCAGTAGGCCCTATATTTTTACAACTTAGATGATTTGTGAATCATAATGCACACATTCAAAGAACTCATAAATTTCTCAGTGCAAGTTTCCTTAAGGTACAGAGATACGTGGTGTTCCATATAGTAGAAATTAATTACAATTAAACCTAAGCTTCCCGTACATACTTACTTACAGGAATAATGGCAATAATAATTATCAGAAAGCGATTGGGCACAAAATGCACGTGATCGGTGATCTCTATTGATAGTTACAGTGCACGTGATCAACATCGGTTCCGTAATTGGATAATGACTGTTGATCGTTGACGTCATTTGTAAAACAAAAGGTTTGATGACGTAACATCTTTTGCCATCCTTTGGTCGTTATAGCGTTCTCTGCAGACGTGCGGTTATTCGAAGATTTCATCTGAAAATAATGTTCATTCGAATTTATGGTTGATTTTATATTTCTTTCTGGCGTATTTTTGGTTGAAATAACACTCCTGGCGTTCAGAAATAAGAAGATCGACAAAGTGATCGATATCACAAACTTAAGGTATTAAAATCTTATCGAAACATTTGAAGGCACGAACTGACGTGAGAAAAACTGACGAGTTTAAGTTTCGCTTATTTCCAGAGTTGGGATATATTACAGCCTGAGCCTGTTTTCTAGAAACAAGTAATTAGCACAATTAAGCTTTGTGGAAGTTAGTTTTTGTAGACATTGTTTGTTGTCATCTGTCATGAAAAACATAATCTTTAACCTTGCTGTGAGTCAAATACC
Source organism: Allolobophora icterica (assembly GCA_963556255.1). Lineage (NCBI taxonomy): Eukaryota > Metazoa > Annelida > Clitellata > Crassiclitellata > Lumbricidae > Allolobophora > Allolobophora icterica. The sequence goes on along the minus strand of OY744615.1, from coordinate 3,974,270 downwards.
ACATTGCCAACATCGGTTTTAAAGTAAATTCAAACTTCAAAATGTTTCGACAGTAGGGTTTCATAATTGGTATTGAAATTTGCAAAATAATAAATCCAACTCTGTTACAGTCAACAGATATTGGTAATAGTTATTTAAAGAGAAGGTGGCACAGTTTGTAGAGACCTTTATAAAAATGGCTAGAATCTTGAGTGGGCCTCTGATTGAGATTTGTTTCAGTTGAGATTGCAAATGGGCTAGGGGTGGCATGGGCTTCTGGTGGTAATCTGGCAGGATTTTGTGTGATAGTGTGACCGACAAAGCAGGCCAAGGGAAAGGTGAGACACTAAGGTGAATGGCATTTGCAATGCTCTGATGAAGTTGGTATGGACATAATAAAGAGTTTATTTAAATAAAGAGTCAATGTAAATATGCATATTTCAGTTTTGAGTGTCAGGCCAAAAGACACAGATGGGAGGGGAAGAGGTGGATTTGATGATTGGATTTGGAGGCGATTGTCTTGAACTGATTGCTTTTGCATTTATGTATGAAGATTGAAGATTAGTAATTGCATATTTCTTATCTGGTTGTATACATTAATGTTTGTATTATTGTGAGTGCTTTACATGTATAACTATTTTATTTAACAGCAGCTTCAAGTGGATCACTCTGCCTTGTGCAGGGACTGGTTCTTATGTGTCAAGCAGAAAGTATGCTCAGGAATCTGGTGGAAATTTGGAATCAGGACTGCCATGTGCCAAGGCTATCGATTGTTACGTTTGTAACTCCAGAAGTGCCAAGACCAAATGCTAGTGTAGCAGCTGCACCTTCTAATAGGTCTATGACTTCAGAACAATATGGAAAGTCAGCGACTGTGTCACATAATGCAGAGGAATTGAATTTGAAGGCAGTTACAGTCGATGATATGAGTCAGCTACCTGGTTTTGTTCTGGAATCAAAAGCAGCCGATGTCTTGTATAGCAGAGAATCGGGACAAAAACTTAGCAGGATTAATTTGAAACCAGCGGGTGATGAAGCAAAGTGTCGGAAAATTACAATTCTCGAGTTAATAGTGAAGACTCTTCTAATGGTGTTGTGGTAATCAATGGTCAGTTTTCCGAGAAAAGAGGTTCTTCAGCAAATGACACTGACAGGAAGTTGCATAGTAAAAAAATCAGACGAGCTGTCGCAGACTATGAATTTAAATAATGTTAGTGAAAATAATTGCTCCAGTGTAAGTACCGAGTTTATGTCTGGCAAGCACTGAAGAAATGTTGCACTGCAGTTCTTCAGCTGTTATACCAGTTGCCTTGGAAACTCGCAATGAAATGATTGCCATGACTCCCAATATATTTTCAGATAAAACTTGGGAAAATGATGTCGATGTTCTTCTGTTGGTGTTGATGGCTCTGCCTTTACCAGTATACAAAAAAACTGGTGAAACAGCTTTGGGAGTACAATTATCATCGATAAATCAAATACTTTTCCCACGTACGCTGCTTCAAATGTTCCCGAGATCTACCAGATTAATTCTCTAAGGAAGTCTTCGCAGCATCTGACAACTGAAGGAAGTGAATTGCAATCTCAGATGACAGTTACGATAGGGTCCAGACTACCAGTCAACTTTCAAATGACACTCGTAAAAACTCTCAAATGACAGTTTTCTGTTATCCATCTACTAACTCGCCTTCACCTAACAGCTGTGACGCAGTGAAGGCAAACAGTTTGAGTTATACCACCAACACAGGTGAAGAGAAGCAGGCATCCATAAGCAACGAATCTTCTCAAAGACAGTCAGACCTTGTGATGCGTACTTCAAGAAATTCAGTTGAAAGCCTCTGATTCATCTGGAATGGCATTCGCCTCCTGTAGCCACTGATGATGTTAAGGGTGCTTTGGACGGCTGTCACATCAACTGACTGATGTCCCTGTAGAGGCCCAGCAAGAAGGTAGGACATGATTACGTAGTCCGTCACGAAGTGCTTATGTGTGTGTGTGTGTGTGTGTGTGTGTGTGTGTGTGTATTTATCAATTTATGTTTGTTTGTTTGTTTGTATCAAGCCACTTTATATAGCACCTTTTAAGTCAGCTACTTACAAAGGAGCTGCATGCATGACTATCTGACTTATCTAGATATTTAAGTGTATTTTAATACATTTTGGAAATGTTTATTGGGGTCCATAGCGTAGCGGTAACATCACTGGCGTGAAGAGCAGTAGGTAGGCTAGCGGGATCGCTAAAGGTCCACTCAGCCTATCATTCGCGAGATGGCGCGTTGTGAAAATGAGATGTAGGATGTGATCGGCGCCTTGCATGGCTGCCGTATACAGTTGAATTCGACTCCTGTAATAACTTGTGATCATCCGCTCATACTGATTTGTAATCATACTGCGTAATTGTCAGTTTGAAAATATTAAACGAAGATTATTAGAGCTAAACGCAACAGCACGTATGTAAAGCTGAAGACTGTTCCTAGAGGAAGATCTGAGTCATGATAAGATACAATGGGCTTGAGTTTATATACGGAAGCGAGGCACCTGCATAATTATCTCCCCGAAGCAGCCAAGCGCAGCGATTGCTGACCTGGTTGATTTAAGACTGGAAGAAAACACTTCCTGATGTATTTCAAAGCGATGCCGACCAACAGAACTCGCCCCAGAAAAAGACTTGTGTTTTTCTTAATTTCACATCATTATTTATCTGTCGTAACGTGTAATAATATTCTTCGTTATTTTACTGTTTTTTCAATAGGTTCTTGTGGATTTGGCGGTGACTTTCTGTGTGAGAGGCGATGGGGTGGACTCGGTTGCACTCTGGCTCTGTATTGTCTGTGTGTGGAGTTTGCTTGTTCATTTTTGTATTTGTATTCGTTTTGTTTTTGTTTATTTTATTTTTGTTTATTTTATTCTTTTGACTTTTTATTGTTTATTTGTTTTTTTATTTAATTTTTTATTTATTTTTTGTTTTTTGTTTTTTTTTGTAATTGTAGTACTGCTGGGCCTCTGGCGCGGCTTAAAATCCCGTAAGCTCATTAAGGCAGGGGGCCTCTGGCGTGGCTTAAAATCCCGTAAGCCCACATTTTGTAGGTTTTTTGTTGTTTATTGTACTTTTTTATTATCTTTATTATTTTTTCACTAATTTTTTAATTATTTGTGTTGTTTTTTGTTATTTATTTTAGTTTTTTGGTTTATTGTCGTTTTTTATTGTTTATTATCTTTATTATTTTTTTATTATTTTTATTATTTGTGTTGTTTTTTGTTGTTTATTTTCGTTTTTTGTTTTTTATTGTCATTTTTTTCCCTGGAATGAGACGAGGGATGAGATGGAGGTTGATAGAAGGACTAGAAGGAAGAAGAGAACAATGTGGAATCAAATCACAAGTCATCAACGAAAAGACAGCCGCAAGAGCAGAACCGCAACTCAGAACTAAGCGAGACAGAGACACAAAAGTTCTTTTCTATGTGCCTGTGAAGCAACGTTCTTATACTTAGAAGTAATCGATTAACAGTATATAAAAGCAGACTGAATTCTACTTTTCTGTCGAGACGCTGTGGTCTTTCAGTGCTAACGAAAACAGAGTGACTGGTATTCTTCTAACAAAGATTTTGAATGAAATCTAGCAAATGTTTTCATTGATTGGTGTACAACAAACTGAAACGAAAAACAATTATTCATTTATTTGTCCACCTATCCATCCAGTCATGCATCCATCTATCTGTTCCTTCCCTTCACTACATTCGTTCAACCAATTCCTTCATTCTTCTGTTGATTCGTCTTTCCTTTCTTCCATCCATTCGTTAACTCATTCATTCATGCAGTCAGTCAAGTCACACATAGGTGTAATTTGTGGAGTCATGATAAGATACAATGGGCTTGAGTTTATATACGGTACGGTACCCCTACTTTTTGGACTAAGGGGTACCGTACCCCCCACTTTTTGAACAATGCCAATCAAAATTTTATTGTGCCTTCTCAAAGATCGCAGTCTCTGCCTTGCTTCGTGTATTTAAGAAATTGGCACCCCCACTTTTTAGACAAAGTTATGCCCCTGGTCATTCAGGTACTCAGTCGTTTATTCATTAATTCATCTATCCATCCACCCATTCCTTTACTAATTCATGCATTTGGCGAATTTATGTAGCTCCTCGACAGATGGTTTTGGCTCTTAGTATATGTGATTAGCTATCGTCGAGAGTAGGCTTGATGCACGAGCACACACTACAAATTCACCGCTGAAGACTATAAATATTATCTCGAGAGCGCTCATGATCCATACAATACAATACACTTAAATGTATAACGTGCCTTAATTAAACATTCAGTCTTACTCAGTTCCTATAACTGACCAATTTACTTGTAGCAGCGCAGGAGCCTAAATTAACCGACTATAATGGTCTTAGGGCAGATGAAACTGAGCAGCAGCCTACCTAATCGGAAAACTTTGAGAAACACTCATTGGACAAAGTCCATAATTATGTATATTATGTAGAAGCAGGAACTTAGGGCCTAAGCACTTGAAACGTTCCAGTCATTGAACAACAGCGTTATTGTTGTTGTTGTTGTTGTTGTTGTTGTTGTTGTTGTTGTTATTATTATTATTATTATTATTATTATTATTATTATTATTATTATTATTATTATTATTATTATTATTATTACTATTATTATTATTATTATTATTATTATTATTATTATTATTACACATTCATTAGGCGCCACTATCTAATGACCATGCAGGCTTTAGTCGATAGCGCTGAGCAATTGTGAGCGCGCTGAGCAATTGTGAGTGAAGGACTTGTTCTATAGATCCCAACACAGTAATTACCGTCTCAGACTCTCAGGGAAGGTTCGAATTCGTAGCCTACTCCGCTTTAAGTATGCTGACGCAATGCATCCTCTTAATCATTCATACACAATCTATATAAATAAAGCGAGAATTCTGTCTGTCTGTCTCTCTGTCTGTTTGACCGGGATTAACTTCTACAATTTTGCACCTTTTCACTAACCTTCACAACTGTGTCGGCCTCGGCATCGCACCCAGTGGAGGGGTTCGCGTACCCCCCTTTCACCGCTAACATGGCGAAAATCCCCCAAAACTCTACCCAACCGACCGTCCTTCACGCCCCAGCTCGCCGCTTCCACTGCAAAGCGGTTCTATTTATGGCGCCGGTATTCCCCAACGTCATTAATAATGCGCATAACGCCCCAGCTCGCCTCTTCCACTGCCAAGCGGTTCTATTTATGGCGCCGGTATTCCCCAACGTCATTAATAATGCGCATAACGACGTTGTTTACTTTCGCACAAAATTTAATTACGACCGATTCGAACTATATTCATCGTTTTACAGCAAAATTGTATGTTCAAAGACTCTGCTTTACTAAGGGCAGTGACGGCTAGATTTCTGGCGTTTTCTTGAACCCGCCAACGCCGGGTTCACCCTCTTCGACTGCGAAGCAGTCAGTCCACGGGAGACTGCGAAGCAGTCGTCGCCACCACAGGGCGACTGCGAAGCAGTCAGTCCACGCCTAGACTGCGAAACAGTCTCCCCCACAGGTCGCCTAAATTTCTTCCTTATTCGCTACACGGATTTAAACTTATACCTAAATTTGTTGCTTATTCGCTACAGGTATTGAAACTTATAACCTCGGGCAACGCCGGGTAAACCAGCTAGTAATACAATAATAATATAATACATAGTTATCACATAAGTACTTTCACTGATGCATACATAGCTCAACTTCTCAAGTCTATAGCTTAAAGTACTGCAACTAGACATTCGATGGCTCATTCTCAGATTGTTGTAGTGAGAAATCACTCGTTCCATACTTGCATAGAATGTACAGCCACTGACATCATGGCAGCCAACAGCTTACATGGACAGCATAACATTAGTTGCTGGAAAAACCTAGACTGCAGTGCACCGGTCCCAGAGATAATTATGTAGGTAGGCCTAGACGTGTGTGTATCACGTGTTAACTATATATGTTCCCAGTTCAGCCGTGGCTGAACTGGGAGCGCTCCTGAGTAGACAGCCTGCAAGAGGCGCTATATAAATGTTCCTTAAATGAAATATGCATTTATGGCTTGCATCGATTCGATTTTCAGATAGGCGTAAAGTTTAATTCGTTGAATATTTTGAATTAGACGGTTAATAATTTAATATTGTAATATAACATTAAAAGAAGAGTATTAGGCCTACCTGGGACAAATCACCCAAACTACTGGGACAAATCCTAAAACTACTGGGACATTTGTCCCACTAGTTATAGGCCTACAGTTAAAATATGCCCTGTTTCCTGACGACCGACTATCCAGTCTTGTTTGTCAAGACCTTAAACCTCAAGATTAAGACCAAGACCAAGACTTTGAACCTCGAGACCAAGACCAAGACCAAGACTTTGAACCTCGAGACCAAGACCAAGACCAAGACTTTGAACCTCAAGACCAAGACCAAGACTTTGAATCTCAAGACCAAGGCCGAGACCAAGACTCAAAGAATCACATTCAGCCCAAGACTTCTTATTTTCCTTTAAAAAAATTGTCAATTCGGACTAATCGTTATTTTAATGAAAACGTGAGTCTTATGTTATTCAGGCAAATTAACTTTAAATGCAGACTGCAGAGAATTTCGAATTCGTATTTACAAAAGTCCTTCATGCAAGATGTTATTCCAATTGCCTTTTGTATTTTATAAAAATCAATTCACTCAGAATTTTCTGACCAAGCCTTTTCTGTGGGGCCTCATAAAAATTCTGCCATGTGAAAAAATACGTTCTACAGGTGCTGAAGTCGCTGGCACACATAGTAGCTTTTCAAGCACTGTATGTAAATGTACAAACCGTGAGCCTTTTTGAAATCCGCCCATGGTTTATGAGACCGTCTGGCTTCAGAAAAAGTCTCGGCAGGGGTTCCAGACACAGCATAACTTAATAATTAGTTGCTGCTGCCGATGGGTTTCCTGACCAACAATACTTGCATCCGTCCTTAGGTATTTGCCGTAGGCTGTGATGCAAAAAGGCTTGATAAATTTTTAATTCTTAAGTTTTGTTAAATGACTGTTCATACTGACAGCCGGTCTTGGTCTTGGTCTTGCGAGACCAAGACCAAGACTTTGAACCTCAAGACCAAGACCAAGACTTTGAACCTCAAGACCAAGACCAAGACCAAGACTTTGAATCTCAAAACCAAGACCAAGACCAAGACTCTGAACCTCAAGACCAAGACCAAGACCAAGACTTTTAAAAACGAACTCGAGTGCACTCGAGACCAAGACCTTGGTATCGAGGACAACAAGTCTGACTATCTGCGCCTCAGATTCACATTTCGGTGTGACCGTGCACGCGTAACATATTTAATAATAAATAATAATAATAATAATAATAATAATAATAATAATAATAATAATAATAATAGGTGTAACTTCTGATGTCACCTTACTCAACGATTCCTTTAGCGAAATAAACCGCGTCTCGACGTGCGATTAACGATATCATCCACCAGATTTTCGCATTTACATTGGCATCTATTATTCGTCAGTGGCGTCACTGGGGGGGGGGGCGGGGGGCCGCACCGGGTGACACCTTCAGAAGAGGTGACACCAAAATGACAAAATTACTGTCTAAACATTTTTTTGGTAGAGTTTCAACATAAATTTATTATTTTCAAATTATACAATAGGCCTAACAGATAACAACAAAAGCATTTTTCGTAAGCCTAGCTTAAATGTAGGCCTACTATGTCAGTATCAATTTACTTAAAACTGAAACTCTATGCAAATTTACTGTTTGAACCTTCAAATGCGCTTCGGTCAGTGCCGTTATTATTACCCAAATACAATAACTCTTCAAATCAGATCAGACCAAGAGCCGTCAAAGAAGCAGTGGCGGCTCTAGGCTTTTCCAACAGGGGGGGGGGCCAAGGAGGGGCCGGGGATCCTGACAGAGGGGCCAGCTATCTAGTGTTGGTGACTTCGGTGTCACCAGTGGCGGCGATCTTGTTTGAGAGGTGGGGGGACATTTTGGAACTGATCTGGTCAAAACAGAGTTTTGAACTGATCTGGTCAAAAAAGGTGAAAAAAAAATTTCGCGCTCACGCGCAAACAAATTTCTTAACCTCAGCACTACAGAATTTGATGACCTTTTTTTGGTGTTTCTTCAAAATTTGGGGGTCCGATGTATGGCGTGTCCCCCCACTCTTAAAGGTGGGGGTCTTGTCCCCCTCGACCCCCCGGGATCGCCGCCCATGGGTGTCATCCTTGATAGCACCAGTGATGGGCACTAAACTATGTTTTTTAGTTAAACTAAAACTATTTTCCACCTAAAAAATAGTTTAACTAAAGTTGGCAACTGATTTTGGAAATTATTTAACTAAACTAAAAAAACCAGTTAAAACTTTTTCCAACTTTTTCCAACTTTTGCGACAAACATTTTCACAATAACAGAGGTAAAGTGAACTGTAATAATGCAGAGCGTCAATGACAATTTCACCTTCAAACTATGCAATGTGTACTTTCTGGCATACAGTTACCGGCGTACTGTGTAGTGTATGAATTTGAAAACACAGGTTATTGATGCTAAAACCATGCAGGGTTAAAATGTTTTTTTGTTGACAGTGTTCAATGTTCATTGTGGAAAAATAGTTGCATATTGCTGATTTTTTTAGTTAAACTTTTTAGTAAGCAACTAAAATTTTTTAGTTAAACTATGGTTTTAACTAAACTATTTTTTTAGTTAAACTTCATCCTTAACAAAAATTTTTTTTAGTTAAACTAAAAGTTAGCAACTTTTTAGTTAACTATTGCCCATCACTGGATAGCACCCTTTCATTCATTTTAGCGACACACTGTCTGGGTAGTACAAAGCGCCTATAACTAATATAGGACACACCTATCTAGTGTCACTGAACAGTTTCAGTTGCCTCACTGGTTACCCTGGATATAATAAACCCTGTGCTTCACCCATTTCTTATATGTAATAGAACTTGAAGTAAAAACATATTACCTTTGAAGTAATTTTTAAAAATCCCTAGCCTCTGAAATAGATGCATCAATTAAACTTAGATTCAATTTATTTGCATAACAATGGAACTAAATGGCCCACGGAGTCGACTGCCTTACCAACTAATGTACATCCTTATTTACACCACTCATTAGATGTGTTCGTTACACTTGCACTATCATAACCTTGACCCATTAAATATGAACCAATGTCGAACCCCTATGACTGTAAGGTATCTAAAATAAGCCCTGACAATGACTACACAATTAATTCGTTTGCAGGTTTAAAATCTAGAAAGCATTCGTTAACTTCTTGTTGGGAAATATAATATAGAGGTCTAACAAAAGCTGTTCCTTGTGACTAATATCTTTTGTTTCAACAGCGATAGAAGAATAAATAGAACCCCTAACCTCTTCTATTATCTGATCACTAACTTATGACAGATTTGGTAATAGACAGGCACGTAACTAGGATTTTTCGTTTGGGGGGCTTAAACCTTGAACATGGCAACATTTATACAGTGTTCATACGAATTTTAGCCGTAAGCATACAACGGCTTGACTTGTTTGGGGGGCTTCAACTTCGTTTGGGGGGGGGGGGCTTAAGCCCCCCCAAGCCCAACGCTAGTTACGTCCCTGGTAATAGATCAGACTCTCATTTGGGGGGCCACTGGGGGGCCACAAACTCATTTGGGGGGGGGCACTGGCCCTCTGGCCCCCCTGTGGAGCCGCCACTGCAAAGAAGTAGCAGCCATGTTTAAGATAGTGCAAGAAAACACTACTAAGGATATACTGTATGGTCTGATTAAGGGAGGAGGGTTAATTATGGGGTGACACCATGACTTACCGTATTGGGTGACACCAACCCTAGAGACGCCACTGTTATTCGTGTGTATATTGGCGTCAGGCAGTGCGCGGTAAATGCCCGCTTAAGAACCTGTACCACTGCGGTGCTGGAAAGAAAAAGACGGGGGTGGGGGGAGAGGGAGACAGACAGACAGACGGACAGACAGAGAGACAGACTCAGAGGAAAACAGACAGGGCTTTGGTCGGGCGACAGATGAATCATCTTGGCGACATGACAGAAGTTCGACCCACATTGGACGATTCAATCATTTTCTGTGCATTGGATGGATTCCCTGCGCCACAGTCACAGCTCAAGGCGACGTCCATCCATCCATCCATCCATTCATCTTTCCGTCCATCCGTCCATCCATCCGTCTATGTTCAGACACTGCTTCGGATGATGAAGTCTACGTGCGCTTATTACGACGGTCCAGTTTGCAGTCGAATAAGTCGACTCATCTTCGTTCATGAAATACGCAGCAGCAACAACAGTAGCAGCAGCAGTGTAGAGAATTATAAATTCCCTGCAAGGGTAATGTAAAACGTAAGACTACTTTACAAGGGTATTCGCCATTGATATGGAGCCCACATGAAGTATTAGGCCTAACTGTTGGAATTAAGGATTCTGCATCGCAACCGCCGTGTGGGTGATTGGCATCTGACAAAAACATAGGATGCCTATAAGATCTTGGGACGCCTAGCTAGTGTATAGGGAAGACCAGTCTTGTTGTCAAGACCTTAAACCTCAAGACCAAGTCCAAGACCAAGACCTTGAACCTCAAGACCAAGACCAAGACCAAGACCTTGAACCTCAAGACCAAGACCAAGACCAAGACTTTGAACCTCGAGACAAGACCAAGACCAAGACCTTGAACCTCAAGACCAAGACCAAGACCAAGACCCAAAAATCGCAATCAGGTCAAGACTTCTAAAATTGTCAAGTCGGAATATTCGCTATTTTAATGAAAACATGAGTCTTTTATTTTATTCAAGCAAATTAACTTTAAATGAAACTGCAGAGAAATCCGAATTTGTATTCAAAAGTCCTTCATGCAAACTGTTACTCCAAATGCCTTTTGTATTTTATAAAAACAATTCGCTCAGAAATTTCTAACCAAGACGTGCCTTAATTGTGGGGCCTCATAAAAATTCCGCCATGTGGAAAAAATACGTTCTACAGGTGCTGAAGTCGCTGACACACACACACAAGCTTTTCAAGCACTGGATGTAAATGTACAGATAGTGAGTCCTTTGGAAATCTTCCCATGGTTTATCATACCGTCTGATACAGAATGACTGTTGCTGCTGTCAATGGGTTTTCCTGACCAACAAGATTTGTATCCATCCATAGATATTGGTCGTATGATGCAAGCAGGCTTGATACAGAATTCTTGAGTTCTGTTAAATGACTGTTCATATTGACAGCCGGTCTTGGTCTTGGTCTTGCGAGACCAAGACCAAGACTTTGAACCTCAAGACCAAGACCAAGACCAAGACCTTGAACCTCAAGACCAAGACCAAGACCAAGACCTTGAACCTCAAGACCAAGACCAAGACCAAGACTTTTAAAAACGAACTCGAGTGCACTCGAGACCAAGACCTTGGTCTCGAGGACAACAAGACTGGGGAAGACTGAAGGGAGTAGGCGTTGACTGGAAGAAGAAGAGGACGATGTTAATTGGCGGTGGAGCAGAAGCAACGCAACTGCCGGAGTTGGAGTAATTAGGGGTTTATTCATTAGGGGATGGACCGAAGCTGATTGACTGAGAAAAAGCAGCTGCCAGGCTGGAATACTTAGGGGAATTTACCCCGTAACTAGGTTGATCGACGCTGATTGGCTGAATCGAAACAGGGGGACAGCTGTTGTTATGCCTCGAATGTGAAGGAATTCAGCCTTTAAAAACCCATGCTGATCAGAAATCGTTGCGATCGAACACCAGACGCCCATCGGTTTGAGACGATGCCGATGAACGAGAGAGATGGCGAGGATGAAGATCTGCAACTGACGCGGAGAATCGAACGGGACTCGAAGTGCTTTGTCGCCCCGGAGAGAGAGGACTCGCAGATGGTTTCGTCTTCTGGATCGAACCCGAGAGCTGCCGGAGTCGAGAGGACACTGTCGCCTGGAAGAAGGAGGACTCGCGAAAGGGATTCGTCTTCTGGATCGAACCCGAGATGCTGGAGTCGGAAGAAATATGCCTTGGATGGATGCGTTGGAGACGAAGGATTCGCGCTGTTTCATCTGGTCTAACCGCCGATGAATTCCGGGCTGCTGGAATCGAGATGTTCTATGAGCTGCAGAGAAAGACGCATTCATGAGGACGGTGTATTGTGCCTTGTTTCCTTGCTGGAGGACGCGGAAGATTGACGAGAGAGAGTCGATGTTCTGCGATGAAGACCGACTGTCCTGCTTTCCTGATGAGCGTTGCGATGCAAGGTTTGCTTAGTAAGATAAGTCCCCTGGGTTTTTCCCGTCGTAAAGTCCGTCCACGCCAATGGCGATGAAATCATTCAGAAACGGTCGCAAGATTAATTATTAAGAGAGTTAGTTACTGTTGTCCAGGTTTTGTCCAGTAATGTGTTAAGTTCCCCTTTTTTTTATTGAAATTGACACAAGTGATTGGTTGGTTGTGTTTTCGTGAAGATTATTACAATTAATGTAGAAACTATTGTGGTAACTTTAAAACGTACGTTATTATAGTATTATGCATAGTTCGAGAATTCGTGACTTTCAGTTTAAAAATTCGTTAAAATTCGCGAATTTTTGGTCTATTTTAAAATTCGTAAAAATTCGTAAAAATTCGTGATGCCTTTTTTACATTGACAGTGGCGTTTTGCAAAAACAGCGTAAGCACCAACAACAAATGTGATGACGTCATGATTTGTTGTGTTAAGCTTCTGCTTAGAATTTAATGTAAAACTGAATATAAAAGTTTATTATGTAACGAGTTAAGTTAGATAAAATCTAATTTCTTAAAGATGAAAGATCATGGACCGGACTCGAAGTGCATAGTAATTTTGGAGAAAAAGGAAAGGGAAGGCCTAATCCAAAAATACAGTCTTGTTTTTGTGACAAGGAATTTGTTGGTTGCTCTGCCCCAATTCGGGAGCATTTACATGGCGAAAATAGAGTAACCAGGGTCTAGTGGGAGCACAGAGGACGATGACGTAGCAGACACCGCTCGGTGAAAGTTGCCAACCCTTTTTAACCATGTTTGGTTGCAAACTGTGTCGACTGGTAAGTGACTGACTGGTCACACTGGAGCTGGGGCAGTGGTGGGTTTTTGTTCTGCTGACTGACACAGTCACACACCCCAACAATGATAGAAATCGAAGTTCAAGACTCCAAGTAGAACAGTAACTGAATATCAGTACTACTGTGTTGATATATAGTCGGCTATCTTTTACGGCTGATTGATTGATTGCCTATGACATTGAGATTTACTTGCTTAAAAAGTTGAAAAGTAAACAAATAATTAAATTCGTTGCCATGGCAAAGAATTCTATTATTTTATTATTTCACGAATTTTAACGAATTTTAAAACTGCAGTTTTAAAATTCGTTAAAATTCGTGAATTTTTAAAATTCTTAAAATTCGTAAAATGCGAATTCTCGAACTATGGTATTATGTAACCCGCTCACTTATTTACGAGATTCAATATGAAGGAAAAACTATTGGCAGCGTGTTACTTTAAATCCGTAGACTAAGGAAGAGATTAATTGAAGATGAAGTAAAGTAAGCCACTTTCCTTTGATAAGTATATTGTAAGTTAGAAGAAATTCTAATAGGAGTTGAAGGCGAGGCCTGTAGAACGAAAATAAGAACCCAGGTTATTTGGTATCAATAACTGTTCGCTTAGTCCAACCGCGCCTGAACCACTACGGAAGACTCGTCAAGAATTTAAAAGTAAGTAAAACAACAGAATCGAAACAGTAGATTTCGCCTTCTTCATTCCTCCGGTTGTGGCTCCTTAAAAAGAGACACGTCCTTCCAACTACCATCTGGACGGGGGATAAACTCGACTAGTTCTACAGAAGGAGGTACGCACCCTGGTGCATTCAAACAAGCCGTAGTAGCGCACGGCTTGGCTCTGGGGGGCGACTTCTTAACAGCAGCAGCAGCAGCAGCAGCAGCAGCAGCAGCAGCAGCAGCAGCAGCAGCAGCAGCAGCAGCAGCAGCAGCAGCAGCGAGGATGACAGAACTAAAGACCATTAAGAGAGACCGCATTAAGAGATTATTTACACATTCACACCAGAAATATCAATAACAACTTCCGTTAAGGATTATATCATATATATATAATATGTATTATGGCTTATATCATATATATATATATATATATATATATATATATATATATATATATTATGGCATGTGCGTCTATGCGTGTGTATGTGGGTGCGCACTGTGCAAGTGTATGGTTACATATAGGTAATTGGGGCTTCTTATGATCATAAGCTCATATAAAAGCTTCATTTGCAAGGTATGTATATTTAGGGTTGCCAGGTAGTCTTGAGGAAATTACTGGACTATGGCGAGCGTGTCATGCGGGTCTGGGGGCGATGTCCCCAGATCGGTCAAGGGGCATTGGGAAAGCCTCTGGTCAGGCCCTCAGAGGGTCAGGGGGCGAAGCCCCCTGAAGCTGACAAGATAACGAAACAGCACTAAAAATTGAAAAGTTACTTTTAAAATGAATATTAAAAACAGTCTGACATATACAAATATTACAGTTATACACTTTGATTTGTAGTATTGAAAAAAGTAATAAGATTGTAGCTTTAAAAAAGGCGAAACTTAAAATATGTGGAAAAATGTTGAAATATTCTCTTTTGAATTTCGGACATAATAAATAACCATTATGTTAACCATACCGTCTATCGGCGAATTCGGCGCATGACCTCATTTAGACAATTAACACTGTACACAGCAAGATTGATTTTGAATCTCTTTATCTCATGTTCCCTTCATTCAGTTCTCCTCCTCTGTTCCTGACTTGGGATTGTCCTCGATCCTACCCTTTCTTTCATTGATCAAGTTAACCTTTTATCCCGATCTTGCTTTTTCATCTACGCCAGCTTCGATCGATCCGCAAGTGTCCTTCGGACCATACTATCACCACACTGGTCCACGCTTTGATCTGCACTCGGGATGACTTTGGTAATGCTGTATACATTGGCCTTTCCTTCTCCAATATGCACAAACTTAGTCTATTCTTAATGCTGTTGCTAGGCTTAGAGGTGATATTCCTAAGTTTGCCACATCTCTGCGGTGCTGCCTTTATTCGTGACTCCCTCCACTGGCTCTCTGCTCAACAGAAAATTCAGTTCAAAACCCTCACCTTCAGGCGCAACTGCCTCACTGGGCGTCTTACCTGATGAATTTCTGCACCCTGGTTTTTCCTTGCTTGACAAGACCTCCTTGCGATCCTTGGCCCGTGGCCTTATGGTTGTTCCACGTGTGCACTTTTCCACGGCCCAATCCTGCAATCCAGGAGCTTTGCTTGTGTGGGTCCTTCAGCCTGGGACAGTCTTCCCCAGTCACTCTGCCAAGAGCTTCTTGTCCTCTCTCCCCTTCAGTTCCGTGGACGCATTAAAACTTTTCTTTTTGCCGGTGCTGGCACTGATGTGGGTCGAGAGCGCCGCTGATCTGAATGGCGATATATAAATGTCCGGTTACAATTACAATTACAATTATGATGAGTTAACTCGTAAATCATAATAAACGAACGCTTGCGCACTGTACACAGTTCGTAATTTTGTCATCGTAAATTTCAAATAAAATTTAATAATAAATGTAGGCCCTAATTGTTACGAACTTACGATAGATATTACATAGGCCCCTACATCATTCTCGGAGGACCTGGACACCATAAATGATGTATCCAACACTTTTTGTTAACAATAATTATTTACCGAAAATTACCGGACACCGCCATGTCCGGTAATGTCTGAAATTTCTGACCGGACAAATTGTCTAAATACCGGACTGTCCGGTTCATTACCGGACACCTGGCAATAATTATCAGCTTACAGTTTCGTAGTTTAGAAGATGATACTGTATATATATAAAATATCTCTATAAATAAAGCCAGCTTTCTGTCTGTCTGTCTGTCTGTCTCAGTGGCGGCTCCACAGGGGGGGCCAGTGCCCCCCAAATGAGTTTGTGGCCCCCCAGTGGCCCCCCCCAAATGAGAGTCTGATCTATTACCAAATCTGTCATAAGTTAGTGATCAGATAATAGAAGAGGTTAGGGGTTCTATTTATTCTTCTATCGCTGTTGAAACAAAAGATATTAGTCACAAGGAACAGCTTTTGTTAGACCTCTATATTATATTTCCCAACAAGAAGTTAACGAATGCTTTCTAGATTTTAAACCTGCAAACGAATTAATTGTGTAGTCATTGTCAGGGCTTATTTTAGATACCTTACAGTCATAGGGGTTCGACATTGGTTCATATTTAATGGGTCAAGGTTATGATAGTGCAAGTGTAACGAACACATCTAATGAGTGGTGTAAATAAGGATGTACATTAGTTGGTAAGGCAGTCGACTCCGTGGGCCATTTAGTTCCATTGTTATGCAAATAAATTGAATCTAAGTTTAATTGATGCATCTATTTCAGAAGCTAGGGATTTTTAAAAATTACTTCAAAGGTAATATGTTTTTACTTCAAGTTCTATTACATATAAGAAATGGGTGAAGCACAGGGTTTATTATATCCAGGGTAACCAGTGAGGCAACTGAAACTGTTCAGTGACACTAGATAGGTGTGTCCTATATTAGTTATAGGCGCTTTGTACTACCCAGACAGTGTGTCGCTAAAATGAATGAAAGGGTGCTATCCAGTGATGGGCAATAGTTAACTAAAAAGTTGCTAACTTTTAGTTTAACTAAAAAAATTTTTTGTTAAGGATGAAGTTTAACTAAAAAAATAGTTTAGTTAAAACCATAGTTTAACTAAAAAATTTTAGTTGCTTACTAAAAAGTTTAACTAAAAAATCAGCAATATGCAACTATTTTTCCACAATGAACATTGAACACTGTCAACAAAAAAACATTTTAACCCTGCATGGTTTTAGCATCAATAACCTGTGTTTTCAAATTCATACACTACACAGTACGCCGGTAACTGTATGCCAGAAAGTACACATTGCATAGTTTGAAGGTGAAATTGTCATTGACGCTCTGCATTATTACAGTTCACTTTACCTCTGTTATTGTGAAAATGTTTGTCGCAAAAGTTGGAAAAAGTTGGAAAAAGTTTTAACTGGTTTTTATAGTTTAGTTAACTAATTTCCAAAATCAGTTGCCAACTTTAGTTAAACTATTTTTTAGGTGGAAAATAGTTTTAGTTTAACTAAAAAACATAGTTTAGTGCCCATCACTGGTGCTATCAAGGATGACACCCATGGGCGGCGATCCCGGGGGGTCGAGGGGGACAAGACCCCCACCTTTAAGAGTGGGGGGACACGCCATACATCGGACCCCCAAATTTTGAAGAAACACCAAAAAAAGGTCATCAAATTCTGTAGTGCTGAGGTTAAGAAATTTGTTTGCGCGTGAGCGCGAAATTTTTTTTCTCACCTTTTTTGACCAGATCAGTTCGAAACTCTGTTTTGACCAGATCAGTTCCAAAATGTCCCCCCACCTCTCAAACAAGATCGCCGCCACTGGTGACACCGAAGTCACCAACACTAGATAGCTGGCCCCTCTGTCAGGATCCCAGGCCCCTCCTTGGCCCCCCCCTGTTGGAAAAGCCTAGAGCCGCCACTGGTCTGTCTGTTTGACCGGGCTTAACTTCTACAATTTCTCACCTTTTCACTCGAAACCTTGACTGCTGTGTCGGTCTCGGCATCGGACACCCAGTGGAGGGGTTCGCGTCCCCCGTTTTCACCGCTACCATGGTTAAAAACGGCCAAAACATCGCCCAAAGCGATATGAAAATTACCGTCCCTCCAGTGACATTAGGCTTACTGCATTGGACGCAGTCCCTGCACTGACATTAGGATTACTGCATTGTATGCATGCGCGTGTAGAAATTAATTATAGCACAATGACGTTATACCTAAAAATAGCACCAGGGATGCCTACGGAAGATTTGTTTACATTTCGGCCTCTGTTTCACCCGGAAGGGCCTCCAACACTGCGAAGCAGTCGCCGCCAGAGGGCGACTGCGAAGCAGTCAGTCCACGGCAGAGGTCTCTAGACGCGAGAAGGCGTATACAAGACTGCGAAGCAGTCTCCGCTGTACGCCAGGAGGCGTCTACAAGACTGCGAAGCAGTCTCCCCCACAGGTCGCCAGACGCCACAAGGGCCTCCAAGACTGCGAAGCAGTCGCCGCAAGAGGGCGACTGCGAAGCAGTCAGTCCACGGCAGAGGTCGCTAGGTGCCAGAAGGCGTATACAAGACTGCGAAGCAGTCTCCGCTGTACGCCAGAAGGCGTCTATAAGACTGCGAAGCAGTCTCCCCCACAGGTCGCCACACGGACCTCCAAGACTGCGAATTGAAACTTATACCTAAATTTCTTGCTTATTCGCTACACGGATTGAAACTAATACCTAAATTTTTCGCTTATTCGCTACAGGGATTGAAACTTATAACCCCGGGCAACGCCGGGTAAGGCAGTCAGTCCACGGGAGACTGCGAAGCAGTCGTCGCCACAGGGTGACTGCGAAGCAGTCAGTCCACGGGAGACTGCGAAGCAGTCGTCGACACAGGGCGACTGCGAAGCAGTCAGTCCACGCCTAAACTGCGAAGCAGTCTCCCCCACAGGTCGCCTAAATTTCTTCCTTAGGCTATTCGATACACGGATTTAAACTTATACCTAAATTTTTTTGCTTATTCGCTACAGGGATTGAAACTTATAACCCCGGGCAACGCCGGGTAAACCTGCTAGTATATATATACAGTGAGAGAGACAGAGACAGAGACAGATAGACAGACGACAGAGACAGACAGACAGACAGGCAGACGGACAGTCAGAGACAGGGATAGAGACAGAGAAACAGCCAGCCAAACGGTCCAGATCCAGATGGGTGTATTGGTGCACCAAACTGTAGTTGTGGGCTATTTTCTTCATTCCACAATCGCCATTGTCTCTCTTCCTCATCCCTCAATGCACCACAGTTTCCGCAGCTGAAGCAAGTCTAAGCCACACCTTTGATGGAAGCAGCTTATCAACCGAAGTCTTGGAATTCACTCAGAAGTTTAGTCTGGTCTGCGATGTCATCCGATCAGGGTCTCGTCGATTTCAACTGTAGCCTGTCACCTGGTCTCCCACTATCCCTGACCCATTTCCCATCGTAGCCTGTCACCTGGTCTACCACTATCCCTGACCCATTTCCCATCTTAACCTGTCACCTGGTCTCCCACTCTCCCTGACCCATTTCCCATCGTAGCCTGTCACCTGGTCTACCACTCTCCCTGACCCATTTCCCATCTTAACCTGTCACCTGGTCTCCCACTCTCCCTGACCCATTTCCCATCGTAGCCTGTCACCTGGTCTACCACTCTCCCTGACCCATTTCCCATCTTAACCTGTCACCTGGTCTCCCACTATCCCTGACCCATTTCCCATCGTAGCCTGTCACCTGGTCTACCACTCTCCCTGACCCATTTCCCATCTTAACCTGTCACCTGGTCTCCCACTATCCCTGACCCATTTCCCATCGTAGCCTGTCACCTGGTCTACCACTCTCCCTGACCCATTTCCCATCTTAACCTGTCACCTGGTCTCCCACTATCCCTGACCCATTTCCCATCGTAGCCTGTCACCTGGTCTACCACTCTCCCTGACCCATTTCCCATCTTAACCTGTCACCTGGTCTCCCACTATCCCTGACCCATTTCCCATCGTAGCCTGTCACCTGGTCTACCACTCTCCCTGACCCATTTCCCATCTTAACCTGTCACCTGGTCTCCCACTATCCCTGACCCATTTCCCATCGTAGCCTGTCACCTGGTCTACCACTCTCCCTGACCCATTTCCCATCTTAACCTGTCACCTGGTCTCCCACTATCCCTGACCCATTTCCCATCGTAGCCTGTCACCTGGTCTACCACTCTCCCTGACCCATTTCCCATCTTAACCTGTCACCTGGTCTCCCACTCTCCCTGACCCATTTCCCATCGTAGCCTGTCACCTGGTCTACCACTCTCCCTGACCCATTTCCCATCTTAACCTGTCACCTGGTCTCCCACTATCCCTGACCCATTTCCCATCGTAGCCTGTCACCTGGTCTACCACTCTCCCTGACCCATTTCCCATCTTAACCTGTCACCTGGTCTACCACTCTCCCTGACCCATTTCCCATCGTAGCCTGTCACCTGGTCTACCACTCTCCCTGACCCATTTCCCATCGTAGCCTGTCACCTGGTCTACCACTCTCCCTGACCCATTTCCCATCTTAACCTGTCACCTGGTCTCCCACTCTCCCTGACCCATTTCCCATCTTAACCTGTCACCTGGTCTCCCACTCTCCCTGACCCATTTCCCATCGTAGCCTGTCACCTGGTCTCCCACTCTCCCTGACCCATTGCATTTGCTACTGGACCTCTCCAACGACTGTGGACTGAGTCTTCACATCGATTAAAGCCTTATGCATTGACAATGGCGCCATAGAAGTCCTTAAATTAGATAGTTACATACTGTAGGCCTACCAGTGGTTAGATGTATTACATTGAATTGTTTGGCTTATGTTTAAGACTATACATGTATGGCTGGAAATGCGGCTGAGATATATATGTCTCATAAGAGGTCGTTAATTATTGGCTCCTATCGGACGACGGCCACTTATCCCAATCGAACCTCTGCAGCACCAGTCACATATTGTCCGTCTGTCACTTCCGGTAGTTCGCCCGAGTCGATGACGTCGTCGGGCGGAAGCTTCTTCTCAGACTGATTCATATTCATGACGTATAATGACGTAATGCACCAACAACCAACCAATGGCCATCGATACACATTAAAGGGTGAATGATGGACAGAAGGTCTAAATCATCTAAACTAGGGCTTTCGTCTGTCTGCCGACTGTGTGTCTGTCTGCCGACTGTGTGTCTGTCTGTAAGCTATATGTAACCATACACATGTATGCGTATGTCTGTCTGTCTGTCTGTCTGTTATAGCTCTGTGTATGTCCGTCAACGGAGCACCATATATAGCTAGGGCCTATATATATAAGGCGTCAACGATACACTTTTAGGTTCACTTCGAATACTTCCGACATTAATACATCACTGTTTCACCCCTTCTCCTCCTCCTCCTCCTTCTCCTCGGCGCCTATATGGATGGCTCTTGCTCGCCGCTGCTGCCTCTGCATCGTCCACAGCCCCGTCGTCGTCCGACAGTCAGCAGCAGCAGCAGCAGCAGCAGCAGCAGCAGCCGCAGCAGCAGCAGCAGCAGCAGTCGTTAGATTCCTTCACAGTTCGATGCGGACGACCGACGTCAATCACAGACAGAGACAGACAGACGAACAGAGAGACGACAGACAGACAGATAAAGAGACGGACAGACGGATAAAGAGACAGACAGACGAACAAAGACGACAGACAGACGGATAAACAGACGGAGCGACGCATAGACACAGACATACAAGAGACAACCAAATGTTGTAATCTTAATTCGCAAAATCTATATTTATAAAGCATTATTTCCCTAAAGTTAAAAGCATGATACCTGCTTATAGACGACCGCTACATCAAGTCAGAAGGCCTGTCCGGAGATAGCCCGCCATATGACGACCAACAGACCAGAGACACCTTTAGGCAGTCAAGTCAGTTGTGACAGAAGACACCAAATGGTCCGGTTGGCGGAATTCCAGGAAGACAGCAAGGAGATAGAAGAGGTGCAGCTGGTGTTAATGAAACGACTGGATGGATCAGGGTAAGATTCTGGAAAAGACAGAACTTTAGTTTGAATGGAAAGGGTGACGATTGGTTGAGACAGAAGTTGAGTGACAGCGTCGTCGTCAAACATAAGACAAGTGACGTCATCGTCCGTAGTCTGTGCACGCGCAAATCGAGGGCAGCAGTGAATTAAGGTATACGATGGAGCAGATGTCGTGCAAGTCATGACTGATGTGACGGAAGTCACAACCAACACGACCGTCATGCGTCATGGAGTGCGAATTCATTACAAAGGAACGCTCAGGTGGACGAAATTCCTCGCTCGCATGACGATTGACGAAGTGCAGGACACAAATCGAGATTCCTAAAGTGCCGTCGATCCTCTCAATCCTCTGTCCCCTCTGCATCGTTGACTCTCTGTTTAGCTAATGATGATCAGCCGTTGCTTTCTGCCGGACAGCCATGATGATGTTTCTAAAATGTCGACGATGTGACGACAGCAAAAGGTCGCGTCAGGAAACATCCGGACAGACGCCCATTAGAGATTGCGGAATGTCTGTGGTACGTGGCTCCACTTTGCCACAATTTATGCACATTATTCGACAGACGTTCAAAGCAGATCCTAACTGCATCGTCAATCGTCATTCAACCGTGAATTCCGGACAGACGACGACAACGGCATAATTCAGATCGTCACTGACCCATAATTATACATACAATAAACATTTTATATAATGTTGGCTCCAAGCGCAGTCCACTGGGAGCTGACTGACATTGCTTCACAATACATGTATATAACTTCCTGCATAAACTGAGGGGTATAAGGCCCCCCACGCACGCGGCACAATACAGTTAGACGAGGTGGAATGCAAGAAGTCCTACAAGTGGACGGAAGTGCAGGGATTTCCCTTGCTCTTCCAACCTGTAATAGTTGGTGTTTTCTTTGTTGTGGATATTTGTTGTGTGCTGCCAAATTATGGTGAAATAAAGTTTATATAGAATGTAATTGTGGATTACGGAACTGTTTTGAAATGCCAATCCGTATTCATTAATCCAGTGGTTCCCAACAGTCCCGAGTCAGTCGCTAAGGAATTACCGACTGACTTGCTGAGTTAGCAACTGACTTAGCGACTTAGTCGACTGGCCGCAGATGTTGAAACCAACGTATATTCATGGCGGATCCGACGACTACTCTGAACTACAACAATTTACATTTGTCCACAAAATATAAATCAATGTTACACAGTGCTTCACATTTGAGGTGAGTGAGCGATACTCTTCTCGGTCGCTCACCTAGAGGGTAATCCATAAAGGACGTCCACAAAATGACCTACTTTGGACCCCTCTTTCCCTCTTGTCCGCATCTGACCTAACCCTCCCCCCTGCTAACGTCCACACACCAAAGCCAATGACAAAAAACCACCATTGTGACTGATGTTATTAATAACTACTATGGTCTATCTTATTTAAAATCACCTTACTTAAATTACATGTCAACCAGTACATGCTATTTAAAAATGTTCTACACCAAATACTGCATTTTAAAACAACAAACACAAGTAATATAAATTGTAAGCAAATGTTTAACTACCTGCCTTTTAAAATGGTTTTAGGCAATCACCTCACTGACCTTTTCGTCTCTCAGGGAAGGTTGAAACAATTGAGACAGGCCTACTAGACGAGTCTTATATGCAGCTATACGAATACAATACACAAAATACCTGTATACAAAAGCTCCCGAGGTCGACCATGCATCGATCGCCTACTCCATCCAGTGCAATCGAGTTTCAAACCGCCGACTATTTTCTGATGTACACTCTCAACCATTACTAAAGTTTGGTCTAAAGAGAAATAAATCCAGGGGGATATATATTCAATATGCTATAAAACACAGGTAAACTATTGAAATACACATTGAGAATAAAAAACCAAAGCTTATAAGGGAATGTATAGGAGGTGATCATTTCCAACTTTTTGGCCCTGGAGCTGGCAATGTACAAATCCCAAATTCCTAGACACGAGACCAAAGCATTAAAGGACTCGTCATTGTTCTCAGCCTATGCTGGTACTAAATTATACTACCTAGTGACAGACGCATTTGTACACAACTTGCCAAAAGTCATTTCATGGAATTGAATTGGCAGGAGCAAACCCAATCCCAGCACAGTAACTGAATTGATCACTCACAGTATGATACAAGGATCTATTACATAAATTCGCTTGACACATAAATTCACTCATTTATTCAGTATAAATACATTTAACACATAGCTTATACACATACTCTGATCTGTAACCATACAAAAACTCATCATAATGCTGTTATTTGGAGACAATTCATTTGATAATGAAGAGTGTGTTATACGACGGCTCTGGAGTATACATTCGAGAAGACATTTAAAATTCATTAAACTAAATTAAATTCAGACATGAATTCATTTAACCCTAAAGCTATAGTTACAAAATGAAAACAGAGCAAATGGTGTTGTTCTTGAATATACGAATCAATGGAATGACAAAGTCACAGCATATTAGTTAGACATTGGTTTAACTGAACGTTAAAAGCAATCAATTCCTTTGTTATACTAGAACATTGGGCAAATACAGACACAAAGGATAAAACCATTTTTAGTGAAGTCACGTAAGTTTCAAGCAATTTTGCTGTCCTAATTATAAGATATCATTTTAAGCTACATCGCCAACACAGAAGCATCAATCAGAAGAAGTAAGACAATGAAGACAAACTATAGATATGAAGATCTCATGCACTGATCACGTGTCTCTTGCAGCTGCACCTATTGTTTCCAATGGCAATATCCTGGAACTGTTGGCATTTCTTGCATAAGCACAAACATGATAATGCAGCAGTTGGAGATCAAGTCCAAGAAATGCATGAGATCTGGATGATAAAACAGTTGGCCAACTATTTCATACAGACCATACTGCTTAAGAATGAATTACAAATTTCATAACAGGCTCTTGAAATAGATTCCCAAATGCAGCAGCATATAACAATGCACCTGAATTTT
This sequence comes from Allolobophora icterica, assembly GCA_963556255.1. Taxonomy (NCBI): domain Eukaryota; kingdom Metazoa; phylum Annelida; class Clitellata; order Crassiclitellata; family Lumbricidae; genus Allolobophora; species Allolobophora icterica. The sequence goes on along the minus strand of OY744615.1, from coordinate 3,949,576 downwards.
GAGCTTTAATGACAAGCTGCATTGGTTTCCCATTAATCATATATGCCATGCTAAAGTGCAGATAGCACTGAAGAGAAACTGAAACTCTGGTGAAACTGAGTTCTAAATCGTCTTCTTATCCCGTGTAACGTCCGAATTGAGGCGTCGCTTCTTTGCCACTCCTACTGAAGCATCATGTGTGACGCCATGACCAGAGCGGGAGGAGGACTGACCGGTGTAGTTGTGACTACCTCTGTTAAGACGAGGTACATTGTCTGCATTGGAAGCACTTGCTTCTGTTTCAGCAAAAGCTTCCAGTAAGTCCTCTGCTTCTAAAGTCTGATTCCATAGGTCAGGGTCATCTACAAAAGACAAACATCAGTCACGTCACAGCAGATAAATCACTTCTATTTCCTTACAGAATATAAATTATATATTTATTAATACAATTTGCAGCGCGTGCACAGTCACCCCGAAATGCGAATCTGAGGCACAGATGGTCAGTCGCCAGAAGAAGATGCATTTAGATATCCAAGTGCTTGAAAGCCAACGAGAAATAGTATGTTTTGAGCCGCTTTTTGGAGGAAATGAATTTGAGCCGCAAAGAGTGGCACTGTACGGTATATATATATATATATATATATATATATATATATATATATATATATTGTTAGGGTCACACGACTGACTAGTCTTAGGATTGGCAAGGGTTATGCTTGACTGGTTTCCTTTGACTTAGTAGAGACCTCTACCGAGGAGATATCTACTATATAAGGATAGAGAATAGGGTGTGTGAAGGAAGACTCTGATTATACTGCCGACGGGCGTAGTCTTGTCCGAGTACTTCCTGAGAGAGGTCTCTGATGATACTGCCGATGGGCGTAGTCTTGTCCGAGTACTTCCTGTTCGCATGCTAGTTAAGCTAGTTTCGTGAGGCTTTACACCTGTGGTGTTTGACGTCTTTCTACGCGTCTATTTTCTGGTCGTCAGCCTGTTGCTGCATTGAAGACCAGGTTTTCTTTGGCGTTCTTTCGTGAGTGATGAGCGAACCGTTTCCACCGTCAGTCTACGGTTGGATAATGTATCGTTAATTTGTTTGGAGAATTATACCTGTTTAAACTAGACACGAGTGTTTGAGCTTTTATTAGGATGAACTCGTTACAATATATATATATATATATATACGTAATATATTACGTATAGATAGTATATACTTGCATATCAGTCCAGAAACTTTGGACATTGTTGAAAGTTCAAATTGGGAGTGTCACATAACAGAAAGGTCAAGCTACCGGTAAGATAGATTGGAAGAAAACTCCACAGAAGATTGCACATGACTCCGTGGGGTAAGACTACTAGGACATCAACGCATCAACAGGATAGTCAATACATCAACTTCAATCAGACTGCAGAGAAGGATAATTATAGAGCCCCCCACTTTGTTCCATTTAGCTGTATCAAAATAACACATAACATACTATGTATGTATGACATCTGGCTACTTATGTAGCACCTATATAAATCAAGAGCTCAACAGAGCATTTTCTAAGTACTTCTTAAAAACACTGCATGAGTTTTTCTGTCAGAAAACACATCTGGAGTTGAACTTACCGAAATTGTCCTCAGCAACCAGATTTCGCACCAAATGGTTTGCAGTGGCAGGTGTCTTTTCATTGTTCTCATGGCAGAGCTGTCGATGTAATCTGTCACTCGAATGACTTCCATTATTCAACTGATCCGCAGAATGTGTCACCAAAGAACTAAGCTTTCCTGCTTCAGATGACGGAGTCTTCATTGTTACGACAGCCAATTCAGCATCTGCAGCTTTTTAAATGGATAGAAACATACCAAGGTAATTGCACATGGTATAGCATCTCTTTTACCAATACTATTTAACCATTGCAGAAATTTATAAAGCTCAAAAGCTCAGGTGACTATGGTTCAGTTACTGTTCAGTGACTTAAGCAAAAACAAAGAAACCTTTCTTCCATTATTTTTTATTAGGGTCAATGGCCAAGTAACGATCCTCAGAGTCTACCTGTGAAAACAAAGGCTTCATCACACAAAGGAAATTAGATTTGGAAGGGTGCCATATAAATATCCACACACATGCCAGTCTAAATTTTACAGTAGGAAATATAAAACAAAATTAGATAAAGAAATTGACCTCTCGGTATTCTTGAAAAACATAAAATAAAACCTTTGAACTTACGACTAAGATGACCTGTAGAAGGACTTTCCATGGCAACCATTTCCTTGGAGACCCTTTGATGCTGAAGCTGCTTCTTCATTCTCTCCTGGAATTCTTGCTGCTTTTGCCTCTGTTTCAAAATCCGTTGCAACTTGTCATCTTCTTCGCTAAGATCTACCTTTGTTGGCTCACAGTCGCTTCTTCTCTTTTCCACCAGATGGCGCTCTGTACTTGTGACATCACGAAAACTTGTGCTGCGAGACAACACAGACTTTTTGTCATCTTCAGGTTTCACTTGTGGATTTGGGAGACAGGAGACAACATCGTTTGGTGTCATCAGCGGCTGATGACATGAAGTCCTGGCAGCCATCGCTGGATCAGACGTATCTACAAACATTAAATACATGTAATGTTTCATTAACACAGCCAGTTGCATTTGTGAAGTCTCAACAAATCTTTCAATGAACTGTAATCCCAAAGGAGAAAGAATTTATTAACGATTTATCACTAATTATTAAGGAATTCACACCTGTGAAGTTGCTGTTCATAGATCTGATATTAAGTTACTGATAACTTAATATCAGATCAGTGATATAGCCTGTGAACTGAGTTTTGTGTACAGTCTTGCAGTGCGAGATGTTAGCGTATATATTTAGTGCGTTTACTTTAGTTTCACGTGTATATGTATATATGATAGATGTATAACGTATAGTCTTAGTGACACGCGCGGCCGGCCGACATCGGCAGCGGCGCGCTATATGTATATTATTAGATTTCGCTTAGGCGCACAGAAGACAGGTGTGTCAAGAGGCGCGAAGAATTATGCTGACTAGAGAAGTTTGAATTCGAGTGTGTTCGCTGTAGTAGTGTGGCTGACTAGTTGAGTTGTAATCGAATTGAGTTCTGTCTGTTTGTTTCTTATTAAACTAGAAGATATTAAACTGTGTTGCTGATTAATTCAGGTTATACTTATACGTAGAATTAGTGTTCAAAAGGTGAACGTTAAATAGGCGTTAAGTAGAAAGAGAACAAGGATTTAATCAGAAGGATTGTCAACGGAAGGATTGGGTTGACATTATTGGTGGCAGCGGTGGGATAAGAACTCACGGTGGATAAAAACTCACGGTGGAACAGCGTCGGTGTGGATAAATACTCACGGTGGATAAATACTCACGGTGGAATAAATACTCACGGTGGATATAAACTCACGGTGGATTAAAATTCACGTTATCACCTCCTGCGGCGGATAGAAGAATCTACGACGGTGATAAAAGAATTTACGCGTTGTTGCTGTGTGACGTGTCTACGATATCAACGACGGTGGAACACGAGAAACGGTATAAAAATTTCGTTGTTTTCCACGAACAAATACAAAAGAAATCCCGTTTGTTTATCGATTCACACACCAAGAAAAACCGTGACTTCTTTGAAAAGAGAAATCACCAAAGTAAACAAGTAAGATGGAGAAACTAAGTTCTGAAAGACAAGCAGATATTAAGAAGATGTCTACGGAAAGGCTAAAACAGCGTTTGTTGAAAGCCGGTTTTAAAGAAGAACAATTAGAAGGTATGTCACGTGGTGACATGATGCAGGAACTCGCCGATGTGTGGGTTAAAGAAGAAGTCGAAGAAGAAGGTGCCGTTGGCGGTGCCGTAGAAAAGGCTATTGAAAAACCTCCTGCGCCTATGTCTATGGAGATGTTGATGCAGTGGATGATGATGACGAGACAAGAAGAGAAAGATAGAGAGGAGAAACGTAGACAGGAAGAGAAAGAAAGAGAGGATAGACGAAGACAAGAAGAGAAAGAGATAAGACAGGAAGAATTGCGTCGTGAGAGAGAGAAAGAAGAGAAAGCGGAACTTGCAAGGCAAGAAGAATTGCGCTTGCAGCGAGAGAAAGAAGAGAAAGCGGAACTTGCAAGGCAAGAAGAATTGCGCTTGCAGCGAGAGAAAGAAGAGAAAGCAGAACTTGTAAGGCAAGAAGAATTGCGCCTGCAGAGAGAGAGAGAGAGAAGATAAAGCAGAACAAGTGCGTAAGGCAGAACTGGAATTGCAAAAGCATCAGTTTGAGATTCAATTAGAACAGTTGAAAAGAGATAGGGAAGATGCTGAAAGAAGAAGACTGGAGCAGATGATTGAATTTGAAAGAGCTAGAAAAAGTGATGAAGAGGTTCGTCAGCAACAGATTGAAGCAAAGAGAATGCGTGAAGAAGAAAAAGAAAAAGCGCGAACGTTAGAGTTGGAACGTGCAGAACAGATCAGACAAGAAGAACTCAAATTTCAGAAAGAAAGTTTGGAAAAGGCAGAGGCAGAAAGACAGGAACGTCTGAAACTGGAGAAATCAAAATTGACATTGAAAGAAACACAAATGAGAGAAGAACGGGAAGCAGAAAGAAGGAAACAGCAAGAAAGTGAAACTTTGGTGTCAAAAATTAAGAAAATAGGTGATGCAATGAAGCATGTATTGCCTCAAATGCCAACTGATATGATGGAGGTGCCATTATATTTTGAAACAGTCGAGAACGCATTTCGCAGTTTTGCTGTGGAAAAGCCGTTTTGGGTGAAATTATTACTACCATTGATGACGCCGAAAGCTCGAACCGTTCTGAATAGATTGTCATACGATGATCTAGACAATTATGATAGAGTCAAGCAGCACTTATTAAAAGAATTTAAATTGACCTCGAGAGAATACAGAGCCAGATTTGTGGATGCTAAGAAGACGACAGAAGAGACTTATACGATGTTTACGGCAAGACTGAAGAACTTGCTAAACTATTACGTGAGAAGTCGAAACGTGAACAGAGAGTATGATACGCTCTTTGATTTGCTGGTAGCGGATAAGCTAAAAGAATGTTTACCGCCAGGTCCACTACAGTTTGTATTGTCGAAGGAAGGAACTGACTGTCTTCAAGCTAGTGCAGTGGCAGACCTAGCAGACATTCATGTAAACAATCGAATTGGGTTTGCGATCCCAAATATAAACAGTTATCCTTCTCAACGTTCCGTAAACCAAAGCCAGAGTGGAAAGTGGAAAAGTAATCCAGAAACAGGGAGTCAGTTCAAAGGTAAAGAAGTCAAGGCTAGTGTCCCTATACCCAATGAGACCAGAGAAGTGACGTTTGGTCGTCAGGGATTTAACAAATCGTCAGCGCCGTTTGCCAAGAGGGAAGGCAACACATCGTTTACGCAGTATAAGAGATATGAAGGAAATGAACAACGAGGTATTTCACAACCATACCATACAGTGGTGAAGCGTTGTCACAACTGTGGTTCAGACAAACATTTGGTTAAATTTTGTCCAGTTCCATTGGCAGCAGCTAGTTCTAGCAGAAATCAAGAACACACAAGGGTGAATTTGATTCAAGTGGTTAGTGATACAGGCAATCAAACCACGGGTCAAGAAAACCAAGAAACTGAAGTAAAGTCAGTAATGAAATGTGGTATTCAAAAAGAAATTCTATTGGATGCTGAAGTTCAGAGAGAAGTCATAGGAAAAGATGACAATCGAATATTGAAGAAATCGTTCTTGCAATATGTCGAGGTTGAAATTCGTGGAGTAGACGGTAAAGAGCCAGTGAAAGTCAAAGCACTGAGCGACTCGGGTGCAGAGATTCCGGTGATTAGTGAAGAATTACTGGAAGGCATGAAGGTGGAACAAATTGGAAAAGTGAATTTGCAATGTGTGGCAGGAGATGCCATTCCTGCGAAGTTAGTGAAAGTGGATGTTAGATTGTGTGGTAGTGACGTGGAAGAAGAGGGATTTCCGCGTAAAATCCAGTGTTCACTTACACCTTATGTCACCTTGATGTGTGCTAGTATTGCAAAGATGGGCAGTACAGAAAGATTCTTGTTGCATCCAGAGATAATTGCCGAATTAAAAGCCGTACCACAGATGAAAATTAAAACGATACAAGGAGATGTGAGTGTACAAGCAAATGTAATGACGAGAGCGCAGAGTCGGAAACAGGAAATGGTAGATGTTGATGAGAAGAGTGAAACTGAAAGTTCAAGTGATGAGGAAAACGAAAGTAATGAGCAACGAAGCTTATCGCGAGATGGTGTAACATCAGAGATAAACGAGCAAGAGATGGCTGCATGCGAGAATGGCACATTAAATGAAACTGAAGAAGACAATGAATGTGATGTGGGGATAGGAGACTTGTATAGAGATGAAGAGATGGATGAAGAACAAAAGGTGCAGATTGCCGATTCGAAGAAGTTCGAAGAGCAACAGAGAAAGGATGAATCGTTGAAGCCGTGGTGGAAGTTAGCACAAGAGAAAGAATCTGAATTCTGTGTGATCAACGGTTTATTACATAAGAAATATCAGATATTAGACCAGACGATATATCAACTAGTGTTACCAAAAGAGAGACGAATTAAAGTGATGGAGTTGGCACATGAGTCGGTATTTGGAGGACATCTAGGAGAAGAGAAAACAAGAGAACGAATAAAATTATCTTTTGTATGGCCAAAGATGAGAAGAGACATTGTGAAATTTTGTAAGTCTTGCGAGAAGTGTCAACTAAAGGCAAGGAGTTTGGTGATGGATAGAGTGCCTATCACTCCGGTATCAAGAGAAGAGGTCGCCTTCAAGAGAATGACAATGGACCTAATAGACAACCCGAGGAAATGGCACAAGATAATTCCTTTTCACGAAAAGCATTTGAAAGAACTCAAAGAAACTACGGAGAAAGCATTATTGTTTGCAGAATCTTACTCTCAAGAAAAGCAGTTACAATACCCAAATCAGTATAACAAGAGAGCAAGGCACAAAGGAATTTGCAGCATATCGAATTCCTTTGATTTATCGATCAGAAGTGGAACGTCAGATCAAAGAAATGTTAAAAACAAACATTATCAAACCATCATCGAGCAGAATGGCAAGCCCTTTGGTTATTGTTAAAAAGAAAGACGGATCTTTAAGACTTGCCTGTGACTACAGATACATTAACTCATTCACAGTGGATTGTAAATATCCGATGCCGATTGTCAGAGACGTTTTGAACAAAGTTGGAAAGTCTAATGTGATTTCTATTTTGGACTGTCGAAGTGCTTATTGGACTTGTCCTGTAAAACAATCTGATCAATGGAAGACAGCTTTTGTAACACATAATGGACTGTATGAATTTACTCGTGTTCCTTTTGGAATGATAAATTCAGGCCGAACTTTTGTTAAGGCGATAAATTTAGTTTTACAGCCTATAAGTGACTTTGCAGAACCGTATGTTGATGACATTGCTGTGCATTCTGACAGTTGGAAAGTTCACTTGCAGCATCTAGATGCATTTTTGATGCAAATGAGATTGCATAACGTTACTTTGAATTTGAAAAAATGCATATTTGGTAAGAGTGAGGTAAGGTTTATCGGTCATGTGGTTGGGTCTGGTAAGATAAAGATGAATCCAGACAGAATTGAAAGTTTGAGTAATTTGAAGATCCCAGAAACTAAGAAGCAAGTTAAGCAACTGCTTGGATTTTTTAATTATTACAGACAGTTTATTAAGGACTTTGCACAGATTGCGAAACCGCTATCTGATTTAACTAGTAAACGTGTTTCTGATAAGATTGATTGGACTGTTGAACATCAGCAAGCATTTGATTTACTTAAAGAGGCTGTGCGATCCAAAGTAGTATTATATGTTTTTGAAGTGGGAAAACCATTCAATTTGTACTGCGATAGTAGTGACTTTGCAGTTGGGGCTGTTTTAACACAGATGGACGACAAGGGAATAGAACGCCCTGTGTCATTTATCAGTCAGAAATTAACTGATACCCAGAAGAGATGGGCTACTGTGGAAAAGGAAGCCTATGCTATTGTTTGGGCTCTAAACAAGTTAAAAGAAATTATAATTGGATCAAAAATTTTCATTTTTACTGATCACAATCCTCTTACATATTTGACTGAGTCAATGTCTAAGTCTGCTAAACTTGTGCGTTGGGCGTTAGCCTTACAAACTTTTGATGTTGAGGTGAAGTACAAGAAGGGCAGATTGAATGTTATTGCTGATTGTTTGTCAAGGTTATAAGTAATCGTAAGACTGTTTATTGATAAGTTAGATATATATATGTTTCATGTATTTTGGTAATTTCGCGAATTTTTAAATTTAATTTGCTCAATTCCAGAAAAAGGAAGGAGGTAATGTGAACTGAGTTTTGTGTACAGTCTTGCAGTGCGAGATGTTAGCGTATATATTTAGTGCGTTTACTTTAGTTTCACGTGTATATGTATATATGATAGATGTATAACGTATAGTCTTAGTGACACGCGCGGCCGGCCGACATCGGCAGCGGCGCGCTATATGTATATTATTAGATTTCGCTTAGGCGCACAGAAGACAGGTGTGTCAAGAGGCGCGAAGAATTATGCTGACTAGAGAAGTTTGAATTCGAGTGTGTTCGCTGTAGTAGTGTGGCTGACTAGTTGAGTTGTAATCGAATTGAGTTCTGTCTGTTTGTTTCTTATTAAACTAGAAGATATTAAACTGTGTTGCTGATTAATTCAGGTTATACTTATACGTAGAATTAGTGTTCAAAAGGTGAACGTTAAATAGGCGTTAAGTAGAAAGAGAACAAGGATTTAATCAGAAGGATTGTCAACGGAAGGATTGGGTTGACATAGCCACACTATAAATTTTTCATAAATAGACACCTTTATCAGTCATAGTTCATCGAGTAACCTCAGCAACCACTAGGATCTCTTTGTAACAGACAATTAAACATAACACTTTTTGATACTTTTGAGTTTCTGATCAGAAGCATGTAAATATCCTCGCCTTTTTTGAAGTGAGTGCAGCCTTCAACACTGTTGACCATAGCATTCTGCTGAAGCACACTGAAAGATCATTTGGTGTCAAGGGTCACTCTCTATTGTGGCTGTATTCTTTCCTGTGTTTTCACATGACCCATGGTGACACTTGGTCTTCCACAGGGTTCATATGACCTCTACTCTACCGCTGATTTTAACTTAGCTCTTTCTTCTTTGGGGCTGCAGTTCATCAGTATGCAGGCATAAGTTCATGGCCCAGCTGCAAAGGCTTTCTCCCTTAATGGAGAAATGCTTCAGATGTCACGGATGCTAGATGCCAGGATGGCATCCAACCACCTCTGGACGTACTCTGGGAAAACCAAGTCCAACTGGTTTTGTAGCCATGGGTCTAACCTTAAGCATTGCTTCTCTGAAGTCTCTTTCTCCCCTACTCTGCCTGAACCAAATTTGATCTTGGACCACGGATTGACCGTCTTGAAGCATGAGACAAGTGTATGTCAACCATGCTTTAACCACCTGCACCAGATTCACACAATATGCCATTCACTTACAACTCAAGTCACCACAACCTTAATGCATGCATTCATATGCACTAGAGTTTACTAAGACAATGTCGTTTACACAGGCCTAATCTCTCCTACATAATCAGCTCGAATCAATTTAAAATGGTGTGGCTTGGCTGATCAGGGTACACTTCAGTTTGGTCGTATACCCATTTTCATGTGGGAGTAGTCTGGACCTGCACTAGTTTTCCTTTGCAAACGTGCACCGAGTTTAAGATCTTGATGCTTATGCGCAACTGTCTAGCAAGCTGTGGTCCAGGTTATCTCAAGTAGCTACATCTCTTCCATCCCAAGCACAGATTGCTCTACTCTGCAATGCAAGGTGACTTGCTTGTTCCATCAGACTGAACTTCCATGGTGCAGTATGGTCAGCCCATCCTCCTGGAATAAGTTGTCTCACAACCTGCGACAATAACTCCTCAGCATTCCTTCCCTCTTTTCACCAAGCACTTGAAGACCATTCTGTTTCATCGTGGTTTCATAATATTAGGTGAGGAGTGCTTCTGATGAGTTTTCAAGATAGGCATTATAAATTAGTAATTATAATTTCAACTCTGCTTATGAACAAACTGATCTAAGCACACCCATGCACCTTTTGTGTTGTCGAAATATCAAATAATGGACATTTGGTTAAATTTGAGGGCAATGTTCTGTACAATGATGCAGCATGCAACGTGGTTGCTATTGTACTGAGATTGAAAAACAGCTAAATACAGTCAGTATAAAACACAAATCTACACACGTTGATCTTCGGACAGATATCACATAAGCTCTACTAAAACACAAACTGTGTGACTAATAAAGTTATCATGATGTGTAGTCACATGATTAAATGTGGATACTTATATCGACTGTATAGAGGACAAACGTAATATGTCCAATGCTTAACACCATGGACTTATTACGTTTGTGCTCTATACAGTCGATATATAATCAAGCACCTTTAACACTTTAATGATAAGCTACATTGGTTTCCCAGTCGCTTTTAGCACACGATCATCATGAAAGGGTTCAAGAACCTCTCAAAGGCACTCAGCACCTCTTAGACATGGTTATAGTGTGGAGAACAAGTGCAAATACTTAACAAATATGCTCACTATCATTAACAGACGCTGGTCAGTAGATAGTGGTGAAAGTTACATAAACAGAAACAATCAAGTATGAAATCCATTAAAGGCACTTTATACGAGTTAAACGAAGGCAAAGAAATGCATTATAACATTTCATATACAACAAACTTTCATACTAATATTTTGATTTAATCTCTCTGGATTTTAAGAACCTTAAGGAAACTGTTCTTGAAACTGCATAAAATTCACAACTTCATAAGTTCTGGTGAAAGCACTATAATAAAAAAAACTTTATGGTAAGAGCATATCAAATATTCTTCAGTGGCATTTTCTTGAAGTGCAATTACGTCTATCTGATTTACTTCCATAATTTATTATCTGTGAAATGTGGTTACTATCCAACAGACAAACAAAGAAATATAACAGCAAGAAATTCAGTTATGAAAAGACCAATACCTAAAACTATAAGAAAAGACCAATTTAAAAGGCCAATATTTATATCAGTCGACAGCCGTTGACCAAAGCTACAAGAGGCAGAAGCCAAGCGAAAAGGAGACCTGCTTTTGAGCTGGAATCACTTGAGCCAGATGCCAGTTGATGAGGCGGGCGACTGTGGCAACCATCTGGAACAGCAGATCTGCCTGGTGGTGGTCGACGAGAATATCTTGCTTTAATGACGTCATTATCTTCAGTCTTGTGTTTCATTTCATTGACATCATAGACCTCTGGAGGCTGTATATATACAAAGAGACAAACCAAAAGACTCAACTAGTCATTCTTAGTGAATGACTAAGTGAACATTAACCCGAAAATCAACAAGTAAATATTCATCATCAATTTTATCCATTCAATAAAATAAAAACGAATCATAATTCAATGTTTTTAAATGAAAAAATGTATTCATTTCAATCCGAAATTATCTATTTTCTTTAATACTTAAATCAGATTGGTATTTTGGTGCATTTAATTTCTCCAGGTTTTGAAAATATCTCTTGGTCTTTAGTAAATCCTGAAATATCTTATAACACACTACATTGCTTTGAAACCGGTTCTTACTTAAATCACGTTTAGCTATTTCTGAAAATGTACAATAGTAGAATGCCATCATAAATAGTATATCACAACAGCAGAAATTTAATTAATTTCTCATATTTAAACAGCAACACTGCTTTTGCAATTAATCCATGGTATTATGCAACTGCTCAATATCAACCATTTTATCAGAGGATTCAATTTCTCATAGTGAACACAGCAACCATTCAATCGCATTCAATTCAATGCTACATGATTACTATAGATGTGTACCGGTACTTCATATGTATATATGTGTGTATCAAGATACTTAAGTACCTATTAAGTACCTCACAAAGGAGCTGCAGAACCTCACAATAGTGTGACCAAATATAACGTGAGTGCAGTTTCCTTAGTGCATGTTGGCATAAAATAATAGCATCAAACTGCATCAAGATATGTGTGTTTAGAACAAAAGCAGGATTTCTTACGCACCGGTTTTGAAGCTTTTCCGATGCATTTGAGATAATTCATGTCACCAAGGCAATTGCCAAGAGAATTGCCAAAACTCCTGAAAATCAAAACACACATCCATAAAAGTACGGCAGATTTTATCCTTTGTTTACTGGGCTTAACTTATTCAGAAAAGATCTCTAACACCTGTTTGTACTGGTCCAAAATCCTCTTCACATTTTAGAAGATTAAAGAGATATACGAGCAATTTTTCAAAAGAGAGTCGCTCAATTAAAATTCTATCATTAGTTGTATCAAATTAAAGTATTGGTATCATTAGTTTAACTTTTTAGATTGGCAACAGACAACTCCATTGTAATCAGTAAACTGCCCATAAATGATGCCATACAACAGTATTGTCCAACCTTTTTGACAACGTGGGCCACCAGAACAATTATTCCTGATGCCAAGGGCCACACCAGTAAACTCAATTTTAAGCAACTACTAAAATTTATTGAAAATTAATTGCATTAAAATATATTAAGGCAATAATCTATATAAATAAAGCGAGAATTCTGTGTGTCTGTCTGTTTGACCGGGATTAACTTCTACAATTTTGCACCTTTTCACTCGAAACCTTCACTACTATGTCGGACTCGGCATCGGAACCCAGTGGAGGGGTTCGCGTACCCCCTTTTCACCGCAAACATGGTGAAAATCCCCAAAAACTCTACCCAAGCGACCGTCCCTCACGCCCCAGCTCGCCTCTTCCACTGCAAAGCGGTTCTATTTATGGCGCCGGTATTCCCCAACGTCATTAATAATGCGCATAACGACACTGTCCCTCACGCCCCAGCTCGCCTCTTCCACTGCCAAGCGGTTCTATTTATGGCGCGGGTATTCCCCAACGTCATTAATAATGCGCATAACGACGTTGTTTACTTTCGCACAAAATTTAATTACGATCGATTCGAACTATATTCATCGTCTTACAGCAAAATTGTATGTTCAAAGACTCTGCTTTACTAAGGGCAGTGAGGGCTACATTTCTGGCGTTTTCTTTAACCCGCCAACGCCGGGTTCACCCTCTTCGACTGCGAAGCAGTCAGTCCACGGGAGACTGCAAAGCAGTCGGAGCCAGAGGGCGACTGCGAAGCAGTCAGTCCACGGCAGAGGTCGCAAGACGCGACAAGGCGTATACAAGACTGCGAAGCAGTCTCCGCTGTACGCCAGAAGGCGTACACAAGACTGCGAAGCAGTCTCCCCACAGGTCTCCTAAATTTCTTCCTTATTCGCTACACGGATTTAAACTTATACCTAAATTTGTTGCTGATTCGCTACAGGGATTGAAACTTATAACCCCGGGCAACGCCGGGTAAACCAACTAGTTAGGTAATAATCAATGGTTAATAGCATGTATTTATGGCTTCCTTTATAATAGTTCAGCGCCAAAAAGTATATCAATAAACATGTTTTTAGTGAAATATTTGGCAATGAATTGTGTTTGCGATTTTTTTAATTTGCGGTTTGTATTCAGCTCAGGCGGCCCGAGGCGGGCCATTTAAAATCAACCCGCAGGCCGCATGTTGGACAGCACAGACATACAAGCATCCTCAGCATTCTCAAACATGCGGGTACAAAGTCCAGATGAGAATGTGTATACCTATGATATTATGTACACTGTACTGTACATATTTTCTCAAAACCTTTTTATCAAGGGAGCAAGACATGCATCAGATTCCACAGTACCACACATGAATGAGACCTTCCGGACATGATGTTAAATATATCTCACAAAAAGCAACATGCATAATTGCATATCATATTAGCTTCTACTCTGCCTCATGAAGAGATACTACAGAGCTGGATAATCTATGCCATTACATCATATCAACTGTTAATCCGTTTCTGTAGGCTTTCATATTGAACAATCTTTTCAACAAACTTCAGTTATTTCTCAAATACCACGATTTTTTATTCTCAACGAATTTTCAAAAGAACTTTGTAAGAGACATAACTTCCATCTTCACAGCATTTTTGCATCCTTAAGCTGTATAATAGACAAAAAAATCAGAATGTACTGTTGGCCAGTCTCACTTACTTGAGCGCCCTCTTAAGACCATCGGTGACAGATTCCTTTCGAGCCTTTTCGATAGACAGAGCTTTGGATTTCATTCCTTCACTGACTCCATATCCGACGTCTTCATGGTACATTCCATCCTGACCAATCATTCAAATAGAAGAAACTGAAAGGTCTTCATATTCACACGACTATTGCTGACCTTTGCTGAATCGTCTTTAATCTTAACCAGCAACTTTATTGATCTACTACACAGCCATGTTCATAACACTTTCCAGTTTCTTAAATCAACTCCTGAAATTTTAATCGTATCTAATGCGATTGCTATTTCTCCCAGAAACTGTTTTAATAAGGGTCTGGAGAATTTAGTTCTAAGCAGATATTTAAAGACACATTTAGCAATTTGAGCTCTTAAGAAGCACAAGGAAAAAGAAGAAACTGAAGAAGCAAGAAACCTTGAGCTGAACTCGTACAGTGGCACTGACACCCACGTAGTATTTCCCATTGATGAAATCAACAAAATCTACGGAAAGAAAAGCAGCATAAAGAAATATCACCACATAATTTACGTGGCCTTCTGCAGAAACTTCACAGTTCTTTGTTTGTGTTGCATCAAGAATAAAGAACGGAGACAGCCAAGTGAAGCTATTGCAGCACATGGTTACTCGAGATTGGTACTTCAGTGGTAGTGAAACTACTTTCCTAACTACCAGTCAAGAAGGCAGTTATAACTGGTTTTTAACTACTTCAGTAGATAAAAAGTTACAACAACTTCTTCAACTATCAGTAATATAGTTAACTACTCTCTTAACTACAAAAGAACAAACAACAATGCTAACAAAGGCAAACATATTCAGCTGAGCAGTTTAAATCAAATTACAAAATACTGCAGCCTTTAATATACGTAATTTGTAGCAACGCTCATGCGCACTAACTAAAGAGGTGATCTCCATATATTTTTCATTCACAAAGATTTTGGCGCCTCTATCTCACATTGATCAATGCCCTTTCTAATAAAATCTATTAAAATGTTGCAATAATATAATACGAAAGTAGTTATGAAAAGTAATTAACTACTATACTTTGCAAAATAACTATTGCAAAAGTAGCTTAACTACTTTGTAACTACTTATTACTAAATGTAGTTCTAACATTAACATAGTTATAACTAGTAGTTAGTAACTACAGTAGTTAACAGTGCACAGCACTGATGGTGACGCTGTCACTCCCTCAGTCAATGTTTACATTTGCTACAAGCAAACCTCTCAGACATGATTCTTATGCAAATGACTCCTTCAAATAATGATCTTTCCTTTGCCATAACATCCTTAAACATCAAAATCAGCAGACAATTCAAACCAAGAAGCCCATAAGTGCATAACCATGTGGAAGCTGCCAACAACAGTGACTGTGATAAGCCATGGCAAAGGCCATTCTGCAGCTAGACTTTGTTAACTGCAGAGGAAAATCTGTCCAACACACCAATCAATAACTGCTTATTTGCAATCCCAGTCTGTAAAGTCAAAACAGTATCTAGAATTAGTGTTCACAAGGCAAGGAGTTCAAAATAAATCAAGATCATGCTCTACTAACCAACCGTCTGTGCTGCAATTGAATGTGACCAACCGTTAAATCCAAACAATTCATTGGCCAAGTTAACCAAACGCCATCCTTCAATGTAAGCCAACTGAAAGTCAACACAGCACCTCTTAGAGAGACACCATCATCAACAAAGGTTTCTTTGTACAGCCAGGTCTCATCAAGAACAAACACGATGAACATACTTCACTAGAAATGCGTTGCACGACCAGTGATGTTATGCAAAAGTGCTAACACTGGTATGCGGCACATTGCCATGAAAAAATTAAGTCAGAAACAACAATGAATATGTCCGAAAATCACAAATGAACAGCGCTGAGTGACCCGTTACATGGCCTTAAAATCGTGAGCATGGTTAGAAAATGGTCTGGTCAGCTTACACTGACCAGTTTATGTAAAATGTTACATTGAGTCGTCTTCTTTCTCATCACATTATTTTGTTTTCCACCTTGCAATGATTTTAAACAAGCTTCTAACATTGTTTTAATATAAATTTTAAAGTTCTGTCCAGTAAGCTGATGTTGATATCTGAAGTGTAAGATATTGCCTTAAGTTAGTCACGTGTGCAAGATGAAGAAGCGAACCTTTTGTCCACCTCCTCCCGGCCGCTGACTGATGAACTCTGGACCGAGGCGTTGTTTGAGTGCAGCCTGTATGGCAGCATGTTCCTCCACTGTAAATTCCAACTGGCTCAAAGAAATATAAACAGAACCTTAACCTGTGTTTCCAAAATATCCAATAAAAACAGCTTTTGCCGCATGTCACTTTTTAGCTCTGTAGCTATTAGCCAAGCATAGATTCATGTCCCATGGACCATGTTTCAGATTGTTTCTCATGAGAGGTGTAATTCACTGTAGATAGTGTCAGATGTGTATCATCCATGTGCAAGAATTAGTTTAAATGATGACACGTGCTGTGGAAGAATCCACCTGAGCAGTTATAGTTTTGATGCCTGAACTGTGGCCTTGTGGGGACAGACATTAAGCCACACTGCTACTGGGGGGGGGGGGACTGGCGGTGGTGTTAGATTATCTGGCGGGTTAGGTGGTTCGTGATGGACAAAAACTAGCATATTTCATCAACTCTTCTGAATTCAGATTTGTTTCTAACCAATTTCTTCTGTTAAAGCCCTTACAGCATTCAACTTCATTTTACCACCATTCATTTTTAATTAACTATCAGCTTTAATTAACTTTCCAACTTCTCCAATCAATGATCTGATCAATTCTGTGTCACCCAATTAGTTTTTGATTACCAACTTATCAGGTGACCACACTCAAGTGAAATACAATGCAATGAACGTTCCTCGTTTGTCACACAAGAGCAGATCCAAGATGATCCTTTTGCTGTTTCAGATAAACTAGCAGGAAATCTATATTTAAAGCATCAGTCATATTTTGTGTTTTCTGCATATGTTATGTTGTTATTATTATTAAGGAACATTTATATAGCTCTAAGCTCCCCTTCAAGGCTGTCTATGCAGGAGCGCTGTTGATGGGTAGAAATTTTGTTTTCGGGATTTCGGTCAATTTTACATTTTCACCAATTCAGGGGAATCGGGTTTCGGGTAGACGTTACATTGCTTCAAGGGGAACTAATCGAAGGCGATGACGTGACAACATTTGACCACGTGAAAGGAAAAAGAACAGATAAGAGTAAAATACACACCTACCTGGCCAAAAGATGTTGCCGGTCGTTCAATGTTTGCGATTTTTGTACGATCCATAGAATTACTACTTACATCTATCCGAACATTAATTAAGCAACATTAAATACCAAAGACTAAGTTCACCATTACTAATGAATTTCATACAGTTTAAATTTTAATTCTTAAAATGTCTAATTCAACCACCCGCCAAATCCGCCATTGATTATTTACTTTCTGCCTCTGGGTCACGTGATTCGAAGACAATTTATATAGCGCTTTATCATTAGCCTACTTATACAGCATTTCCATCGAATGATGTAGCTAGACTTATTACCAGACTCAAAACGCCAGACGACACACGACTACTCTCCATATTATACGAGGACCGATAGCTACTACTGTTTCTCCAGGGCTTCTGTGCTGAGGGGGGCCCGATAGCGCATTGGGGGGCCCGATAGCGCATTGGATAACATCTGGCGTAGAGTGCGAGAGGTACAGAGATCGAGTCCCATAGGCGGACATGCTTTGTAGGGTGCAATTTGCGCCGTGTATTGCAGGCTGTCTGTTCTGTTAGTAGTTAAGATTTATCGCATAACATGTACATGTACAGCGCAGTGCGTTTGCAGGCGCTTAATTAAAGAATAAATATTATTATTATTATTATTACTCTGAATAGTTATTCTGCGAGAGGCGCTCTATAATTTTCTAGATACAATCATAGGCGTAATTTGTAGGGGATACGAGGGGTACCCGTACCCCACTTTTTGGACTGGGGGTACTTTACCTCCACTTTTTAAACAATGTCAATCAATATTTATTAATGTGCCTTCCCATAGACGGTCTTCATTTGAAAAACGAAAGTGGAAAGAAATTGGTTCCTCCCACTTTTTAGACCAAAGTTACGCCTCTGAATACAATACAATACTACTACAGCGCTAACACTCGTACCGGCTACTGGATCCCATCACAGTATAATTTATACTGTGATCCCATGCTTCACCGGTTGCTGTAGGAAGATCTGCGCCTGTTCTATTGACTTAGTGCCTATCTATATTATAGGTGATTGGTCCGGCGAATAATAGGCCTACCCGAATCTGTGGCTATCGGTCCGGCAAATTAAACTTACCTGAATCGCAAATCTATATAAATAAAGCCAGCTTTCTGTGTGTGTGTGTGTGTCTGTCTGTCTGTTTGACCGGGCTTAACTTCTACAATTTTGCACCTTTTCACTCGAAACCTTCACTAATGTGTCGGCCTCGGCTTCGGACACCCAGTGGAGGGGTTCGCGTCCCCCGTTTTCACCCCTACCATGGTGAAAATGCCCCAAAACTCTACCCACCCGACCGTCCATAACGCGCAGGCTCGCCTATTCTACTGCCAAGCGGTTCTATTTATGGCGCAGGTATTCCCCAACGTCATTAATAATCCGCTTAACGACACCACGGTTCTATTTATGGCGCCGGTATCCCCCAACGTCATTAATATTGCGCATAAGTTGTTTACTTTCGCACAAAATATAATGACGATCGATTCGAAGTATATTCATCGTTTTACAG
Organism: Allolobophora icterica; assembly: GCA_963556255.1. Taxonomy (NCBI): domain Eukaryota; kingdom Metazoa; phylum Annelida; class Clitellata; order Crassiclitellata; family Lumbricidae; genus Allolobophora; species Allolobophora icterica. The sequence continues at coordinate 3,930,655 of OY744615.1, read as the reverse complement.
TAAAATTTTAACACATGTATGTTCAAAGACAAAGATCTAAATTATTTACAGTATATCAAACAACCAGTCTGCTTTACTAAGGGCGAGGCCAACTACAGACCGGCAGTGAGGGCTAGATTTCGGGCGTTTTCTTTAACACGCCAACGCCCGGTTCACCCTCTTCGACTGCGAAGCAGTCAGTCCACGGGAGACTGCTAAGCAGTCTCCCCCACAGGTCGCCAGACGCCACAAGGGCCTCCAAGACTGCGAAGCAGTCGCCGCCAGAGGGCGACTGCGAAGCAGTCACTTCACGGCAGAGGTCGCTAGATGCCAGAAGGCGTATACAAGACTGCGAAGCAGTCTCCGCTGTACGCCAGAAGGCGTCTTCGCAGTCTCCCCCACAGGTCGCCACACGCCACAAGGGCCTCTAAGACTGCGAAGCAGTCGCCGCCAGAGGGCGACTGCGAAGCAGTCACTCCACGGCAGAGGTCGCTAGACGCCAGAAGGCGTCTACAAGACTGCGAAGCAGTCTCCGCCAGAGGTCGCCAGACGCCAGAAGGAGTCTACAAGACTGCGAAGCAGTCTTTGCCAGACGTCGCCAGACGCCACAAGGGCCTCCAAGACTGCGAAGCAGTCGCCGCCAGAGGGCGACTGCGAAGCAGTCACTCCACGGCAGAGGTCGCTAGATGCCAGAAGGCATCTACAAGACTGCGAAGCAGTCTCCGCCACAGGTCGCCAGACGCCACAAGGGCCTCCAAGACTGCGAAGCAATCGCCGCCAGAGGGCGACTGCCAAGATTGCCAAGCAGTCGTTGTTGTTGTTGTTGTTGTTGTTGTTGTTGTTGTTGGGTTGGTGGTGGTGGTGGTGGTGGTGGTGGTGGTGGTGGTGGTGGTGGTGTGAAACTTATAACCCCGGGCAACGCCGGGTAATCCAGCTAGTATAGATATATAATTATGCGGCTGAATAACATAGTCAATCGCGAGATGGCAGATCTGCTGCAGGACCAAACGAATCGGTGGGGACTGTGGCAGAACATACTGGACCCGCGCTGCGCGTTTTTCTGCGCGTCTAGTAAATGACGTATTTTTCACCGTGTTGAATCTTTCAATGAATTGGTTATGATGTTATCGACATAACAAGTTGCTCATATGTGATTATTTTTACACAAACTTTAGCAAAATGTCTAAGAATTCGCCTGACGCTGTGCTTCAGATTAGTCCTCAGTCTGAAATTAGATTTAAAGGTATGACTGAATTGTAAAAGGCATTTGGAACTGATCTCATGAAGACCGACTCTCGGATGTAATGTTATGTTACTGAAATATTTTCTAGCGTCTTTTTGTACCTCTTGTAGGATGTTGCTGCTAGCCAGAATTGCGTTTGAAGCAGGTAAGAAAACAGGTTCATATGTAAGAGAATGGAATCGTACATGGAAAAGTCACCGCTTGCGGGTTCTGGCACGCATGACCATATAACAACGAGACGACATGTGCGTCTATACCATTCCACTTGTGTACAACTCTTCAATGAAGAACTTCTGCCTAATATTCCTTTTTGATCTCTTAAATAATTTGTACTCTGTCCTCGAGTCACCTTATTTGGTGCGAATTCAGAGAACCTCTGCCATTGCACTGCCTCCTTTCCATTATAAGCTTCAGTTAGGTTTAATCTGTTCCTCTCCAGTGTAGTTTTTGAGCATCCTTAGCTCAGATCCTTGTAACCCAAAATCGTTTTGGTATCCTTTACACTTGCTCCCATTGTCCTATGTCATGTTTCAGGTATGAATTTCACACCTGAATGCAGTATTTAACTGTGGCATCATCAGTGATTTGTACAACCTCAGTACTGTGTCTTTTAAGTTTGACCTGTAGATCATAACATAAATGAAAACTTGTAGAAGTCATGAAAAAACTCCGCAGCAGCATTCCTGCCCAAGATGGGAGAACCACGATCAAACTAAGTACTTCAAGCACTTGCAAAATAAATGTGACAGACGGATTAGCTGATCATACCTAAAGTCGAGTTAGCATTTTGGCTGCTTCAGCATACTGCTTTGAAGGTATAGGTGTCACAAGTTTAAAAAACTATGGTCCAAGTACCCGAGTCCGTTACGAGCGAGTACCCGTCTACTCAACTTCTTAATTGGATAATGAATCATTCATTCAATGGGTGGCATATGACTGGGTTTGGATATACAATTTATTGTCCGGTCACCACCCTTTGGGTGGGTTCCCTGGCTTCTGGGTCCCTGGTGACAGGCCTACATGATGGTTTCCACGTTTATGCATGATCATGCCAAAGTCCCTTGCTTTCTCACTTTCAGTGCATTACCCCATTTCACATTAAAACTCTTTGTTACAGCACTTTTGTGAGGTACTTAAAAATGTGCTATGTTAAGTGTCTACCTACTCAAATACATACCCACATACATACCCATTTGCTCACTGAGAACTTTTCTAACATGAAAAGCATCTGCCAATCCTGAACATTCTGCTTCATGCAGTATCTCTCTGCGTCTTCGTCATCAGCCACTAGTCTACTAAAGAGTGATGTGGGTAGACAATCTCGTCCCCAACCCCGCCCCGCAGCAGGTAAGTCTCCCCCATCTCCTTACTTGTCCATTGTAATTGTGATTAAAAATTCATATAGCACCAGTTCAAGAGCAGACTAATCAGAGGTGCTATCAGTGCTAACTTATGTGTGACTATAAATGTCATTAAGAACTGAAATTTAATCAAGAAGATTCACTAGTGGCAGACCCACAAACACACACACAGACACGCACTCACATACATTCACCTGCACCGACACCACACACTCCTACACGCTCAAACACTTGCAGCTGCTCGACTTATTGATGGCCTGGATTGGACCATATCTCACATTTCAGCATGATATACTTCTTTTTCTGCTGGATTTCTGCTGGGAGCAACTCTGAGTAGAGGAACTCTGATCTGAATGCCTCAACTTATAACATTTTCAGTTGTTTCACCACATTTTGATCAGTAAATAATTTATGTGACGATTGCCTCCCACCACAGCCTAAAGTTATAACCCAAGCAATGGAGTCCCATCCAATTTCACAACATGTTGACAACATGTTCAGAGTTCTTGGTCTGTGTTGCGTTGAGTTCGAAGAATGATAGCAGTTGAATGAAGCATTTGCAGCCATTCGTTTTACTTAAAACTGGCGCTGTAGACTTTGTCTGAAAATATCCCTTGTGCTGGATTTGGCTAGGTCAGTTCAAAACAAATGGAGCTTAACTGTCCAGCTAGAAACATGACCCCTCAGGGAAGACAAATCCACCAGTGTCACACAAGACTTTGATAAGTGGTGTTAGAACACCATCCAGAGCATTGGATACAACGAATTAAGAGAGAAATAACTCCCAAGAAAGCAACTGAGCAAATATTATCTAACAAAATCTGCATATGACCAACTATAGATCTGATCAAATTTGATATGCTAGAGATCTATGTGGCCATCTTGGCCACATTCACATTACGTAACAATTGTATTTGTCATTTTCAGGGCCATTTACGGACGTAGTTGTGTCTGAAATAAGCTTGCGCAACATTTCAGAGAATAATGCTTGCTTTAAGATAAAGACAACAGCTCCTAAGCAGTACTGTGTCCGGCCCAATTGTGGCTTAGTTGAACCTGGAAAGACTGCTATCGTGACAGGTAACAAATTTTTACTTAAATATTATTAATATAAAACTTTCACAGTTTACAAATAATAGTTCTGCCTGTGACTGAATTGCTAGAATTAAATGTCAATGCTTTGCTCTGTGGACAATTTGTTTGGATCATATTTAAGATTTGTTCGCATCTTGTTGTAGTTTCTCATTGGACACACGCACGCACGCACGCACGCACGCACGCACGCACGCACGCACGCACACACACACATATTGGTGAAAGGAAAAACTTGGAAATTTGGCATGTGGGGAAAACTAGTTGCCTGTTGTTGCTTTGGGTTGTCTGTAATATCTGAATGGTTGTGTTTTGTTGTAGTAATGTTACAGCCATTTAATTACAATTCAAAGGAGAAGGTGAAGCACAAGTTCCTCGTGCTGTCAATGCCCGCTCCTAATGTACCACTTGACAGCATAGAACAATTGGTTTGTATCAATCAGATGAAGAAACGGTTTATTGTTTTGTTTTAGGTGGTTGTGCTTTGGCAGAAAGGTATATGTCTGCTCAGTCAGGATCTTTGTTCTAATGAGCTTTTTGAACTAATTTACTGGTAGTTAGCTGTTTAGTAGACTTATTCTTTTCCAAATCTCTGAATTAAGTTAGTCTTCAATGTTTCATATGAAAAAGGCACAAGCTGGAAAATAGATGTAAATGGCAAGTGCTGCATTGCACTGGCCTATGTGCTTGACCTTGGCCTATGTGCATGACCTTGGCCAATGTGCATGACCTTGGCCTATGTGCATGACCTTGGCCTATGTGTCTGACCTTGGCCAATGTGCATGACCTTGGCCAATGTGTCTGACCTTGGATTGCTCTTTTGTTGGCTCAAATGTCTATAGAAAGAAATGAGCGATAATTCTAAGACAGATGTGCGAGAAATCTGTAAGCAGTGTCACTTGACATTGAAGTTGATAAATTGTTTTATTTTCAGGTTTGAGGGTGCATGTACTTTCTTCTATATTGTTTGTGGAAATGTTTAAAATCTGAAGACAGCAACAAAACATTGTGGCTAAATTATGTCTCACTTTAGCAATTAAAATAAATGTACCATGAAATTTGAAATTATGAAATGGGTCAGAGAAGATTTTTGTGATTATTATAAATATTTTTCAGTGGAGAGATCCACCGACTGATACGGTCTTTGAGACAAAGCTACGCTGTGTATTTGATGTTACGCCAGAGACACAGCCTGCATCGAAAGATGTAAATGTAAGAGACTTTGTAGTGTTATGTAGTACATGATTTATGTAGCACATTTTCAAAATACCTATTCAGAAGTGATAATGACATATGAACACAAGTCGTGCAAATTCATAGACTTTGATTTTCTGCTATCTCATATCGTGGTTCGTCAACTTTTAAGGTTTCCATCAAGTTTCTCAAGACTTTCCATTGTCTGTATTCCTAGCAAGTACATAAGTTAATTATAATTGTCTTACACCATGGTATCTGAAGTAATTTTAGAAATATTTGGAGATTTATTTGTCTATTTATTTCATATTCGCTTGCAGTTTGGTCAGTAACTGTGGCATGTAGAGCAGTTGGATATGCAAACATTTTTTTAAAGTGCAATTCAGGTCCCATTACAGAAAGGCAGATTTGTGTTTGCATTTAGTTGTATTTTTGCGTTTAGCACTAGACAACGAACACAGGGATTAATTTTGTAGACTTAACGATGTGTATCTGGTTAATTGCATTTCAGACAAGTAAAGTACAACAACAGAACGTTGATTCTACTAAAACAGTTCATCCTTTAAATGTGTCTCCTGCAAAGGTATCTTCTTTGCTTCTTTTTTAATCTAGAGACTTTTAGTCGCAGATCTGTAGCTCCACTGGCTTAAGAAAAGAGGGCTGCATTGAACTTTGAAATAGGATTACAGTTCTTTTAATTAATCCGTTAGATCAGACAGTTCAGTTTCCAAGGCACGAGAAAGACTAACGGCTGTGATGGATGAGCAAGCTGGAAATTGTGAACCTGAATAGCAACAGAGAACCAGCAGATTGGACATCGAAATTCAGTTACTGGTTCATAATTCTTTTAAAGTATTTATTCAAATGAAATTTTTGTCAGTGTCAGTCAATTTTGCATAATATGTGAATTCTACTGATTGGTGCGTAAACTGATTATTAAACTGAATATTCTTCAGTCATACTTCACTTTCGTATACTCACAGTTGTTTTACACCTCTGGGCTGTTGATGGATAGATGGCATTGCATTTGGAGGCTCTCTATGTTCTGCTAGCTTGCTGATAAGTCGACTGCATGCACACTACATTTGGAATTGTCTAGACTGGGCTGCATCAAGCTTTTGAGTGGAATACAGCATGGGGGTGGGCAGAGAACCTTTGCTCAGGGAACCAACTGCTCGGAATTCACAGAGCATTATTCTACTACTATTGAGACCACATTGAGTTAGTTAATGAAGGAACTGCCAACTGTATGAAGAAATTGGGTGACTGTTGGAAGAAAGCTTGGGTCTTTTTCTGTTTCAGCTGCACAGCCATTAATTACCTGGCTGACTGCTGATGGAAGTTGTTCAGAAGTTGTACACTGAAAGTGCAAGGCAAAGGATGACACAGAATCAGAAAGAAAATGCTGACTTAGAATTAGAAATGTGCAAAACATCATGACCCATATGCACAACTGAGCCATGGCTTCCTTTTTCGTTCATAGGGACTAACTGACTTGAACCCACTAGTTATTAAAATCACAGTGCTTGTTACACCCTGACTAATGCTAGTCTGCCCTGTATCCAAGCGCAAGTGGAATAGTCCAGGCACGGCAAAGGTGAACAAAAGGGAAATTTATCTATTTGACAACTTTTTTGATGTCAGCAAGTGTTTGGGAACCATTGTCACCCACTCGACTCATTCTCAACTATAGTGTTAACAATACAACTCAAAACATGAATACTTTTGTGAACATTTTAAAAAGTATTGTGAATAAATATCATTCTTGTTTGAAACAATTGCCACATAGACATCATGAATATTATTATGCTAACATCAAGAGCTTGAATATATTAATGTTGTCTTAACAAAACCTCTTTTGCGCATGCATGATCAACAAAATGTGGGGTGTGGTGGCTGAGTGGTAAGTTCGGCGCCTTGTGACCTGAGGGTTGCAGGTTCGAATCCCACTCTAGCCGCTGCGTACAGACCTTGGGCAAGTCCTTCACTCGCGATTGCTCGTGGCGCTTCAGCGTGAAAACTCCGACACAGTATACCAAACTGTAGTCGGGAGCGCCTCTGAGTAGTAATAGTAGACTTGAGGAGGCCTATAGAAATATCCGAAAAAAAAAAAAAATAAATAAAAAATCATGTTGTAATTGGATAGACCTACATGTGAAATTAGCTTGTGTGTTTTAATTTCTGATTTATTAGTCTGTCACCTAAGTGTTTTTATATGTACTGTTTGTGGAAGGCTGCTTGTATGAGACTACCTGGTTTAAGCAGTCTCATACTAATTGCAGCTGAAAAGGTATGCTATACTAGAACTGGTTAAGTGATGAGCTTTTTAGGCAGGAAGCCATACAGGCTTATTGAAACTAAAATGGATATATCCCAGTATGTACCTATCAGGACACTTGTACAGTATGTTTTAAGTACTTCACAAATGTAAAATAATTGGATGTCTTTGGTAAGAACCATCAAGACGTGTCGTGGTGGAGAACATTTTACTGTATGCGCTGTCACTGAGTGACTATGACAACAATGCTTTCTTTTTCAGTCGAAACTAGATGTGCTCGCTAAATCTGATAGAACTGATGATGATCCCCTTGTAGCTGAACACAAAAAGCTCGTTGAAGAAAACAGTCAACTAAAGGTAACCGCAGTTCTAGTGACATGTCTTGGAGGTGAACAGTAGGGACGGTAGAAAATCACGAAAACACGGCAAACACGGAAGCCGTGTTTTTCGGCATTTGCCGGTTTTTCCGTGATTTTTGACATTTGCCGTGTTTTCGTAAAAAATGCCGTGTTTGTTGCAATTTTTTTTTGGTTGTGGCAGTTTAAAGTTTTGCACAGTCGAAAGTATTTATGAAGGCTTACTTAGGGCCTACTCACTACTCACTAGTCATTCACTATTCTAGGCAGGGTTCTCTGAGTGCCTGAGGACCCTGACATCACTCATTCATTTCCGGTTGTCTGTTTATTAATTTTTTTCAAATTATTTGCAAATGAATTCAGTAATTTAATCCGCTATGAAGAAAGCTATTAACGTGTCATGTTCTGATCGCGCGAAGCAGTATCAAAACGGAACTTTGCATGCCGACGACGGTCGTCTGTTTTGTACAAGTTGTAATGTTACACTGGACCACAAGAGAAAAGGTACGATTGATGAATGCACCTCAGCATCAGAATTTGACAGATGACAATTTAGCGCTTCATGTTATGATGGTATTCAATGCTCGCAGCTAAACTGTTACAGCAAGGAACCAATGACTGACAATTGGTTGACAATTGTCAATTTGTCAATGAACAATGAATATGAAAGATAAACATATAATGTGTTACAAGAAAACTGTGAAATTTTGATGCCGTGTTTTTGCCGTGTTTTTCACGATTTTTTTTAAAGTATGCCGTGTTTTGGGCATTTTTTACCGTGATTTTCTACTGTCCCTAGTGAACAGGGACCTAAATTGTCACTAGCCATCAACATATGTTGCAAAATATTAGCACCCTATCTGTGGTGTTATCCGTGGTGTTATGTGTAGTGTTATCTGTGGTGTTATCTGTGGTGTTATCTGTGGTGTTATCTGTAGTGTTATCTTGTGTTATCTGTGGCGTGTGCTTTAATGATGTTTCTTCTGTCTTGTGCATATTTGGTAGTGATAATAACTTAGTCAGCTACATGAGTCTGAATATTATTCAGTATAGAGAATTATGCTTATTATAATAACCTTTTATAATACAACTTGGTTATAAATTGGTTGTTGATGTAGCTGTCAAATAAAACATTAGAAGGAGGTTATGTAATATTTGCAAACGAACTGTTTCGACAGGATATGTTTGATGTATAAGATCAATTTATAGAGATGTAGTTGTGTTTTCTGTGAGTATAGTTCGCTCAGATACTGATGTGCCTTTTGTCAGAGTTTCCCAACCTGTGGGTCGTGACCCAAAAGTGGGTCGCAAAGAGCTTGCAAGTGGGTCGCCAAATTTTCTCGAGAAACATTTATTTTTCGGACAACAACATTTGGCTATGATTGGGCTATAACTAGCTGTTGTTACATTACATAGGTACAACAGTTGCTTTTGGATTACAATAAATTGTAAACTGTTTTTACCCTAGTTTCCTTTTAATGCTTTAAATATGCCAATTTCTAAACACTGTACGTAAATCTGCATATTTCGATGCCAATTTACGAAGCAAACTGTAGTGCACAATGATTAATTTTACACGGTGGGTACCGAGACTGCCAAGATATTCACAAGTGGGTCACGACCCAGAAAAGCTTGGGAATAAGTGAGAACTTGTGTTCCGCGGTTTCGAACTTGCTATTTAATCAAGGGGATTTACAATTGAAGTCAAAAATGTAACTGTAAGAAGCAAAATATAAAATGTTTTAGGTTGATGTTACTGATTGAAATGATGTAAGAAAGACATTTCATGTTCTCTGTTGGCAGCAAGACTCTCAGAGACTTCGGAAGGTGATGATGAGTTCAAGCACTTCAAATCACATCACGCTAAGTCGATCACCGGAATCAAATGCCTTCAGCCTCTTCACGGTTGGTCTTGTGGCAGTCGTTGCTATTGTGTTTGGCCTGCTTCTTGGGAAATATGTCATATAATGAGTGAAAAATTAAGACCAGCTTCCATGTATGCACGATGCTTTCTTGTGTCACAGTTTGCTCATGAAGTGCACAATTAAACTGTTAACTTTTGCATGCAAACAATTAAAGTAATATTTAAAATATTTAAACTACATCAAGACAAAGTCTAACTATTTGCTCATATGCACAGAATGCAAGCCATTCCTAAGTTAAAACTTTGTCAAATTGATTGCTCCATTAGAAAAACCTTTAGCCTCATATGTACAGGTTAGCCCAAGCACTTTTTACTTTTGGTGTCTACCTAATGATACTAAGTGTTTTGATAAGAATTTACCTGTGTGAACTCTCTCCTTTTCAATAATATGTTGGTCATTCCATGTGTTCTGAGTTCTTCAGTTGCCTGATTTGCTTCAGTTTTGCTGGATCCAGTTTCTGGGTCATTAGGGAGTTACTCTGGAGGAAGGTCTTTTTGGAAATGTCATATTTCTATGGTTTTTTGGCATGTGTTCTTATTTATCAGGTTGTTTTCGACACAAAATTCCCTTTGACACGTGTGACACTTGAATGGTTTTCTTGAACAGTGTGTGTTCACATGTGGCATTCCAGACGTATTTTTCTGGCAAAACTGTTGTCACATAAATCACAGCGAAGCCTTTTGTTTTGTTTAACTACTTTCGTAGAACTTTCTAGAGAAAACAATAGTACAAGACAATATGGTTGGCTCGGAAACTTTGTTTTGGTCTCAGACTGGGTCTGGGTTTGTCCATTAAGAACGTCTGCAAAGAGGGAGGGAGTGAGGGGAACCAAAATACACACAGATGTTTACGAAGAGGTGGATTTACAACCACAGTGGACATCTGCATTTAAATCTCATACTCATAGTGAATAAAGCCTGCGCCTTAAACGCTAATTTTAGTAAGACAGCCGAGTGCATGTAGTGCGTTGGACCTAATTAGAATCCCTTTGCTCTTTGTGGCAGTATCAGTGTACCTCCTCACCTCATAGCACAGTTAGCCTTGTGAGATCAACGGAATTGTTGGAGTGTGGACGACTGAAAAGGGTAATGCGAGATGTGGACAAGGTGGAGGCAGGAACCTAGAGTAGGTCATGTTTGAGGACATCCTTTATCATTGACCTATTTGTTATTTGCTTGTTTATTTTGTGTATAGTTTTAAGTTTGTCTGGATTTTAAGCAGCTTCCACATGACAATTTGTTGATCCATTCTGGTGATTGTTTTTATGCCTATGGATTGAATTTATCAACACAGGTTGTTTTTAAAAGACTTGATTTTGTTCCTTAAGTATATAGGTTTAGTAATTATCACAAACAGTATTATTGGACATTGAGTTGATGCATTTTTGTTGAAGTGACATACGTAGAAATGTATTTTTATAATGATAACACATTGGAATAGGCTTACAGACTTTATTACAAAGTGTCTCTTGTCTTCATAATTTTACAATGTTTTTAAAAGTTTTCAAACACCAATTTTAGAAATGGGTATTAAACTTAAAGTCTCACCCCATTCCACATAAGCTTAAACTTGAATTGTAATATGATTTCAGAATGAAGCAGTCATTGTAGTGTAAGTTGTGACCCTGATTGCAACTACAAGGTCTTTGGTTGGAAGCATTGGTGCCTGATTGCTAATGTGCTTGCTATTTACCTCTGCAGTTTTTGACTGGAATCTCTGTATTGTTAAATTATAAGGACAATTAGCTGTTGGGCATGTGGCCCACACAGAAGGTTTACCAGATGTTGTAGTATTGCAGTGACCGTATTTGTGATCCAACAAAAATATCCCTCAGCGTCTGATAACAATTGTTGATATAGAGGTGTATGACATATGAACAAAAGATGACCCTAAGTAACCTTCTCTGATATCATCCAAACTAGGGTTCATATTTCCAAATTGCTTCCTGGTGTCTTGATTTTGTTTGAACCTTACGAATAACTTGTGAGTTTAATGTGGTTTTACATTGAAATGCCTTTTATTGGTGCCTTGTCTTTTGTCATGCTGGAAGTGCTTTTCAGTTCTTATGTATTAACGTATATATTTTTTATTAAAATATATTTTGGTTGGTGGCCTTCAAAATGATATGATGTGATGAGAAGCACGAATGCGCTTCTTTAATGAAATATTGACACTAATACAGAACTCTTAGTGCAGCTGTTATGTTTATTTTCTATTTATTTTGTACTTATTATGAGTCCGTAAATCTGAGCACAAGGCAAGTGTGCTTGAACAACTTGTTCAGGGTCTTAGCACAGAAGAGTCTGCTTACCTTCAGTTGTTGGATGCAGACCCAGCACACTACCACTCAACTCATCAACACATTTTACTTTTAACTGCAAAAACAAAAAGTCTTTTTGATTGAAGTTTTGATTGCTCTTTAATTGTTCAAGAATAATAAGTGCTGAACAGAAGACAGTGAGCTTTAAACTACTGGTGCCAGGTGTATGTTCCTGTTTCTGTACATTTGATATACAAATATCCAGCTGCCTAAGTGTAGATTGTTTTGCTGTCTCTGTCGATGTTATCAGTATTTTAGAATATTTCTTTTTAATGGTTCTATTATTGCATGTTATTGTTCAAATTTTTGCCACCAATTTCTATGCGATTAGTTTTGTTTGGATGCTGGATTATTATGAATGCAATTAGCAACTACTTATGAGGAAGTTCACCTGTTTTCTACTGCCTCCTTAAGACTTCTCTTTTTAACCGTGGCTGGACTGGGAGCACCTCTGAGTAGGTTTCTTGAAGAGGCACTATATAAATTATCAAAATGAATGAATGAATGAATGAATGAATGAATGTGAAAGAGGAGTCAAGTTTTGACAGGATGTGTGTTAAACTTATGTGAAGGTTTTAGAACACCTTCCTTTCTTTGTTCAAACTTAAAAATTTACGTATTTCCCAGATTTTTCTAACAATAATTGTCTACCAAAGTTGGGTTGTTTATACAATTTGCAAGCTGAGAGTTTCATTTGGAGCTTAGTACTTAGCTTTTCTATAACAGATTCTGATCAATTTTTCTCAGTTTGAAGGTTCATAGGTGAGTTTTACTAAACTCTGTTCAAAAGCTAAAGTTAGAAAATCGAATAAATTAGGAGCAAATTATTTAGTCTGCATTTGTCAGTCTGCAAGTCGTTCAGTTGGGTGCTGGTTAGATTTATAAATATTGGTCAGTATATTTTGTTTATACATTTTGGTAGAGTAATCCTTTAAGGAAAAAAAGAAGGAAAATGTGATACAGAAATAAAACGAAGGATTGCGATTGGGAAAGCTGCAATGATTGGACTGGAAAAGATATGGAAGGACAAGCATGTGAGCATAGATACAAAAAAAGGCTCATGAGAGCCCTAGTCTTTCCAACGGTTCTGTATGGTTGTGAGTCTTGGACAATGACAAAGAACATGGAGAAAAAGGTCAACGCATGTGAAATGTGGATATGGAGAAAAATGTTGAGAATATCATGGACAGAGAAAAGGACGAACGAATCAATACGAGTGGAGATTGGTGTCGAGAATGAAGAGTCATTAAAACAAAAAGCGACAAGATTGAAGCTTGGATTCTTTGGTCATGTTATGCGATCTGATGGGCTAGAAAAGGAAATGATGTTGGCTTGTGGTGAGGGGAAAAAAAAGACGGGGTCGACCAAGGAAGAAATGGATGGATGAGATTCACGATGTAACTGGCATGAATCTGGAAGCACTAAGGGACCTGACTTCGAATAGGAAGCAATGGAGAATGTGTGTCGTGGCGATCGCTAGAGCTCCAGGAGTTGACGGCACAAGGTGACAAGGTGAAATCCTTTAACAACGAGAGGGATTAGTTTTACTTGCATTTTAGTACACGCTCATCATTAAAGCGTTAAGAGTGACACTCAGTACATCCAGAATTTGAAGTGAAACTGGTACTGATAGGTATGACATGAATGAAAAGTCTCCCCAACGCACAGTTGTTGTATTGTTGTATTTTGATGTTCATAAAATGTGTTGTGTTTTGAATGTGTTACAGTATGTGTGTTCAATATGAAATGTTGAAAGAATTCCAGTATTCTGTTTCCGTTATTCAATTTAACATCTATCTTACGTCTGCTTGTTGTTCTAGTCATGTTTTTGTTGATGGATTTGTAATTTCTTTCACGTTTCTTGGTTAAAATGTGAAATCATATCATTAAATTGTATATCTTCATTGAATTGTTATTTATTTAATATAGTTTGGTTAAATAGCTAAATCTATTGGTTAAATTGTCATTTGTTTTGTGCAGTTAAGTTAAGTCTTAAAGTATTTTGTTGAAATTGAAACAAATTAAAAATACATTTCATCAATGTCTGAATACATGTATAAGGTACTGTGGTGCTGAAGTTTGTGCTATGTCATGTTCAGTGTGGTGGATGATCAATGTTTTCACTGTTATCTGAATAAATTGCAAAAGATTCAATGTTTAGCATCAAGGTTTTCGTCTTATTTGCTGTAAATATAAAGATCTCAATCTTCACTGGATAAATGCCTGATCAGAGTTAGTTATGTGGTGCAATGGGTTATCTGCTTTGTAACAACTGCATTAGCTGTAACTATTGATCAGTAACTATTGATCAGATTAACTTTATAAATGTTTTATGAGTAATTTTTTATTGAAATCCAAAATTCTTATGCCTTCTTTCCAGAGAAGATAATGTTGATTCTTTCTTTTTAAGTATCAGCTGTTCAGATGCTATTTCAAGGCTAATTGTCGTGTTTCGTATTTCGATGGCTGATTTGGTAAACTTGGATGTTGTAAATGTGGAAGTTTTGAACTTTAAAAATGTTAGTGTCAGAGTTGTTAACTTGGAAATTTAACTGTCAAAGTTATAAACTTGGAAACTGCAAATGTGGATTTGTAAATGGTGCATTGTTGTGTCACAGCCATTGTGCTCTAACACTGTCGTACAGTGCTTTTGAGGGGTACGACCAGTGCGCTATAGTACGTGTCCTGATGTGTATCAGTGCATATATATATATGCCTGCTGTCTTTGCTTCATTTTGTCGGGTTGTGAAGTCTTGTAGATTCTTTTGACTTCTATGACTTGTGAACTTATTCTGATTGGTTTATTAGAGATATACTTTTTAAGTATCAGCTGTTCAGAGATATACTTTACATCACATTTTAATTTTGCGTTCAACTGGACATTGATGTATTTTGCGTAGAGTGTCTCCAAAACGATGTATAAGCAGTAGGATTAGAATAATTACTGGAGCTGTCCTTTTGTCTTTGGGGCAAAGACATCACTCTGATGTTTGTTGCATCTTCAACTGGTGATAGTGAATGTCTGTTTGGAAGAGTATGTAACATAATGTTTCTCTTCTTCCAGTTAGAACTACTTAACCGATCTTTCTTAAAACATACTTAAACTTTAACACCTGGTATTCATCTTTTTCAGGTTAAATCTGTGGCTATGGTATTTGACATTTGGCTGAAAAAGAATGCCATTTCCACATATCCGCATTTGGCTGGATAGTAAGAAATTACTATTCAGTGCATTGTTAGTTGTGAATGAATTTCATTATTTTTTCTGCATTGACCTGTGAATGGAATTATTTCATTGCTTTGACAATCGCTAAGATTGTGTGACGGACATATTTATTTGTGTAATTTCATATTTGGACAAACATTCCAACGGGTTTGCCTTCACTTCCATTCCATTTTGCATGGGATACTTGCATCAAATATGGTGCAAGACCCACCATGGTCAGTGGGTAAATGGTGGTTGGTCGGCTGTCCTGGAACACCCTCCTTCACCTTTTCTTTGTGTTTGTTTGAAAACCATTCCTATTGATGCTGTTCTGTTTTGTCAGTTTGGAAGAGCGACTTTGCTCTTTCCACTGAACTGATGTTGCTATTTCATTGTGTGTCTTAGTTTGTAATGGTTCTGTGACTGCTCAGTTCAGGTACAATAGGCCTATGTGTGGCTTTTGTAATAAGACATAAAAGTGTTGGTAATTTCATTTATACATTGCATGCAGTGCATTATGTATGTTTATGTCTCTCAGTTAATTCTCTTCTCTGAACATATCTTTCGTACATATGTATGACGGTTTAGCAGCTGTAGCCCATCCTTGGTCAAACACCCTATTCACAGCTAAAAACTCTTAGCAAGAGGACCATCATTAAACAGTAGCAACACAGAAAATGAGATTAAGATTTGGTAGCTCAATTCCTCCGACAGTGAGGGGTCTTGTTGTTTCCTAAGCAGTCTGCTACTTATTTATTGTTTCATTAAACATTACATTAATATTATTGTTATTAATCAGTTGCCTTTTTTGACTGATTTCTATAACTTACAGCTTGGCAAACTGTAGAATGGAGATAAATGTGAGTTTAATTTCAGCCGTTGTGTTTTCATTCTGTGCCTTTTTAGTAAGAGAATCTTTTGTAGTATTTTGCTTGAGAAAAGTCTGATTTATTCTTCTTTTGCTTATGTGCTGTTTTTTTACGGTCTGATGTTTTGTATGGTCCAACTGGAGTTTATTTCTTCCAGGTCAGACTCCTTTTCCGTATACCATACAGCAGAGCAGTACTCAGGTTTTCTGTTTCGTTTTTTCCATTTAGGTCCTGAGTCATGGCTCATTTATCTGAGTTCTCTATCAAGTTCTGTATTTTGAGATAAAGGACATCCGCAGAAGTGGAGTATTTTGGATCTTCTCCTCTCTCTTCTGCACTGTCTGCACATTTGGCACTGCCCTACTCCTGTCCCAATGTCAGCACTTCAACAAAATACTAGGCATAGATTAGGCTACCCTGTTGATGTTGCATGGCTAACCACCAGCATGCTCATATGGAGCCAATATAGGACCAATATTCCCATATTGGACCCATATAGAGCCCATATGGGTTTCATTGAGACAAACAGCTATCCCTTAAGCTAGCTGAGAGGAAGCCATGGGTATGAAGTGTTAGTGCAGGCCCGGATTTAGGCATGGTCACCATGTGCCAGTGCACAGGGGCCCCACCACATACGGACCTCCACCACAAAGGCGCAAGATATTTTTTTACTTGTGTTTCATAACATAATAGATTATAAAATATTTCAGTAGTGAGCAGTGTGCACATACACAATTTAACACAAAATCTAAAACTAAGAAACAGTTAAAAGGTCAGGCATGAAGTCAGGTCAAATTATTGAAACCTTGAGTGAGGGGAGGGGGGATAGAGTAGTGGTAACACTCATGGCCAGGAGAGCATCAGGTACGCGGATCGACTCTCGTAACCCCCCTCTAGGGCGGCGCCTTGCATGGCTGCCAAACCGTGTGTTAAATTAAGATATTGATTGTACTTTCGTGTTTCAATGTAATCTTACTGCGTCTGTCAGTTTGAAATAATAAAGAATATAAAGAATATAAAAAAAGTTTTCTTCTTCACAAATTCGGTCACCAGATCCTCAAAGTTGATTTCACGCATATTGTCAGCTTCTATGCTCATCAGAGCCGGGTGAGACAACCGCTCATTGAACATTGATGTGTGAAGTCTGTTTTTTATCAGTTTCATTTTTTAGAATGAACTTTCCGCACTGCAGTTACTGACCAGCACCAGATCCATATGAAGTGCTATCTCCACATTAGGAAATGATTCCTGAACTTATTTCTGGAGTATCGGCCGATACATGAAATTCTCTCGAGAGACGTCTTGAGCTTGTTCGTCCTTGAATGTGTCCACAAAGTCAACAAACTGCACAAGCTCAGTTTCTAGACATGCATCAAGGTCGTCTTTATAGACCTCAACGAGATTCGATGCCGCTGCCAGTATGTTATGAAAGCACATCCAGTTTGCGTAGGAAGCCGAACCGAGACGAACTAAGGTCATACGCACCAAGCCGATGTTGCAAAGCAGTTACAAACTGATCAATGACTGGTAGAAAGTTTTGTATTCGAAATTTATCTGACTGTGTCAACTTCAGCCGCAAATTAGTGTGACGAGGTCGATCGAGCGGATCAAGTCGCACGTTGTATTGCCGTTCTCTCTTCTGAATGAGTGAATGTGTTAGAAACTTTGACTTATAGAGCAGAGTAAAATAAAGTAGCGACTGTAGCCCAGTTACTAGTTCTAGCTTCCATTAGTACAGCCTTGCCTTTGGGATATGCTGGAGTCGACGCATCGTGACTCGTGAGCCAATTTTTATAGGCAGAGGAATTTTTCTAGGTGGGCAAAATTTTTCCGGGGAATGACGTTTTTGCATGGATACGCATTCACAAACACAGAAAACGTGACAACTTTAAAAATCCGACGGGGGGCAAATGAATTTTTATCGGGGAGGAATTTTTCTAGGTGGGCAAAATTTTTCCAGGGGGAGCAAAATGACGTTTTTGTATGGAAATGCTATTCACGAACACAGAAAACGTGACAACTTTCAAAATCCGGTAGGGGCAAATGGCTCCCCTTGCCCCCTTCGGATGCCCATGCGTGAGCCTATCAGTGCAGGCTATCAGGCTCACCCGCGTGTGGCCTGTGGTGTGCTATTGGCCTCCACCATGGCGGTACACTGGGGCCTCCACCTGGGTTAATACGGCCCTGTGTTAGTGACTTCATTTTCTTAGCCTTGGTATATGAGGGCAGGTGTTGAGGAAGGTATATTTAAAAGATTTTGTTAGGTATTAACGTCTTCAGCAGCCTTAGAAACATTTTTGGATTAAGACAAGGCTTGTTAATATATATATATATATATATATATATATATATATATATACAATTTGAATTTATCTGAGGAAAAATGCATTCGAAGGAAATGATCTGCGTTTGGATATGATTCTGAAAAGGACAAATCTGTGGTGGACCAGATAATCACCATACATCTTTATGCTAGCAAAGACAAAGAATTCTGTGAAAAGTGGGTGCGGGCAAATCCCAGGAACGACTTGCAACTGACAAGAAATTAATCTGTCTGCTCCTTATGTGCCAGAGAAAGTGATTTTGTAGAATACAGCCGAGATACGAATTCTACAAGAAAGAAACAGACAGGAGAAAGACTACTGTGCCAAAGATATTTGAAGAAAGATGCTGTTCAATCAGTGTTTACAAATGCTCCTGCATATTTGTCAACCACTCCTTGCAAATCATGTCCAACAACTAAAGCAAGCAGATTAGAAGACAAGATTGGTTTCTATAGAAGTGGTGCCATTTCTTGATCAATTGTGAGAGCATTCAATTCAATTCAATTCAATTCAACTTTATTGATCCGAATTCAATACAAAAGTACAGTAGGCACCAATTGGAATGTAAAAACATTCGGGATACAATAGGGAAAGCCCAAAAGGGACATGGGTCCCGCTTAATTAGGGCTGCCTATTTGTTACAGAGTAATAAGATGGCACCAAAAAAGAAAAAGAAAAATGATGGGGACAAAAACCAGGCCCTGAAAATACTGTCCTTGAGGTATAGTATGAATTAAAAGTAAAGGACTAGTTGAAAATACAAGTAAATGCAAACAAACAAAACAAAAACAAAAAAACCGAAAAGAAAATGCATCAGATGATCAGCATGGCTCAGCCGAGCACCTATTACTGTAAACAGGATTACAGAAAAGAACTTTGTAAAATAAACACACACAAAATAAGCACATCCCAATCAAGAGAATTAAATGTATGCTTGCTTAACTAGTCAAGTTCATGTCAACAAAATTAGTTATATCAATGTGCGCACAGTTAATTGCCACTGTGCCAAGTGCAATCATTTTAAACATAGAAACTCATAGCATTTTTTTAAATAGTGATAAACATGGCACCAAACGGATGTCCAGAGGAAGTGAATTCCATATTGATGGGCCAGTAAGCTTAATTGCAAATGATCTTGTGTTTGTCCTAGCAAAGGCGCTGTAGAAGCCAGCTTGGGATCTGGTATAATGAGGATGACGACCAATATGCTTCTTAAAATAGTTATCAAAGACTGATGGTAACAGGTTACGTTCATATCTAAACATAAAGATAGAGATTAGAAATTTGTTTATAGAGTCAAGTTTTAATAATTATTATATTCAAACTAGAAAAACAGCATTCAGTATTTTCTATACCATACAGGTTCTCAGAGGCGCCCGCAGGCTTTAAAAAATTGGACGCACACCCCAAAACAATTGGACGCACACTCCTCCAGTCCCCTCCCATCCTACCCGTCATACACTGAAAATGACTCAGAGTGACTCATTAGACACAATTCAATTTAGATAACATCGAAATCTTTAACATGCCGTATTGTCGTTCATAAAAATATCCATGCTCTCCTTTATACTTGTGTGGATTTGATCTGGTGGGTGGACGCACGTGCGTCCAGTGCGTCCGCCTGCGGGCGCCCCTGCAGGTTCTTAGAAATGACTCTGACAGTCTGACTGCACGTCGTTGCAAGACAAACATTTCAGTCGTGAGTAATAATTAGAGGCCCAGACAGGGTTACAATAAGTTAAGTAGGGGTAAATTAGTGAATAATATAGGCTGAGTAAGATGTTTAGGGGCATAATATTACGGATACGATACATTATCCCAATACTTTTGGAAATTTTACTAGAGATATACTAAGTGTATATTTTGCAAAGAATCTTTGATAAGTGAAGATGGTCTCAGACTATGCAGACATTGAAGACCCAACACTGAAGGAAGCTGCAGAATTCCTTAACAGTATCAACAGAGGCGGCGGTCTTTTGAA
Organism: Allolobophora icterica; assembly: GCA_963556255.1. Classification (NCBI taxonomy): domain Eukaryota; kingdom Metazoa; phylum Annelida; class Clitellata; order Crassiclitellata; family Lumbricidae; genus Allolobophora; species Allolobophora icterica. The sequence goes on along the minus strand of OY744615.1, from coordinate 3,910,528 downwards.
GCCCAGTAACTTCACATTCATGTTGGCTATGCATTGTTGGCAAGTGCTTGAAGAGTTACGCTGCAATGAAGATCTCATGACATATCTCCTCATCTTGTCAGCTCAATGATCATTATTCTTCAAACTGATGGATCAGGCAACTTAACAATCAACGGTTTATTCATTTGTTGTTTTGGACCGATTTATGTTCCAGTGGCCTCAATATAAAGGCAGTCTTGTTGTCAAGACCTTAAACCTCAAGACCAAGACCAAGACCAAGACCTTGAACCTCAAGACAAAGACCAAGACCAAGACCTTGAACCTCAAGACCAAGACCAAGACCAAGACTTTGAACCTCGAGACCAAGACCAAGACCAAGACCTTGAACCTCAAGACCAAGACCAAGACCAAGACCCAACAAATCGCAATCAGGTCAAGACTTCTAAAATTGTCGGAATATTCGCTCTTTTAATGAAAACTTGAGTCTTTTATTTTATTCAAGCAAATAAACTTTAAATGCAAGCTGCAGAGAAATCCGAATTTGTATTCAAAAGTCCTTCATGCAAACTCTTATACCAAAATGCCTCTTGTATTTCATAAAAACCAATTCGCTCAGAATTTTCTGACCAAGACGTGCCTGATGGGCCTCATAAAAATTCCGCCATGTGAAAAAATACGTTCTACAGGTGCTTGAGTCGCTGACACACACAAAGTAGCTTTTCAAGCACTGGATGTAAATGTACAGATAGTGAGTCCTTTTGAAATCTTCCCATATTTTATCTGACACAGAATAACTGTTGCTGCTGCCAATGGGTTTTCCTGACCAACATGACTTGTATCCATCCATAGATATTGGTCGTATGATGCAAGCAGGCTTGATACAGAATTCTTGAGTTCTGTTAAATGACTGTTCATATTAACAGCCGGTCTTGGTCTTGGTCTTGCGAAACCAAGACCAAGACTTTGAACCTCAAGACCAAGACCAAGACCAAGACCTTGAACCTCGAGACCAAAACCAAGACCAAGACCTTGAACCTCAAGACCAAGACCAAGACCAAGACTTTTTAAAACGAACTCGAGTGCACTCGAGACCAAGACCTTGGTCTCGAGGACAACAAGACTGTATAAAGGACCAAATCATTGGCAGATTCTTTAACTGCTTGGCAAAAAACTTGTAAAGGCTCTTTCCTTAACATGAACCAGAGGCAAAGCAAAGCAAAATCGTCAAGCTGTCAAGTGCTCTACGCTGACGCTCTACATGGTCTCTTCCTATAATGATGTTTGTGATGGCATTTTATTACACAGTATAATTTATGTGGTATTATTTCTGTTTTAACTCTTTTCCTCTTCTGCTCTTTCCTATTTTCTACTCTTGTGAGTACACACATTAGGGTGGTCACATCTCTAATGGAAAATTTTCAACAAACATTTTTCTTTCTCTCAAAACAGACTCACAATTTGTAGATTTAGGCTACATTCGGTATTTGAAAAGCTGCTCTGTGTGCCTGCAGCGAATTCAGCACTATAGAACGTATTTTTCACATGGAAGAATTTTTATGAGGCCCCACAGGTCACGTCTTGATCAGAAAATTCTGAGCGAATTGTTTTTTTAAAAAATGCAACAGGCATTTGGAATAACATTTCGCATGAAGGACTTTTGCAAATACGAATTTGGAATTCTCTGCTGTCTGCATTTGGAGTTGTTTTGTTTGAATAAAATGAAATTAAGATTCATGTTTTAATTTAAATAACGAGTTGTCCGACTTGACAATGTTTTTAGTAAGGAATAGAAGTCTGGATATGGTTGTGATTTTTTGGGTATTTTTCTCGGTTTTGGTCTTGAGGTTCAAGGTCTTGGTCTTGGTCTTGAGGTTCAAGGTCTTGGTCTTGGTCTTGAGATTCAAGGTCTTGGTCTTGGTCTTGAGGTTCAAAGTCTTGGTCTTGGTCTTGGTCTTAGTCTTGAGGTTCAAGGTCTTGGTCTTGGTCTTGGTCTTGAGGTTCAAGGTCTTGGTTTTGGTCTTGAGGTTCAAAGTCTTGGTCTTGGTCTTGAGGTTCAAGGTCTTGGTCTTGAGGTTTAAGGTCTTGACAACAAGACTGAATCTCGGCCCCGAGATCTGATCAATATGCTCTTCCTCCTACTCCTTCTTCCATTCTAACTTTTCTAACCATTCTAATTTTTCACCCATCAAAACACAAACAACCGGTCAATGATCTGTACGCTGAACACTTTCAATCCTTTGCACTCTCAAGCAATAAAAACAGCCGTCTCCACTCACCCTCCTGACATATTTGCCTTCTCTGAAACCCGGCTCGATTAAAGTAGGCTACAATTACTGCTCCATATGAAGAATGCATTCCTCCTGGCTTGCATGTCTACGCGTACACCCCTTCCTTCGAAGTCACCTCTACCTCTGCCAGTATAGGCCTTCTGACGGAGAAATTACAGATCATATTTGGTGAATTTGAAGTGGTGGGACAAATACCTGGTGAGAGCAAAAAAATTTTGTGCGTGAGCTGGTACGATTAAAGCTACTATCGTCCCAGCTCAGATGAAATTATAGGCCTACGCTCCGGGTGAAATTATAGGCCCTACGCTCCACCTGCATTAGTGCGGTGACAGTGACATTATTGCAACTAGAACTTTGGTTATGCTAAGAAATCGCTATTTTAATTGTAAATAATAATTTTATGAAAAGGTCCATGTTAAAATAATCTACTGTGCGGGATATGGCCAGCGTCTAGGGTTAGGCCTACCATTGGTAACTGCCACTGTAATCCATTCTGTATTATTAAAGTAGGAAATTATAGGTCTACTTTAGATTTGTTTTCAAATAGGCCTATTATTTTAAAATTACAACTAATATTTATACCTCACAATATGAGTGGTTGGACAGAAATCAGTGGTGGGTCAAATCCGAGCAGTAGTGAGACAAATCACCACCCCTAACCCAGTTAAAATATGCACTGAGACATCTCAGACATTGCCTTTCTTACTCGAGGACATACCGCTGTTCTTCTCACTCCATAGAATGCCTATCAAAAGCTTAAACTTTTCATGGCCAATCTGACGATCTTCAGTGTCTACCGCTTTATTCCTTCCTCGTCCTCATTTTCGAGTATTCCATCTGCCATCTTGAAAGAATTCACCTCTCTGCTCTCCTCGATCTGACGCCACTACAGCTCATAGTCTGCTGGCAATATTTGGCTCAAGTTGCGGCTCAACTGGACAGTTTTAACCTCTAGATTTTATTATGGTGTTTGATACGGTACAGGTCGGTACTCAAGTAGGCCTAGATTGAACACAATACTTCTAACCAGGGTTGTCAATTCAAAAGGGACAATGATAAGGTTCTCTGTGATAAAAAATGATAGTAGCAATACATCGCAGAATTGGCGATAAATTGATAGTAGCGATATGTCAAACAGCTGGCGAATGTTTTGAACATTGCGGCTTGTAAGTCTTTATTCTCTCTATGTAGCCTACATATACAGGCAAACACCTGCAGCCCACAATTACGCCGTCTTATAAGACCTCGCAAAGTCCAAGTACAAGCAGTTGTTTATCGCCTATTAGTGTCCCATAATTTATATTGTGCGATATAACTGTTCACATCCAAACACAAATGCTTATAATTAATGCTTTATAGAAATCTTTATATTCAGAACGCATTTTAGTTTTCTCATCGTAATCGTAATCGAACGTCACTCAACTATTCAGAGGCTCATATGCGATATAATTATACATATTTACGTACACACGTAATGTTATATAAATGACTCTATGTGTATATATAAATGCATGCATATAAAAAATTAACCCAGTCTGAACACGCGTTTTAACACAACCACTTGTCGACTTTTCCCGCCAAACTATATATATGTACAACGTACAACGACTCATACTCAGTCCCATTCCTATACGTCGTATGCATTGTGTTGTATTGTATCTAGAAATTTATAAAGCGCCTCTCGCAGAATAACTATATATTCAGTGCTCTCAGCACAGAAGCCCCGGGGAAACAGAAATGCCTTTAGGGAACGCGAGACCAATGAGGAAAAGCTATAGTCATCAGTTTGGCCTTCAGCAGAGGGGGTAGGTCATTCCAGATCGTGGGACCCACTACAGCAAACCCCCGGTGCTGGGCCAAGGCAGTTAGCCCTGGAAACAAAAAGTTCAAGCCGATTTACAGAGCGCAATGAGCGAGAAGATGCAGATAGCAGCTTTCGCAGATAGTTCAAGAGATATTTCGGAGCAGTACCCTGTTGAGATTTAGAGACAAGGAAGAGGATCTTATAACGGATGCGCGCAGCAATATGGAGCCAGTGCAGGACATCAAGCATGTAAATAGAGATATGGGCAAAGCGGGGGAGTCGAGCGATGAGCCTAACAGAAGCATTCAGAACTGAATGAAGGGGGGGAGAGACCTGCTTAGGGAGGCCAATGAGGAGCGAGTTGCAGTAGTCCAAGCGTGAGCAGACAAATGCGTGAACTATGGTGGTAAAGACAGAAGGTGAGACCGAGCGTCTGATGGCCCTGAGACGCCTTAGTTGAAAGAAGCAGGAGCGAGTCATGTTGGAGATATGTTCTTTGAATGTGAGGGAGGAGTCAAGTGTGACACCCAAGTCACAGATGGTGGAAGAGTAGATGTAAGCAGAGAATTTCTCAGTTAGCAATGGAAAGTCGAGTTTAGCAATCTGCTGCCTAGACCCAAACCAGATCAGTTGAGTCTTAGCAGCGTTGAGGCAGAGACGGTTAGTCGACATCCAGTAGTGAAGGTCAGAGACAAGATGGTCATTGGAGCGAACAAAGCAGAGTTGATCAGTTAATAATAATGATAATAATAATAATAATAATAATATTAATAATAATAATAATAATAATAATAATATTTATTCTTTAATTAAGCGCCTGCAAACGCACTGCGCTGTACATGTACATGTTATGCGATAAACCTTAACTACTAACAGAACAGACAGCCTGCAATACACGGCGCAAATTGCAGCCTACAAAGCATGTCCGCCTATGGGACTCGATCTCTGTACCTCTCGCACTCTACGCCAGATGTTATCCAATGCGCTATCGGGCATTGACGGACCATGTACAAAAGCCTGAGCATCATCTGCATAAAGATGGCCATTTGCCCCATGTTTAGTAAATAGAGAAGGGATATCAGCAGTGAAGAGGATGTAAAGGATGGGACCGAGCACCGAGCCCTGGGGAACACCAAATTTGACCTCGGTCCACTGAGTTCTGGTTTCACCAAGGACAACCAACTGTGAGCGGTCAGAGAGGTATGACTTAAACCAAAGAAGAGGAACACCAGAGAGGCCGCAGGACAGTTCCAGTCGCTGAAGCAGGTCAACCATGTCAAACGCGGATGAGACATCAAAAAGCGCCAGGAGAGAGATGAGAGTGATCAATAGCTGTATAAATATCAGACAGTAGGGATAAGAGAGCAGTTTCGGTGGGCGCTACTTAACGCATTTGTTCATAATTTATATCATGTCATGCTTGTTGAGGTAACTATACCTCGGAATTAGGTGCATATTCTACGAGTATATTGGCAAAAGCAAGGGTCTCTGACAAGCAAACAAAATTGATCTAATGATGTAATGACTTATCAGGCAATATTTAGGAGACTGATTAAAGCTGGTTATCTTCCTGTGGACTACCCTAGATTCGAACAATTGATCCGTACTGCTGATTCTAAACTTTTCACGGCCGTCCTTGCATGTCCTACACATGTGCTTCATGTGCTATTACCTCATGTGCTATTACCTCCTGTTAAGCATACTGGTTATACTTTGCGACCCCGTGTTCATAATCGGGTTCTCCCGACTGCTGACAGTCTAGCTCGTAAATCTTTCATAATTAGATGATTCTCACCGGAATATAGGCCTTAGTACTTTAACCTGGACGTGATATACATGTGTAAACAAAAATGCGGTTAGCAGTTGGATTAATAAAGGATATACTTACTTACTTACTTACTTACTTACACTGTGTTCCATAGGGATGGGTACAAGACAGCGAAGGAGCGAGACTGAGCCACGGCAGACCTCACCCGGGGAACAAGCAGATAAAGTCGATTCAGAGAACGTAGGGGTCGATGAGAAGAAGCAGAAATACACACCGGGACGCAAGAGCTACTAGCGCTGTCCTTTCTGATCGGTCTTATATCCACTCTTGTTGTCCTCGAGACCAAGGTCTTGGTCTCGAGTGCACTCGAGTTCGTTTTTAAAAGTCTTGGTCTTGGTCTTGGTCTTGAGGTTCAAGGTCTTGGTCTTGGTCTTGGTCTTGAGGTTCAAGGTCTTGGTCTTGGTCTTGGTCTTGAGGTTCAAGGTCTTGGTCTTGGTCTCGCAAGACCAAGACCAAGACCGGCTGTCAATATGGACAGTCATTTAACAGAATTCAAGAATTCTGTATCAAGCCTGCTTGCATCATACGACCAATATCTATGGACGGATACAAGTCATGTTGGTCAGGAAAACCCATTGGCAGCAGCAACAGTTATTCGTATCAGACGGTATGATAAACCATGGGAAGATTTCAAATGTATTCACTATCTGTACATTTACATCCAGTGCTTGAAAAGCTACTCTGTGTGTGTCAGCGACTTCAGCACCTGTAGAACGTATTTTTTCACATGGCGGAATTTTTATGAGGCCCACCAGGCACGTCTTGGTCAGAAAATTCTGAGCGAATTGGTTGTTTTTATAAAATACAAAAGGCATTTGGTATAAGAGTTTGCATGAAGGACTTTTGAATACAAATTCGGATTTCTCTGCAGTTTGCATTTAAAGTTAATTTGCTTGAATAAAATAAAAGACTCATGTTTTCATTAAAATAGCGAATCTTCCGACTTGACAATTTGTAGAAGTCTTGACCTGATTTCGATTTTTTTGGGTCTTGGTCTTGGTCTTGAGGTTCAAGGTCTTGGTCTTGGTCTTGGTCTCGAGGTTCAAAGTCTTGGTCTTGGTCTTGGTCTCGAGGTTCAAGGTCTTGGTCTTGGTCTTTGTCTTGAGGTTCAAGGTCTTGGTCTTGGTCTTGGTCTTGAAGTTTAAGGTCTTGACAACAAGACTGCTTATATCTGTAACTGTCTTTGACTGATTCTTATATTTCATATTTTTGCTTAAGTTGTGAAAACGACACCAGCGCACCAAGCGGTCGATTTGCTAGACGCTTCGCATTCAAACAAAACGCCGTAGCATAGGAATGCTTAAGACAGTGGCCCAACACTGTTTGTGTGCAGAGTTCAAGAAGAGTCACAGCACCCATTCATCGAGTACAATACTTATTTGTGTGAGCATAGAACAGAAAATAAAAAGTTGTACTTCGTGAACTGTAAGACAGATTTTTAAATGGATTTTGTGCTCAGTGGGCAACATAGGCGCAATATGCTGATATTCGGGGGTATTTATTATGGCTCAGACAAGATAGTTTTGAACCAGCTTTTGCACTTCAGTTAGATAACTTCGAACTTGCACGCTTAGGATTCATAGACTTTGAACAGATCCATTCAAAATTGTTATCTGATAACCTGCAGATTTTTAACAGATCCTCTACAGATGCTTTGACATTTCTGACAATGTGGCTCATTAGTTAGGCATAATTAATTTGATCGTTTGAGATCTCTAGGCTATATGATTTGTCATTAGACGGTGACAATATCCAAACATCAGTTTTCTTATCTTTCCTTTTAACCTAGATATTCATTTAATGTAGCATTGAATTTTATCATTAAACTCAAATTCAGATGGTCATCAGTTGATATAAGGAACCAGTCAATAACGGGTCAGTGAGGTGAGGTTATGTGAGTTGAAGTGTCGTAAGATAAGCTAACACGACATGCTTGCTTGCAAGTTTGTATGTATGTTTGCATATGTAGGTCAATGTATGCATTTATATAGGCCAATGTATGTGTTTTTATATATCAAACAACATAATTACCGATGTACGTCTGTCTGTCTGTCTGTCTGTCCCGTAACAAACACTATTGTGACGTCACTATACTGCCGCCTTGGCGACGGTTGTCTTGACGACGGCTATAGGCCCATAATATGACGTCATAATATAACGGGGAAGTAAGCTTAATTGTTATCACTGCAATAATAATTGTTTTATATACCGTGATTTTTCACGGGTTACAGCTAGTATGTATATCAGTGCTTCCCAACCTTTTTTCAACCACGGCACCCTTTTTAAGAACCATTCACCAGACGGCACATTGCATTTATGGTACCAAATTTATATATATATATATATATATATATATATATATAAAATTTGATATATACACTTATTCATTTTAATTTAGATACAGTAACGTTTATTTATCCACTTAGCTACAATTTTTGTGTGTCTATAACTGTGTATTAATGATAAAACAATGTCATTAGCCTATATCGTCGTCACGCAGTAGGCCTACTTATAAAAAAATCAGCAATTGTTAGCCGTTGTTTTAAAAACCAGATAACCGGGACAAATTAATTAAAAGCAGACTATAAACCAGAATGAAATCCAGGGCTACTGGGACGGTTGACTTTGCAAAGAATGTGAAATTGTGTTAATACGAGTTTGAACGGCGGTTGACAAGCACACTCGTAAGTCGTTTTCAATGATTGTAAACACCCTCTGTGTTCCGTTTTGATTTGTGTCATTTCCTGAAAATGCCTTTCACACAGTTAAGTAGTGCAGAAGGGCAGCAGTATGCCGACAGCTTTGGCACCTAACAAGGCGTATTCCTTCTCTATCATAATCCAGGAGTTTGTTAAATTCATTTCTGCGAACTCAAGTTGCAGTGTTCTGTCGGCTTTAGGCCTAATGTCAATCAGTTGTTCCCTTTCTGCAATCTGTTGGCCAAACAAATCCAGCTGGTGATGAAATGGGTTTCTGACCCAATCATTTTCAGAGACATTTAAACTTGGAAAATAATATTGCAACTTGTCTTCCAAATCTGATAAAAGTGTTACAGTTGTATTACATGACATCGTTATTGACCATTTAATGGTCAATAACGAGGTCATGTAGGCCCTAATACAACTGTAACACAACTGCACCTGGATCAACTTCAACTGCGCGAGGAAACGTAGAAATTGAATTTGAAAATACGATGACGCAAAGATGCGTAATAGCGAAGCATACTAACGATGATGTTATAGACAGAGAGTAAATAAGTAAGTTAGTTCATCGGATAGTTAGTAGATACAACACACGGTGGTCTATACAGATTCACATACAGCTAAATCAGCCTGGTAAGAAATTATATTTGACTGCACCAATTTATTAGTATGGATGATGTATTTTATGATTAAATAATATTATTGTCGAAACTTCTGATTTTCGACATTCGGCCACGGCACACTTCCACCGCGCTCGCGGCACACTTATGTGCCGCGGCACACAGGTTGGGAAGCACTGATGTATATACTTGTGTATACGTGTGTGGACATTAACGTAACGCCGTAGTTTGACTTGCTCTTTGCATAGCTTTTTTCTTCTTGCGGTCTTTAGAAGCAAAAGAGTCACGTGGGTGATGATTACTTAGTGACACGAGATTAACTCGGGAAAACAATGAAAGCCATGTAATCGGTGAAACACAACTATACCACAGAAAATAAATACTAGAACTTATGGAGGGAACGAATTGAGCTTTTCGATTGCATTAATGTTATGTCATTTTGACGAAGTTCTTCTAAAGTCTAGACATTCGTCTTCTAAGTTCAACTCGCCATCTATAATTCTTTTACTCAGAAACCTTAACTAAGACGACGATATCTTCGACGTCGGTTGCCAAGGCCGTTGCTATGTGAGGTAACAGAGACGTCTGCTTATGACGTAACAGTCGCCCTGCGTCAGAAGACAACAAGAGAATGCACTTGCAGTCGATGTCGTCTCTCGTTCGCGGCTCACCCAGTGCAGACGGGTCTCGAGAAAACTGACTGGTATTTCCGGTTCTAACCGGTTGAGACCGGTTCTTCACTTGTCTCATTTCGTCCGTTTCCCAGGATCTGCTGACTCTGCTGAATTTGGTCTTAATGTGAATCTGGTTTGACTTGTCGTTAAGAATGGCTGACAACTGCTTTCGAATGTCTGCCGTCCAGAAGACGTTAGCTGAACTGCATGGATAGAAGAAATGAATTAGAGCTGACAAAGCTAGTTCAGTTTTAATGAGGTAAAGTTGTTGATTATAATTGGCCGGACGCTCCAAGTAAATGACGGCCGTTAAGTGTGGTTGTTTTTGACTGGCCAACCGACAATAGTCTTCATTGACAGACCTAGAAAATCTAAGCTTTGATTCGAGCGAATAATCTCGTGTTCCTGCGCCCAATTGGCCCAAAACACCCTGACATTTGAAGCCCCGGGGCAGGCCTCTGTCATCAGGAAGCCTCAGCATTGTGTCTTTTAGATATTTTGGTACTTTGAACGTGACAGAACCGGGGCTGAACATGGAAGTGATTTCGTGATCGTGACAAAACCTGGCAGGAGAAATCGGTCTACGTTCGTTGAATGATGTTTTCGTGCGTTGAAGTCGAGTGTTGTTGGTCGGCTGAATGGAGTCCATTGACTGACTCTTTGTTACATTGCCCAGTTGGTCTTTGGCGAACGCTTTCTGAGCCCTCTGCCATTCACTCGCATCTACGCGATTGTGTAGAATTCTAGGGATTTCGATGGGAACTGGCAGCCGAACTGGTATGAATTTGACAAAGTCAGCAATGGAGGACGACTTGAGTCTGTATGTTTTCCCACGTCGTCCCTTTGTGCTAGAAATGCCTCTAACTAAAGACCGATTGACTGAGGTGAAAGGCAGCCTTGTTAGTGTTCCGGATGACTGGTCTTCAGTGTTCTGTACGGCAGTCAACGATGGTCTCAGCTGAGGGGCGTTGCTAGTTGCCGCAGGACTTGGCTGCTGCTGCCTCTTGATGATTTGATAGTCGGCGTCGATAAACATTAAAGACGTGGTGGATCGAGTTGTGGCTTTCTGCCACTTCAAAAGGTTGATGCGATGTAACGAAGGGTCTTCTATCGAAACACGATATTCGTTTGGGGTCATAGGCAGATCCTTCTTGTGAATTGTAGCATTGTTCTCTGACTTAAATGACGTTTGTTCGATGCTGGAAAGCTGCCGGTCAGTTTTCCTTTCTTTAGAAGGGGAAAGCGTTTTTCGATGAGTATCCCAGACATCCGTGTAAACCCGATTTTGAATGGCATTCGAATGCAAATTGCTGTTTTTGTGTGTGGCATTAGAATAGGAACGGTTGTCATTTGACAGACTGCCTGAAAGACTGATCATGTCTTGATTTTTGTAGTCAGCTGAGAGTTTAACGAGAAACAGATCTTTCGCGGGATTGTCTTTGTCAATTGTGCTTCGTAAGGATGTGTAATTACTTGCTGGCAGCACTTTGTCTTCTTTTGATCTGTCTGAGAGAAGTGTTGAGTCTGCGAGCAGTTCATTTTTATTCTTCAGCGATGGAATTTTTCCACAATGACTCACCGAATCTGCTCTGCTGAGATTTTGATCACACCCTTCAACCCAACTGATATCCATCAATTTGTTAGGCGCCTCTAGCTTCTGAGATCTTTGGATGCTATTGAAGTGGGGATGACGACGTTCGATGCGATAATCCGGGCTCGTTCTACAACTCCTAGTATTATCTGTCAAACTGGGAGCCCTATTCGTGCATTTTGAAGATGCTGAATTTGGAGAAAGTAACCCTCTTTCAAAATGTTTTTCTTGAACGGTTTGTAAGTCTTGAGGAATTATTAGACGCTTGGATGTCGAACTGCGTTTTCCCTTCAACTGACTGTCGCTGCTGAGTCTACAAGAGTCTACCGGTTCAGCTGACAAAGTAACTTCATCGTTGCTTTCTGACGGCAAATGGAAGTGTCGGAAGTGTCTTGCTGTTTCTGGTGTAGATCCATTTGCAGGTAAATGTGCGATGGAATTCGAGTGTTTTTTACGGTCCTGATCGCTTTTCATGAAGGACGCATTGCCATGTGGTGCATTGGTAGAAGTTATAACTTGCAGCTTCGGGCAACTGTTGCATGAACTGAACGAAAGGCAGTCGGTCTGCAACTGGTGCAAGGCATTTGGATCACATGAATGACTAAATTTAGTCGAACAGGTCGAGGGACCCAAGCCCTGGTAGCCTGTACAATAGTCAAAATTATCACAGTTCGAATGGGGTCTGGTGGTGTCTCGCGTTTGACGTTCTGTGATAACTTTTTCCGTGCGAAATTCTTGCGACTGAGAGATTTCGCTCAATTTATCTCCTTTGCCTGAGTCGAAGGAAGGGGTTAGATTTGCAGCCCTGGGTTCGAATTCCTCAACGACCGATGCAGGCGACTGCATTGACTGTAGGGATGTGAGGAGTCGCCTCGCCTGGTCCTCCTCCTCCGACGTGTGGCTTCGGCCATCCTCCTGTCTCATTCCGAGTTCAGCCAATCTACTCGAAAGGCGACGCGATGAACTACGATGATCTGGAGACGGATTAGCGTTGTATGAGGCAGAACCAAATGACTTCATTTCTTCTGATATCAGCGCATTTGGGTCCATCTTCAAATAGTTCGAACCCTTAGACGGAACTTGGACAAGACCGGTGGACAATGAGACTTCAGCGGAGACAGAGTTGATCGGAGAGATCATAACCGAGGAATCGGAAGAAGACTTCTTCTGAAGGTCGACTTCTCCACTTGGTCTCCGTCTGGATATGGACGATCGGGTCATTGCTTTGGTCTCCACTTCAATGTGGAACTGCGCCTTTGTTACCCATTCTCCTCCATTTCCATCTCCTGCCTCTCCTCCTCCTCGTCCAACACCCTCGCCTTCCTCTACCTTTTCGTATTGAAGTTGCCGTTCTGCCTTTGAACCGATGAAATACTTGTTGTTGGGCATCTCAGCTCTTAATCTTGGCGATAAAACGGCGATTGTAGACAGTTTGTTGTGATTTGTACAGCATAAAAACTGTAGACAGAGTTTCAGAATATAAACAACATCGTAGTTAGGCTACTGTAACGAAAATCGTCCTACTGTATGAAGAGATGAAACTCAAGATTCGAGCTGAGTTATCAATAACTCAATCCTGTGTTTTGTTGAACGGATTGATTGTGTCGTGTCCAAAGTCATAAAGCCACTCGTGTTAAGCAACCGAAATATCCCAAAATGCTGAATACGTAAACATGCATTTATGTTTCTGGACGTTTTAAATACAAAACTAAAAGTGATTTGAAACGTTATTTTCGTGCGTTTGACGTCAGCCGATGACGTAAAGTGTAACCGCAGCCATAAAATTTCTATTCAGTGAATTAATCAAAAGTACGAAGGCAACATTAAAAGTTGAATTAGGATTTTGTTAATACTAGGCATCCAGCTATAGACTATAGACCTGTGAAATGTAATTAAGTCTTTGTTATATCATCAATTCCTGCCACGACTAAACGCAGACTACAACGATAGTAGGCCTACAAGAAAAGCCAACGCAGCAAAGCATTGATTCCTTAAGACAAGGAAATTGGGTTCTGATCGACCCTCTCAGAATCAGAATTCTACACTTCAAATGCAAAACAATTAACAAAACAACTTCTAAACAGTTTATATTCAACAATAGATAGCATATGAAAGGATGTCCTCTCTTGCGAAGTAAGTAAAATTGTCGCCAAGAAGAGTTGGCAAGAGCTGATGAATGCAGTAGCCAAAAGAACCTCGATTTCTGGAAGAGCTTTCTGTCTGCTCGAGCAATCAGCTCTTCAGCAGTAGGCCTATGGTTCTTCCCACATATTTGCTATCTGCGAGCTTTTACTGAGAGCTGCAGTAATGTCGCATTTATTATGTGAGGTTAGAAATCCAGCATAGGCAGGTAGGCCTAGTGCATACATGATTCTTTAAATTACTATCGCTTGAAAAAAGACGTCCAGCTTCGATATAATTATGTAGGCCCTGTAGGCCCCTATCTGATTTGTTTATCTCTAAAGGACCAAAGGTACGTGCATAGGCGAAAGTTTTCGAGAAGTTACAGTAGAATTCTGACCTCGAAATATTTCAACACATTAATGCTTTACGATTAGTCGACAATTTGCCCTGCGTTAGAGACTGTGCTGAACGAAGCTTTTTACACAATGACCAAAGACGCTATGCAAAAGCTGTTTCTATTGAAGGTCGTTGAAGAACATAGAAAACTCTTTACCAAAATTTGAATAAAACACTAAAAAATTATTACTTTTTTATTTTGCAACACCAAAATAAGAGCTTTTATTATAATTTCTCCAACAGTAAAAAAATATCTTTTTATATATTGAAGCTGTGTCCTAAAGCTTACATTCTCACTTGGTAAATTGGCAGGTAGGGCCTATTAATAAACATAGCGAGACGAAACTTTGACTGGTTGGTAATTGATATAGGCTATAACAAGTTTGCTTTTTTAGACATCTTACAAGTCTTATTGGCACCTATAACCATGGATTTTGCATGGATTATTACCACCAATATAGAACACGGGATATACCCAGCTTGCGGTCAAGAACTCACAATCGGACATTACCAAATGAAAAGACTTTTTTTTATTAGGATGCTGTAGTGTAGAATGTTCTAATTGTCTGACATGTATGTAAACCAGAATGCGTTTTGTCAACTGGTCAATAAAGAATATACTTACTTACTTACTTATTTACATATATGTATATAATATATATACAAACATACATGACCACCGTATATATAGGCTATATGCCGATATGTAGATACACGCTTGATCTCGCGTGTCTCCCTTATGAATTCGCACTGAAGCAAATATGAACACTTGTCAGTAGTTAAATGCGCAGTCGATGGCTTTGGAGCCGAAAACAACTGTCGTCTTATCTGACTGAGTGATAATCGAAGAATCACGGCATACCCTTACTTCTCTGTTTAGATCTGTCTCTATCGCTCTCTCTGTCTCTGTCTGTCTGTCTGTCTATGTCGGGCAACCTGTTCTAGCCAGATCGAGTGTCTTCTGTAGCAATATATGTTACGCTGCTCCTTCTCCATCGCCTGCTCTTCTGCTCTTAACCCACTTTGACTTCGTTGCCTGATAAACAACGGACATATTCACTGTTGTCGGAATCCGATCAGACGGTGGTTCGTACGTAGATGGTACTTAGATCAGAAAGAGCAGTCGAGATAGAGCGCTACATAAATCAGTCTTTGTGGTAAAGTCTGTTTATCGGTGGCATCTCAGAGTCTGTTGGTGGAAGAAGAACTGTTTCCGTGGACAAGATGAAGTCCATCGTCTCCAGAATGTTTGTCTTCGCTGCTCTAGGTTGGTCGATTGATTCTTATATCAAGCGAATCATTCTATCGTTCAGTAGGGCGGACTGTTTGGTAATGAGTGTCGTCTCTAATCCAACGATTACGGGTTCGAGTCTACTGGGTGGATTCCGTGTTACTAACCTGGAAAAGTTGTTTACACACGTGCTACCCTGGTAAAGTTGTTTACGCACTTGTGCCGCTTTCATGAAGCACAATGAGTTGGTATTTGTGTAAGCTGGAAGGTAGATGGTAAGTCTGCGTTGTACTAATCTATTTTCTGGTCATTGGGGTTCAGATCTTTTTCAAAGACAAAAGAAGAGAAAACGAGTGCCTCCCTCAAAGTTCCTAATTATTTTTATGGTGTACTTGTAGAACCGTCCAATAGATGTTTGAAAAGAGCTTATTAAATAAATTTATTGTGTCTTTTCCGTTGCCAAAGCAGCAAACCTGGTATATTATGTATTTTGTCTTAATGTTGGGAATGTTAAAATATTATAACGATTTCAGCAGAAATGCATTTGGTTAAAAACAGATTGTTAGAAGGTTGCGCCCCAAATCATAACCTTTTTATTTTTATTTGTCCTGGTAGTCTGAATTCTAGCAATCTCTGACTCATTGGATTTCGACCAAACTCCTCCAACAGATAGCAGTAGTTTTAACAATGATTCCACTTGAAGCTTTGTGCAATTTGATAACGGTGCGATATAATTTAATGTAAGTAGACTAGACACCAAACTTGTTTTCATCAGACGCCTTGTCATCATAACCACATCCACCAAATTTCAAGTCAATCTCTTGAGAGGGGCTTCTAGGCCTACGCCATTGCTCATAAATAAGATTCAGTTAGAGTAAGAATTAACAGGTTAGGTAAACTCCGTATGCTTTTACCATCCAACTTTTTGAAAGTATTCAAGCTTTGTGCAAATATCATTTCCTGTGGCAGTCCGGTCCAGTCATCGATAATCATCAGATTGTCACATCCACTAGAGAGCACTGGGTGCAGCTGCCACAGATACGATAAACTTTCTTAAAACTACTCTCAAAATGTCTATTTTTATATGGTTTATATTAATCGTTTCAAATGCTATTCTGCTATAATTGAAATGCCGAAAAATGAATATGGATTGTTTTTTCACGAGTATAAACTCATAAGTAGGAGGTCTACAATTGGTGAATTTTGTATGCCTAATATAAAAATGAAAATTGTTTAACAAGAAATTGCAAATCTGAATTGTTCATATTATGCTGCCAAATGTTTTCAATAACAAAAAGTTGAGTTTGCATTGTACTTTGAGTAATTTTCAACTTGTTGCCAAAAATCTAACCAGTTAGTGCAATCTTTTAAAGAATTTCTTTAGCACATAACCGAATCATTACAAAGGCCATCGCATTGAATATTAGTTTAATTTTTGAATAATCCAATGCGTTTTCGTCAAATTTAATGTTTCGTAATTTTTCAAATATATATGCTACTGTTCCAGGCAATATCTGGCATATTTTAAGCGTTTAAAGGGTACACTCTATGTGTTACGCTGAAGGTGCCACGTGGAATCGAAGAAGCCATGGACAAATTGTCTGAAAAGGTTGTCCTGGGGGCGAACTGAGAATATAGAAAGTTAAGGGTATGAACAAAGTATTCATATGCACAACGGTGACTTGAGAAACAACTGAGAAGATGAATGGCCCGGTGCTCTTATTAACTTCCATCATCGCCGTCGCCTATTGACTGATCGATTATCTCTTTATGGATCGCTACCAATCAATGTAACATCTTTACTCCACATCATAAGAAATCTTAGCATAGCGTCTACCCTTCCACGATGCGATAATCGAAATCTCGGCTCAATTCATATTGTTCTATATCTTTATTGTTACATCAACAGTCCAGTTAACCCTTGGAATGGTGTCCTTCGTTTATGCTTGGACGAACCATGACTCTGGCAATTGACTCACACCCATCAACATGGGCATCAGTTCCATCCGCCAGTGACATTCAGTTGTACAAGTGATGTCACCCGTCAGATGAACTTGCTTTTAAGTCTGAAATGCAGACAGTTGTGACCTTAGACAAATATGGATTTCTTCAAATCTGTGGACTTTGCATCTTCACCATCTTTTCAGTCTTGGTTCCGAGCGCTATTTCCAAGAAACACGGTCATACAAATCAACGCATCGAATCGAAACAAATTCGTTTCTTCCTATAGTCAGAAATTAGCACAACAGACCTACAACATACATAATTTGTTCACAGTGCCTTACACCTTCTGCATTACCAAACAAATGCGCTCTTTTCTTCAGATAGGGCCTAGTGTTAAATATGTTTCTTGGTGTATTTGTTGTTTTCTGCTAATCTTGATAGATAAAGATGTTTATAAATGTTCATCACGAGGTTCGAGTCCTGAGCCAGTCTTCCTAAATCCAAATATCAGCGAAAAACTGTAAAATCGCATAAAACTTGGTTGTCGTCTTTAGAGACCTGAGTGCCTCCATGACTCCAGATACACACATTCTTATAAAGATTAACAGCAGTCTTACAATTATTAATCGTGTTTACGTGCCTTAAAAGTCACCAATTTCCTCGGAACACTTAATTGGGAAGCGCACTTTCATTATTTTGTCTTAAAAATGTTTACATATGCATTACATAAATAACCTCTGGATTTAGGATGCAATTGGACGGATGGAAGTCGACTCTTTTTGAACATAAAGAAAACTTGATAAATTTGTTTTGTTCGTGTTTCAGGAGTCTTGGCTTTAGACGGATGTGCAGCAGCTTGGCAATACATTGAAATCAATCCAAACAACCGATCACTCTGTCCAGAAACACCGGAAGTAAGTAATACCAAAAGCAACTAACACAACAGCTAACTAAGTAAGACCGGAAGAAGTTAACACCGGATATTAGTTTTACTAGAAGTAATTAAAACCAATCCTAACAAACAGCACAGTTAAGTAGCAACGCAAGTAAGTACTAACAAATGTACTTAACACCGGAACTGAGTGAATCCAAATAAGTTAATACCGGAAGTAACATAAAAGTAGGTAAAAATGAACGTAGTAAGTTTGGAAATGAGTAAATCCAGATGTATATAACACCGGAATTAAGTAATGCTAAAAGTAACTAAAATTAATATTGGTTTTATAAGTAAAACCGAACGTACCAAAGGATGTAATTCCGCAGGCCTAGTCATATCGAAATCAAGGAACGCCGGTGGTAACACTGAAAGCAAGTAACGCAGGAAGTAAGCAGCTCATTATGAGCAAACGTACTTCCAGTTGCGTCGTTTTTAGAGCAATCGTAAGAACAATTTCAAGTAGTTCAAAAAGACAGTTGCCAGTGGCAGAAACAGTGGATTTGTAGCTGTTACCAAAGAAATGTCAAACAAATGGTGGAACTCGTTTCGAGAGTGTTTTCTATTTATCTGAATAGTTTCTTTGGTGTTAATCTTAGTTGTAAGCCGCATCAGAACTTTAGACCTAAGTAAACCTAGTTTTCTTTGTTGGGGAGAAGAGTAAGAACCTTAAGCAGCCACATGGTCTCGTAATTCGCTGGCTGTGGACGTTCTAGAGACAACTGTAATTGTAATTGTAATTGTAATATAGCGCGAAAGTAAGGAACAACAATCGTGCATGGGACTATATCTAACTTAGAATTGGGTTAATAAAATTTTATTACCAAGTGTTACAGCGTCGAACAGGTTATAGGATATTAAGAGTACATATAAGAACTTAATAATAATAATAATAATAATAAAAATAATTAATAAGTATATAGGTACTTGAGCTAAGGATTGTCGGTCAGACAATTTCTTCAGATTCCTTCTCTTCAATTGCTGTTTGGATTTCTCTGTACCTTCAAGTAGAGCCCTGCGTCGGCCGTGCCGCGCCGCCGCCGCCGACATTTCGTGGTGGCCGCCGCCGCCGATTCTTTTATATCGGCGCGCCGCCGCCGCCGAAAATTCGTCGGTGCGCCGCCGATGACAGTCTGATATGTTTAATTGTTAGTGTTGCATTTTTCATCTTTTCCTTGATTTCGTGATAAAGTTCATGTTACTTTAGTGCGAAATAGAAGAGTGATCATAGCTGATTATTATGTGTGTAGTCTTTATCTTGATTCCAAGAATGCTGACCAAAATTCCTGACCAAATTCCTTTTTACTTATACTTTGATGATCTTGTCTTTGTGCCACGATACACACAGTCATTTAAAGTAATATCTTGATACAAGTAGCCATTGTTTTGACAAATCTGTTCCTGTTGCCATTTCCTTAAAACCTTGACAACAAAACCAATAGGAATGTCTTTGTATGTGTACTACAGTACCCGCATTCGTTACCTTCATGTTGAATAGCTTCTATAACTTATTGATTGTAGTCTTTGATGTCTGTGGTCTTATTAAAATAGTGTATATTTTTTGCTTAATTTGGTAAGGTTAGAGGAGTTCATACTTGCTATTAATATCAACTAATTCCTGCAGAATGGAAGGTATAATTAATTAATATTTTTGGCTGAAATCTATTCGGGTAAACAGTACCAGGGTGAGACTTTGTTGACTTAGTACATGATTATAAGTATCAAGAATGGTATCTTTCAGTTTAGTGTGATACAAACAATGGTCTATATACATAGACCTCAAATGGCATGGCACCAATTCAAACGGGCAGCAGACCACCTGGTAAATTCATTTAAAAATTAACAGGCTTAAGGCCACTCGGCCATTCGATCACTATATAAGAATATATGCTGATCGGCGGCGCGCCGCCGCCTCCGGCCCAAAATAACCGGCGCGCCGCCGCCGACACTATCAAATTGGCGCAGGGCTCTACCTCCAAGCTGTCTGGGTGATACACCGGTCAAAACTGTACGATTTGCCTCGTCTGTGTTGATTTATTTTAGCCAATAATAATTATGCTCCTAATTATGTGCTTAGCGAATGCCGTTGGCCACTCTGCTATTCATTCCTAAATATGTCCATCATAACTGCGTGCATCACCGCTCCTGATTCCATTCTCTGTTGGATAATACAATTTATCCTTTGCTATAGGATCATTGGAGGTAGAGACCAGAGGAGATACAGTCTTGGCCTCTTCGTGTCATCGCACTGCACTACTCTGTGTCTATTATGATTTAATAGGCCTGCCAATCAATTACTTTAGAGCAGATCCACAGTTTTATGTGCACATGGTCAATCGTTTTTTTTTATCTTCATCTCCTTCAATCAATCGCTGTAATCAGTGGACGCATCCAACAAAAGTGAAGCAGAGGTGTCACTCAATATTTTCACTGCTTTCGATCGTTCAAGAGTTTTCACATAAGAAACTACTGTCTTCCTGTCTGTTTATGCTATCTCCATTGTCGGGGCAGCGACTGCAGCAGCAGAGGGAGTACGGTGCAGGTAGGGCTGATCGTCGTCGGCATGAAGCTGACTCAGTATTCCATATGAAGTCAGGATAGTGCTAATGTCTGAGGTATAAAGTATATTGAGCAATGGGCCAGAGCGGAGCCCTGTAGGAGTCCGAATGGAACCGGGCCCAAGTGGACTTACTTGATCCCACCACCAAGCAGGAAG
Organism: Allolobophora icterica; assembly: GCA_963556255.1. Classification (NCBI taxonomy): domain Eukaryota; kingdom Metazoa; phylum Annelida; class Clitellata; order Crassiclitellata; family Lumbricidae; genus Allolobophora; species Allolobophora icterica. The sequence goes on along the minus strand of OY744615.1, from coordinate 3,889,697 downwards.
AAGGAACAAGCCAATTTAGAAATGCACGAGAAAGCCTGAAGGAGATCGAGAGGCGTTGAAGAAAGATGTCGTGATCGACCGTATCGAAAGCCGCGCTGACGTCAAATAGTGTCAGTAGGTTCACCGGGGAGCTGTTTATGGCACCGCTGCCGTCAGAGAGCAGGCGGAACAGCAGGGTCTCAGAGTGGGTCTCAGCAGGGTAGAAGGCATCTGCCAAACCCTGATTGATATGCAGGTAACAATTCTAGATAGTTAGTTAGCTATCCTGAGATTGTCTTTTCAATGATTTTATAGAGAAATCAAATAGACCAGAGGTCGCTCAACTTAAATAAAAATGACCGACCACTAGACGTCACTCAAATCAACAAAACTGGGTCATATCAGGAAAAGATAAAAATCCCCACAACGATCGTTCGACGTTCGTTACAATATCAATTAACCCCAGTTACAATGTGCAGTCATGAGGAATACAGACCGGCTGAACTCAGAAAAAGCAAATGGCTGCCCATATAACTCGTTTCTTAGGTCTACTCTCTTCCGTGTGTTTAAGATTCAGAAACAAAGCAATCAGAGCACTTGGTATAAAAACATGTCGCATATAGGCTAAGCTTAGGTCTACTAATATGCGTTGACCTCTGAGTTGTCTTTTGGGAACTTATTTCATTTGCACCTGAAAAACTGTTTTACGTTACGTTATCTTCTCTAGACGCGTCCCTCGAACCGCGTCAATACAACGGACAGAATAGCACATCTGCGTTCCGCAATGAACAACATCACATTGACCGGAGGATCTGCTCTAGATGCCTACCTTGTCTTGATTTCCGATGACCATGGGGTGAGTTTCCACTACACTCAGTTGGTAGGCTCTTAATTCATGCATAAATAGCAAATCAACCATTCATCGTATCATTCACCTCTTAATTTTTCTATTGAACTGCGCTATGCATAGATTGTTTTATTACATTATATCACATAAACCACGGACACGAAAGTATCGTAATGGTATTACAGTATAAAAGGGAAGAAAGTAGACTACCTGGTGCTCTTGGTCATAAGTTTTTCACCACAATTTAATATGACGCTAATCGGGGCCCGATTTATATGGCATTGTATTCGGATATTTATAGAGCGCTTCTAGCGGGAGGGCCATTCAGAAGCGCTGCCAGTGCGAGAGACCCCGAGAGACAAAGCAAGTTTTAAGAAAGGTAACAGAGGAAGAGACGTTACCTGAGAGAATACAAGAACGAACGAACGGAGGAAGCTCATTCCAAAGAGCAGGGCCAATGGAAGCAAAAGACCTAGATTGAGCCAGAGAAGTCCTGACACGGGGAACGGGGAGGTCCAAACGGTCAGATGAACGAAGGGGACGAAGAGAAGCAGCAGAGTGAGGGCGATGAATTAAGTCGCATAAATATTTCGGAGCGAAACCAAGTTGAGCCTTAGAGACAAGGATGAGGACCTTAAATTGGATGCGGGCAGAAAGCGGGAGCCAGTGGAGTTCTCCTGCCATAAAGGTGGTGATATGAGAGAATCAAAGAAGATGGGCAATTAATCTTGCAGCAGCATTGAGAACTGACTGAAGAGGAGCAAGACGGACTTTGGGAAGACCAATGAGGAGGGAATTGCAGCAGTCAAGTCTAGAGCAGACAAATGCAAATGATGCCCGTTTCTGCGTATATGAAACACAAACCTGCATCTTTGAGGTATCACTATGGTGACTAGAGTTTATGTGATAATGGCATACGCGTGCATTATGCCTAGACCTTGAGCCTCGCTTGGTCTGTCGCGCAGGCAGCCTTTCAGTTGTTGGTCAGATTCTGTGTAGCGACAATGGAATTCGGCTTACTTCGCGGAGTATGCTAGGCAGTGCATCTGATTTGAAAATAGTAGGCGGGTTGAAAATCGATCGCGCTGGGTCGAGTAGGCGAGCGATATGCGGTCGACTTTGAGAGCTTTTGTGTACAGCATATTTCATGTATCGTATTTGTTCGTATAGCTGCATATAATAATCGTCTAGTAGGCCCTATGTCACTCTGTTCTGTTACGCGAGTAGGTCTCTTGAAGAGGCGCTATATAAATTCTCAGAATGAATGAAAATTCACTAGAAACCTACCATTGACGTAAGATGACGTGTGACGGCTGATTTCACAACGTTGGTTGAGCCTTCGGCATAGGCCTACGTTGAACACTCATTTTTGGCTTGACCTTTCAGCCGGCAATCCATTCGAATTTTATCGGCGTGCTTTCTGCAGGACTTGCAGTAAATTTTGTTCACAGTCCGACGATTTTCTATTTTACTACATCGACATCGAACGAGTCGCCTAATTTTCGTGGCAGATACGTGCTTATTATTCGACTTGCTCATCTTCGCCGTCACTGTTGTTTAAAATAATTTCCGAAATTGGTGATGTTAAGGATGATGTCACGCGGCGTGAAGTGTCGGCCGTCTTGTTATGGCCAATCATATTCCACGAAATTGGAGTGATCAGTCAGCAGTAATTAGGACAGGTCACGGCACGCATTCACTGCTGCCGCGAGTAAGTAAATTAAGTAATCTCAATTAGGTAAATAAAATAATGGTCTGACTCCAGGTTCGTCTATCGTCTTGGAGTCTAACTCAAACTCAACGAGCGACGACCGACTGTCACCGACGGTGAGAAGCCTTCGACTAGGCGAGCGGTAAATCGCTCGCTGGTACCTATGCTAGGCGAGCGACCATGGAGAGCGATCGATCGCTCGCCTTAAATCAGACGCTCTGATGCTTGGTAGTAAAGGGCAGTTCGGGGGAGATATGCTGGCCCGTGGCCATATAGTACCTTGGGGTTCGTCCACTACTGCCCGTGAGCTGCAGAGGAGGAAATGAGCTCCTCCTCTAGGCCTACTTCTACGGATGTGAGACATTGAGTTGCCTCATGACGACGTCTTCGCAAATTATTATTATTGAAATATTGCTTCTGTGAAATATTGGAGTAGATGGAGACCTTTAAAGATGCTTATGATCCGGCCTAGCAGTCATTTTAGTGATTAAAAGCCGATAGAAATTATACAAATTTAGGTGATCAATGGCCTTTTTTCCTGTGTAGAGCGGAGGATCCGCCTGGGATAGTCGTCTGCAATACATGACGGGATTCTCTGGTTCATCAGGTAACGATCACATCAAATACTGAATATTCAAAGAATTCATAGGTCACTCAATGTTTTCACTCATATATGACGATTCTATATCGGTAACATTTGGACAAATGTTCTGAATGAATACAGGGCCTACTACGTATGGGGGGAATGAAGCAGACTGCTTCCAATTTGTGCCAGAGGGGAAAGTTTCCCCCCTAATGAAATGGATGTTGCTGTTCAATTGACAGTATACACTGACTCAAATGTTGCAGTGTATTATAATCGGCTGTCGACTGTAATCGAGTCTACACTGTTAAGTTAATGTATTATGGTATTAATGGTATTATGTCACATTGTTGTTAATTTTGGATTCCTACATTGCCGTAGGTGAGTTTTAGCGCATTTTTGGAGAAAGAAAACTGGTTTTGGAAACCTATATATTTTAGTTCAACTGAACTGTTGAATTAATTCTGCAGGGCTCCCAGTGCACTGTAAACATTTATGGGATACGCTGAAATAAATATGGTGCAAAAATTCCAAAATACTGGACACATGTTAAACTATTGGGACACTCTTCAGCAAACATATGGGGAGTTTAAAGATTGCAATATGAATGCATATTTCTGGTGCAACGCAGCGGTAACAGGTTCCATCCCTGTCTATTTATGTGTTACCAAGCCAACAATTATTTTGTAAGAATATATCAAGACCTGATGATCCCATGTTCACTGCACTATACAACAATAATTGTAGCACTGACCAACTAGATTTTTTAATCAAAAGGATCATGAACGCTTTTCTTCAATTTATAGATCTCACTTCGGGTCATACTAAAAGTAATGTTTAAAGAAGTAGGCCTATGTAATAACATTTTCTGCAGAACAGAAAATTTATATCAACTTATTATGAACTTCAATGTCCCGTATTTTAGAATTTTTGTACCATATTCATTACAGCCTCTCCCATAAATTTTTACAGAAATCCAAAAACATTTCAGGGGAGGACCCCGAACCCCTCCCCACTTCAAGGGGAGGGAGAGGAAGGGAGTGAATGGTACAGGAGGGAAAAGGGAGAGGGGAGGGGATAAGGGATGGGGAGAGAAGGATAGGGTAGCGGATGGGGATGGTGCAAGGGAAGGGGTAGGGGGATTGCTTCCAGCTTTCAGGGGAGGGGGGATAGTAGGCCCTGAATGAATAAACGAATGAAAGAAAGAAGGGAGTGCGGGAGGAAGGAAGGAATAGTTTACGTTAGTTTAGTGGTTGTTATAAACTCAGTTGTTCAAATGCCTACTAAGGCAGACAGATAATTCCAGATTTCTGCCACACTTGTGTCCCTCGTTAAGATAGCTATGGAATTAGTACACCTGGAACACACTTTGGTTGGGAAGATCAGGTGATGAGGAGACTGACCACCTGGGTTATCCAGACCCTGCCTCATTTGGCTCAAAGTACTACTACATGGTTTCTTCTTCTGACGTGTCATAACAAATCAAATCAAATCGAAAACCATTTTTATTTTGAGAAATCAATCACATGAATATTTGCAATATAGGTACGATCAATGTACAAAGTGATAATCCCACATAAAGGGTACACGAGAAACGGACGGATCCCGCTGGGTCTGGATAACCCATGCAACACAAAAAATGCAGATGGCATTCAAAGACATGAGAAGAAATTCACTACCACTGTCACTACTGAGCTGTGGCCACGAACACCAAAACATATAAGAAACTCATTTGTACAATAAAGTACAACGTCAAATTGGTAAAGCAGAGTAATAGGGAAAAACAGACAAAAAACCAGAAAATAAACCAGAAGAATAAACCAGAAAAAAGATCCTGTGCAAGCGATACACTAGTAATTTTTAGCGATTTCTTAAATAAACCAATGGTCGGTAAGTTGGAAAATCACGAGGTAGCTTATTCCCCAAGAGAAGCCCAGACATTTTATTGTGAACTGTTTTATTTTAAGGTGAGCTAGTTCACTCCGGTACGTGTGAGAGTATCTAGGGAAATAGTCATGGATAGGAGTATCCGAACTAAAATAATTGGCAAAAGCAGTGGGCAGTAAACCTGAATGAAAACGGTACATGAAAATACAGAATTAGCAATATCAGCTAAGCAATCTAAAGAGCTGTGCGAGATGTCGATGTCATCTCTGCGATGTCGCTTTCAATGTTGCCGCACTCTCATCGCTTTGAACGATTACTAAACCCCTTAAATATGAAACAGGAATCCAGTTTTAAATCTACCGTGAGGTTGAGAATCTTAGTACATTTGTCCTTCAATCGCTAGGTCTTTGAACCTCTGAATCACTTAAGACCTGAGCGTGATTTTACGACAAGTCACCCGTGCAATCCCGATGAACGACTGTCATAAAGATAAACATGCATGAATGTGACCACTTCACTCTCTTGTCTTAAGCTATCTACTCTCTTAAAATATATTTAGAACTGGTTAATAAATACTTGATGGTTTTTAGGGTGAATGACAGATATGATGAGGCCTATAATGAAAACATTAATCAAATCATTCGACATTTATTGGTTTGGTCCGTTATATGCAGTAGACCATTGTTCAACGTTTCTTCTGTTTAGCTCTCTGATACTCTATAAACAGCTTTATGGCCCATATAATGACATTTAGAATCGACGAAGTTTACTAAAGAGACACTTAGGTCAGAGACTCAAGCATTCTAAGTAAAGATATAATTTAACTTACTAGTGTATTTCCAGGGCTGTAGTGGTAAAATTTGAGGTGAGTATACGCTACCAGCGGCGTAAAAAAAATTTGAAGACCTTTTTTTAGGAATTCATCTAAGAAAAATTTCAGACTTTTCACAAATTCCCTGACTTTTTACGATTTCGTCTCTGAAAAAGTTGATGACCTTTTTTTTAGTCATTCGCCCTAACCTCTCAAAACCTGTCAAAACCTCTCTTTTTCCTCCAAATTTCATTACTCAGGTCTCTACAGAGGTAAGTATACGCTGTATACCCGCGTATACCCTCGTCTAGAGCGCTGAGTATACGCTCTCAAATTTCGCTAGAGGTGAGTATACCCTGTATTCCCGCGTATACCATCGACTACAGCCCTGTGTATTTCCCCCTCATAATTATGACGGCAGTGTATATCGTTGGTCGTTGATCGCCGTCGTCAAGGCCGTCGTCAAGACCGCCGTCGTCAAGACGGCAGTACTGACGTCACAAACGGTTTCACAATAGAACAGAAGCCGTTTGTGACGTAGCGTCCTACAACGGACAAATTTGCATTTAAGGAAACTATATGTATAGATTCAATGCAAGGCCGTAGCTAGGGGGGTGTTTTTGGTGTTTAAACACCCCCCGAAATTAAATAATGTAAAAATGAAGTAATGCATTTACTAACTACAAACCCCTTGGTCGGTTGACTCGGTTGCATGTCGGCTTGCTTAAGGACGAGAAAACACCCCCCGAAACAGAAAACACCCCCCGAAACAAAATCCTGGCTACGGCCCTGATTCAATGTCTCGCACTATCGACTCCCGTTACCTAGCGTAGAGCAATTCAAACACGACACACTATAGTCTTAGTTTTACAGTTATTGTTAAATAAAACGAGTAATCCAACGATACATTTTCACAGCCATTGAAACCTACGATTCTAACAGCAACAACCAGCATCTCTTCAGTCTAAGTCACTCTCAGTCACCGATTTCTCCCAAATCTCTCGTCATAGTGCATGCGAACATAAACACACATCAATCAACCAACGCTAACATAATATGTGGCATGTGTTTATCTTTAGGTATAATGAACTCAAATAAAATACAGATCTTGTACTGATCTATACATTGTAAACATGTTGCGTCTATGACAACTTGTGTTGATGAATAAAAGAAAATTGTCTTTATTTTGAGTCCAATTACTTATACATGTTAATGCCGCATGCAGTGGCGTAACCACGCCCGGGCAATTATGGGCAGTGCCCGGGTTGCAATTAATTCTGCCCGGGTTGTGCAAGCCAGAGAAATTGAGAAATTTTAATTTTGAGTTTTACATTGCTTCAGACAAACGATAGGCCTACAGAACATGATGTGCCATCAGCCCACCGCGTCGACCTACCTTTGCCGTCCGATCGCCCCCATCCCGTCCCTCCCCACCAATTGAGGCTACTTGAAGCATGCATGAAAACCCGGTGAGAGAGAGAGAGAGAGAGAGAGAGAGAGAGAGAGAGAGAGAGAGAGAGAATGTGTGCACTGGTTCTACGCCTGAAAAGAGAATCTGGCTGTATATTGTGTGCATGCGAACACCCAGTTTCATACGAAGATACGTTCAGTATCTTCGTATGAAACTGGGTAATCCAGGGTCAAATACCCCCGACACCTCAGGGTGACCTAGACAGATGCTACACGTGAAGACCGAAATATTCACGAACCACTCTTACAAACGTCTGCGGCCCTGTGTATCATGTATTATCTGTCATATACACTATACAGGCTAGGCTATAGTTCAGACTACAGAGAGGCAGAGCTACACATGCCTTGTAACCCTTGTTGTGGCACTTTTGAACAGCGTATAGACTAAATGGGAAAATTGGCCAAATATAAAATTTGTGAGGTAAAGGAAGAACATGAAAGTAGTAGTAGTAAAACCTTCTATTGCGCCGATGTCTAATGCACAAGGCATCAACCGATGGCACACCAGAACCAAGCCGTAATCAGGTCGGTCAGTCCGTAAGACATTTCCAATTCCAAAGTAGAACTGCATACCCCGGTTCAACCTAAATTACTTGTATACCCATGGAAATATTTTTGAGTGACTAAATCAGTCAAACGTCGTTTTCAAAGTGCTTTCTTTGCGGAACTTCCATGGTTGGAATATTCTGTTGCGTTCATTGCCTGACAATGGTATACCTATCAATCGCCAACAATCCAGAAAGATATCGCCCTTTATATATAGCACTTGCATTTCAGATGTAATATCGCAGGTCGTCAATTTTCAAAGAAGCGGGTATGTTCTAAAACTTCTCAGTTTTCGTAGATGATACAAAAGACATTGATGCAGTGTCATTTATATAATTGGATAGGCCTACTTAGTTACAGGCTACAGCTGCTAGTGCTAACTCTCCAAATCTCACACGTTTGAATTATCTTAACTGGCTGCAGATTGATTACAATTCGCGTATGAAGTTTCTAATGTAAAATGTAAATATCTTTTTATCAAAATGTAGCAAAATGTTGAATTATTATAGTTATAATAACATTATAATAGTTGCTAACTTGCCACTTTCGAATTAATAAAAATGGCCTCTACCAATTCCTACTTAAAATTATCATGATTATGATTAATGTTGAGTTGGGCAGCTGCCCGGGTTTCATTTTGACTCTGGTTACGCCACTGGCCGCATACATTTGCCGGATACATTATAAGTATATGTAACAGTTTACCATGTCTCAGAAACAATGCATTGGACTTGAGTTCATAATCTCCTTTAACTGTTTTCATCTGTTGCGCCGAAGTCGTCTCTGCGATGTCGCTTTCAGTGTTGCAGAACTCTCGTCGCATTGTACGATTACTAACCATTAACTTAATTACTTCTATAGCCATTAAAGATCGATATACAGAAGTTGCTTCGATTATTATTATTATTATTATTATTATTATTATTATTATTATTATTATTATTATTATTATTATTATTATTATTATTATTATTATTATTATTATTATTATTATTATTATTATTATTATTATTATTATTATTATTATTATTATTATCATAATCATCGTGATTAACATCAACAACAGCAGCAGAAGCAGCAGTATTGTTATTATTGTTATTATTTTTACTATTATTGGTATTGTTATTGTTATTTTATGAGCACTTAGCGACCCTTGGCTGCTACTGATTCTCTCAAAATCGAAGATACATATCATTGCTGGTTTAAGACCTATTCTGAATCAATCGATTAGAACTGCTGGTGGTTGTGTATACCCAGTCTTGTTGTCAAGACCTTAAACCTCAAGACCAAGACCAAGACCTTGAACCTCAAGACCAAGACCAAGACCAAGGCCTTGAACCTCGAGACCAAGACCAAGACCAAGACTTTGAACCTCGAGACCAAGACCAAGACCAAGACCCTGAACCTCAAGACCAAGACCAAGACCAAGACCCAAAAAATTGAAATCAGGTCAAGACTTTTAAAAATTGTCAAGTCGGAAAATTCGCTATTTTAATGAAAACATGAGTCTTTTATTTTATTCAAGCAAATTAACTTTAAATGTAAACTGCAGAGAAATCCGAATTTGTATTCAAAAGTCCTCCATGCAAACTCTTATACCAAATGTCTTTTGTATTTTCATAAAAACCAATTCGCTCAGAATTTTCTGACCAAGACGTGCCTGGTGGGCCTCATAAAAATTCCGCCATGTGAACAAATATGTTCTACAGGTGCTGAAGTCGCTGACACATACAGAGTAGCTTTTCAAGCACCGGATGTAAATGTACAGATAGTGAGTCCTTTTGAAATCCTCTCATGGTTTATCATACCGTCTGATACAGAATAACTGTTGCTGCTGCCAATGGGTTTTCCTGACCAACACGACTTGTATCCATCCATAGATATTGGTCGTATGATGCAAGGAGGCTTGATAAAGAATTCTTGAGTTCTGTTAAATGACTGTTCATATTAACAGCCGGTCTTGGTCTTGGTCTTGCGAGACCAAGACCAAGACTTTGAACCTCAAGACCAAGACCAATTCCAAGACCTTGAACCTCAACACCAAGACCAAGACCAAGACCTTGAACCTCAAGACCAAGACCAAGACTTTTAAAAACGAACTCGAGTGCACTCGAGACCAAGACCTTGGTCTCGAGGACAACAAGACTGTGTATACCAGGTGGTATGCTGTTCCAGACAGATGGTCCAGCAACAGCGAAATCCCTTGAACCATGTCGCCTAGTTCTCGTTGCTTAATATAAAAGTCGCCATGAGTTGCCAACAGGGGCATTCCACGGTATTTAAAATGTTACGGACTCTACATTCAGAAGACTTTGAACCGTTCATACACACAGATGATTACTGTTTAAAATATTTTTATATTTTTCCCAGATACCTCTTCAATCACAGATTAGCTTGATATTATTTAGACTGGGTTAGCCTTTATGTATCATGTCTGGTGAATCAAAGTGTTTGCGTTACGGACTCTACAACAAAGTTCCATCAACTTTTTGATTGAATGAACGGTCTTGATTTTCTGTGAGACTATCAAACACAAAATTTGTTGAAACACCCTTATAGAAATGCCAGGTATTGCTGTTGATTTAGGCATAATTGCATTTCTTTATCATGATAAGTACTGATGTTGTTCATTCACTTAACGTATAGACTGTGCGTTACGGGCTCTACGTTACGGACTCTACGTTATGGACCATACACAAAACTGGTTAATAATCACGAAAGCAGTTATTTTATACCGTTTACTTTCATCATTTCAATCTTTACAAGAATGCTACAGGTAGTTTCAGAGCACAAATTAAAAAATATAATGAAGTTCCATTGTCACAAACAATTAATTAGGACTTTTTGTTACGTTCGAAAATCAACATTGACACCGAGGCTCTTAATGTTTTAGAAGTCCCTAATTAGCTTGGATCAGTCTGTAGCACTAGCTACGGGGTTATTGAACTTGAAAAGTCCTCTTCCATGCTTTGTTGGTGCAGATAGCTTCTCTACTACCTGATCACTGGTGATCCGTGACTGGTCAGTTCTATCAGGAAAGCCGAACAGATTGCCTCCTTTGTCCTTCTTCCGCATGAACAACGTCCAGTATTCACTTTCACCTTCATTATTCAATCTTCCTTCAGTCACCTGTTCAACCAAAAGAAATTGCTCAGTGGCAATCACTGTACATTAATGTACAAAATATACATTAATGTACACAAAATCTTCACTATTATTGCCATTTTCTTTCTTGGCGACTTTGGCAACAACTTTTCTACTCTTCGAACAGCTTTGCCAATGCTCTGGGAGTGGCGAGCGGCACTGGTAAATATTCACTGTGATCTTTATCCTTCACTCTGTGATGCTTCAGCTTTAACTCTGGCTGGCCACTTTATCTGATATTTCATTACTTGCTTCTTCCTCATTGCAGCTAGTTCACCACCTTCTAGTGCAACACGATGCCGTTCCAAGCGTTTTTTTTATCCTTATCTCTCTTTTTCTTTCACTGCTACATTAAGCTCTACATTGTTGTAAACTTTCTGTCTGTGTTTCTCCACATGTTCTTTTACAGTTTTCACCATTTCTATGAATAATAAAAGAAAATTAAATAACAAACTATTCATTTAAATGTATTGATCATGTACCCTTGTTTATAAAATATTTATGAAGCAATGAAAATGCAATAAATAAATAAATAAATAATAAAACTCATAAATACCTTGTGTTAATGTTGTTGAAAGCAGCTCTTTTTAACAAGAGACATGTTTAAAGGTTTGTTTCTATACATAATTGCATAGATACTTCTGACAGAAGCTATCAGTTTCATCAACTGAATTTGTGCTTGTAGAGTCCATAACACTTTTGTAGAGTCCGTAACAATATTTAACTTCACATAAAAAATATTTGTAGCAATATTAGGAAAAGTAATTTATGTTAACTAAGTAGCCTACAATGGTGAATTAGAGAATTAAAAATACCAAGTTTGCAGTGCAATTTTAAATGCCTAAGAATGAAATTAGAAGCTCCAAAATGTTACGGACTCTACAAGTCATGTTTTGCTCGAGCTAATCCAGACACATGATATGGTGAATTTGTGATCATATAGTATTTATCACTTAACCTCACCATGGTTATGATGTCCAGCCAAAAATATTCCACATTGGCTTTACATTAAAAATTTAGTATTTAAAAATTGCATGTAGAGTCCGTAACGCATAAAGACTGAAAGTGCCAGTTTGAAGCAAAGCCGACACAAAACCCTAAGCGCAACAACAAAATCCTTTTGGAATCTTATACTAGAACCACCTAGCTATTAACAGAAATTATTAACAATTTAAAATTTCAATATTTTTTCATGACCTCTCCTGGACCACAATACCGTGGAATGCCCCAACAGGAAATGACGCCGAAGAAATCGGCATTCCTAATCAGATGAGGCAGTCCAACGTCTTTGCCTTTCATCTGCGTACAGGATATGAATCCTCATTTGTCATGTGAAAGTCGTTTTACCATCATGAGAAATTTAACCAGTGTTTGGGATGATGTTGTCAAGTTTACGTTACCGCCGAAGTGTTCTTCCGTGCGTTGACCCATAATCCATTCCTTTGGCACAATCTTCTCATTGACATTCGCGCCGTCCATTAAACGCTGCTCACGTTACTTTTCTAGCTATATTAACACTTTAATGACGAGCTGCATTGGTTCCACTCGCTTTTAGTACACTTACGTCACCAAAAAAAAGGTTTATAAAAGTCAAGATACAAACATCTCGAGTTCCACGCCTAGGAGGACAAGGTAGCAAATCTGCAAATGTAAGAAAGTGCAAGAATGTGACACCGTATCTTAATGTGAATAAGGTGCCGAGGATGGAGATCTCTATGTAAGGAAGACATGAAAGAGGAAATGTCACCAAAGATCAAGAGAAAGTGTCACTGAATGACTGAAATAGTCCCTATAAAACAGTAGTGGCATTCAGTTATGAAATGCTGCAGGAAGCATCACATTGTTAAGGCAACAAACTTTGGTCATTTTTACTAAACACATCTCATCATCACAAGGAAAAGTATATGACTAGAATAAAAGGAAACGCTGGATAACCTTTGCCTGCGAATTATTATTCCCTTCCATCGAATTCTCAGTTTATCTCTACTATAGACATAAAATCAAAGATCCTATGTGATCACTATAAGAAAAATCTCTGTATTACTTTTCAACTCTATGCAACATAATGACTATCCTCTGTTATCAGATTATACTATGTACATAATAATAATAATAATAATAATAATAATAATAATAATAATAATAATAATAATAATAATAATAATAATAATGATAATAATAATAATAATAATAATAATAATAATAATAATAATAATAATAATAATAATAATAATAATAACTGCGTTTCAACGCAGTTGCCTTCCACAGCACTTTCGTTGTTCCAGATCTTGACCAGGACGGCCACTCCAGAATCAACATATTTAATTAGTATCTGACACCTGAGGGATCATATATACCTCGGATAAAAAAAGAAATAATAATAATAATAATAGTAGTATTATTAGAGCCGGCATCCCTGCAGTCAAGGGATCGGATCCAGGTCGGATGGTAAGAAACCGGATGGCCAGACCCTAATTCCGTGGAGCGGCGGGCTGTCCTTATTGTGTGGACACGGTGGCCGCCTCTTACATCACAGAAACGGCGGCCGCGGCAGAAGGGGCGGCGGAGGTGGCTGCTGCGAGAAAGCACATCAAATACTCTGAACTACAGAAGAGATACATCTTCATACCTGTAGCGGTGGAAACATTCGGTCCTCTTAACAGCGAGGGCCTCGCTTTTCTATCGGAAATTGGTCGCCGGCTGTCGAAAACCACCGATGACTCCCGCGAAACAAACTTCTTATTCAAGACCCTATCGGTGATGGTGCAGCGTTTCAACGCAGCGGCTTTCCAAGGCGCCATGTCAAAGCTGACCGGAGCCAAAGAGCAACAAACCCGTCGATATCCATCGCCTTCTTAACAGATGCAGCGGCGGTGAACTCGATTTTCTGAGTGAACAGAACCTAGACATGAATTCTGGGATTATAATAATGATGATGATGATGATGATGATGATGATGATAATAATGATAATAATAATAGTAAGAATAATAATAATAATAATAATGACATTGCTTGTACTGTAACCATACACAACTCGGACTGCTATGGCACAGCGCAGGGCATTCTCTGTGGTGGGTCCTACCGTCTGGAATGAC
>OY744615.1:3708122-3873122 GCA_963556255.1 Allolobophora icterica | reverse complement strand
TGAGAAGGCTCTTTTGGGCAAAGCTACACTCGTCGAAATGGACTTAGATCTTGTGGACATCATCTGGACGGACCCAGATCGACCCCCTCGACCTAACAATCCGCCTTTCGTTCACACCATTGACTTTGCAGGTATGCCGCTAATCACGTGGCACACTTCACCACATATTCTTATGTCATTGTTTCATTTCATTGTATTTATGTCAGTTTATAGTTCACGTAGAATGCAGTAAAAATATATGTCGCAATATTCTTGAGATGCCATTGAAATGAATTGAGTTTTCAGGGCTTAAGCCGACTGTGAAAACTACGACATTAGGTATCGGAACCTTACCTGTTCTTGACATGTCCTGTCTGCGATGGTATTCGCATATTGCAAATGATTGCCTTAGGCATTACTTTTTTTATCATGAGGATCGTTAAATAAGGATTATTGGATGGATAATTAATGGATTATTAAGGTAACAACCAAACTTTTAATAATAGCTGAATAAAAGTCCACCTCCTCCAGCATAGTTTCCCAATCAAAATAATTCTCCTCTTCCGATTGTTGGAATTTATTTCTGCTTTAGTGATTCCTTCGTTTTAATACCAGTTCAAAAATAAGTAACTAGGTAAGTATGAAAAGGAAATAAGAGCAGAGTAGGTAGGTATGCATGTATAGTATGTATGCATAGATACTTATGTATCCATGTATGCATATGTAATTGATTTAGTAAGTAGATTAGTAGGCATATAAATAGGTAGATAAGTAAGCAAATAAAACAAATATTATTTTCGTCTGATTTTCTTAATTTCTGCCTTAGTACAAAATAATTAAGCAGTTAGGTAAGAAAACAAGTTATTAAGTAAGTAGATTAAAATAATGGTAGTATAAATGTGATGCATGTGTACATATATTGTGTATTTATTGTTCTTATGTAGACATATTTGGAACAATCCACGTATTTCGTTGCTAGATTGTGCTTGTAGGAGTGGATTGGCAGACTAAGTTGTCACAAGTTCGAGAGAAGTTCGCCGAACAAAACGCCAATGCATTGGCTGTTACGATTCTAGAGGAATCTGCGTGTAAGTCAACTGCCATCGAGTTCTCTGATTATCTGTTGATCTGTTCTAAGCTAACGACTTCTATTACATCGATCGGAAGTATACCCGCGCTTGTACAGGTTTTCCAGATTATTGTACATATTCAACTGATCGCAAGTTAAGACAATTTCGCTTACTGTACTTTTATGATCCTACCATTTGCCATCAGATAGATGTTGGGCTGTCGGTCGTTTTGGGTGACTGGTCCGTAGCTATGCGTGGCTCTTTGCGCTCATCCATGCAGTTTTTTAAGTCATTCAGATCTAAACTTTAGAAATTTCATCTTCTTTACGTCTATTATTTACTTATTTACCCACCGTAAGATGCCTTCTGGTTCTCTGAGACCCTGATCTACTGGATTTCGATCTACACCTCTCCAAAGGACAACCTTTATAAACTGATGTTTCACTTCTTATTAGCGATCATGGACTGATACCTTGTATATAAACGATAATAGCTTTATAGAAGTCGTCAGATTAGACCAAAAGACTATTTTTAGCAACAGAACAGATGCGAACATTTCTTCGTTACATTTTGTGGCATCACTTTACTCATCAACAAAATTTCGGTTGGAGTTTCTATAATAAAGAGATTATTATCATGGTTCTCTAACAATGCACAGGACAATTTCGTTTCTGTTGTCTCTTTCTATGTAGGGTTGTTTTCAGTTTATGCAGCAAGCTCTGATCTGATTTATCAGAAACAACTTAGTCGATGAATTTGTTTAAATAAATCTGCCTTTTAGTCGTCTTTATATCTGTTTAACTTTTGTTGTCCTTTCGGAATGCATACGATAGGCCCTATGCCCTATACAAATATTTTGTTACACTTTATTAAGCCGAATCAATGCTTTGCTGTAGGGTTGTTTAATCTGCGTGGAACGGACCAATCGTCGTCTCTCTTCTTCGCATATTCTATTGTTCTTCCAAATGAAGCAAGGTCAGTTCGAACTGTTTCTATGTCCAACTCAAGTATTTCATTTCAGATGCTGAGAAAGACTTTGGTCTAATTTTCAGATCTGTTATTATGTGACAAATTCCAGTACATGCTAGAATGGCTTTATTCACAATTCGCTTCTCGAATAACTCTAATGTGATCAAAAAAGAAGCTGGCTGTAGAGAGGCAGCTGGAGTTGTCTGCATAGCCGTAGGCGGACCAGAAGTTTAGAAATCATAGTCGTAATTTAAAGATTTATAAGGCGTCAAGGAAGCCAAGTTGTGGAAGGAAGGTGCTGAGTCAAAATGAAAGCTAAGATCAGATTCGATTCCAGGTCAAAATGAAAATGTCAGGCAGGCATATAGTCTTTCTTATAAATTTTGGACGACTTATTTTGGACGACTTATATACTTGCGCTCTCCTTTTATAAGTTTTTCAGTCAGCCAGACATTGGAAAATCGTTTTGAAGTCTTAGAAACGTCTGACTCTTTTTAAGGACCTATATCTTCATGCGCTTTTACTGCTATCCTCCTTCCATGGAATAGCTTTTCAGTGACCCGGACTGGCGGATTCATCTCTCAGATTGGCGCTTGATAACCACTTCACAATTTGGCTCTCTAAATGCACCACTAGCATTGGTTTTGGTTTTGTGAAAGTCCTGCTACATTACGCCGTTTAGAATACTTAGCATCGGGGAAAATAAGTCTCCATGTGGTATATCGGACTCACATCGGACTAGTATAGCGGGTTTGAGGACCTTCGAGTGGGATGGGAGATGGTCTGAAGTGGGGAAGTGGACATCCCTCTCCCTTTTAATCATGCTTTCAAGCTTTTTATACAGCACCATTTCAGAGAGCATTTTGCGATCTTTTTCGATTCTTGGTGTATGTATCAGGTAGAATAATATTTTGTATTTCATGTGAGCAGAAAAATCAATGACGCTGATGACAGTGCATATTTTAAGGAATTTAGACTAGGCCTACTGGGACAAAATTTTTGAACTCGTCTCTGAAAAAACTTTCATGACCTTTTTCTGGGAATTCATCTCCCCGAAAAACTTTATGACCTTTTTTTAGGAAGTCACCTCCCAAAAAAGTCACCTCCTGAAAACAGTTCATGACCTTTTCTTAGGAATTCATTTCCAGAAAAAGTTCATGACCTTTTTGGGAATTTACTACTGGGGCAAATCTTAAAACTCTTGCAACATTTTGTCCCACTACTTATACTTTAACCATACATTGCCTGGGACATATCAGCCTAACTACTGGGACAAATCCTAACACTACTGGGACATTTATTTGTCCCACTAGTTATACAGTTAAAATATGCCCTGGCTGATGATCAGAAACTTAGAATGCGATGTGTGTTTCAGACTGTTCCTAAATAACTACTTGACTATGATCAATTCGACGGAAATTCAAGACCACCTGCTGATCCACCCCGACGGAACATGCCGGACCCCAGGACTCAACTGCATTAAGGTACGAATGCACTTAGACTTTCTCTTCTTCATTCATACATTCATTCATTATATCTTTTCAATCGCTCATTCCTTCCTTCCGTCCTATTAGCAATTCTTTTTCTTAGAGTCATTCCAACGTTCCCACCTTTCCTCTTTTGTCATATCCGTCTCTGCGTAGTCTTCCTTTATTTTATTTACTTTCTTCCTTCTCTCCGTTCCCAGTTACATAGGGTGCACACACGTACATATGCACGCGTGCATACATAATTAATCTTGAGAATAATACCAAAATGTGATGATTGTGCTGTGTAGGTCTTCGACTACAGTGCCATAATGAATCATATCGAAGTGCTAGCTAACGGAAACCTAAGTGTCTGGCTCGATACGACGGCAAATTACGCCACATATGACGCTGCCGGGGTTAGTATTTAATTAAGTGACCTCCGTTTAATGGAAAAGCAGGGAAGTTTAATGATATTAAGGATTGATGTTGACACACGTGAACAGAACAGCGTGGAAATATAGACAGAGGTAATGGTAGAAAGGAACGTTTACACAGCGAAACAAATGCGAAACGAAGGTTAAAATTTAGGAAAGGAATTTAAACAAATGCAATGCGATGTTGGATTCCATTCGTAGGCCTTATTTCAAACTTTGTATCAAGTTAATAGCCAGAAAGATCGAAGGAATTGGCAGATGGCTTAGGCAGAGCCCCGGCGAAGAGACCTTCATAGTTGACAATGATGCTTAATTCCACTAGGCCTACGTTTACAATTTTTACGTTTAGGGCCTACAGTTTTACGATTTTACCTATTCCGATTTTACCATTTCCAGTTTCATAATTCTACCATTCTCGGAATTTACTTTTTGCAACTCAAATTTTGTATTTACAATGTAACCGGACGTAAGCTGGTTTTACTCTAAAATGTATTTATTATTTTGAAGTTTAGCAATTTTGCCATTTACCATTTTCTTTGTCAATTAGAATTTAACCAGTTGCAGTATTGTAATTTTACAATTTAATAGTTGAACAGTTTCACTTTTCAATTTTACCCTACTATTTACATTTGACCAAATGCATCTTTATTTGCAGGTTTTCAAGTATTTCACTTCTTGCAGTTTATCGTTTTTATTTCCACAAATACACCAGCTGTAATTTACCATTTGCAATCGACTTTTCGTTTAGAAGTTTGACATTTTCTATTTGTACTTATGTAGATTTAAAACTGTTCTACAAATTTACCATTAGCATTTCCCCCTTTTTTGGTTAAAAATTTAACCTGTTGAGACTTTGCAAATTCTTTTTCTTCAATGTTAAAGCCTGTAATTTACAATGTTGCCATTTGCAATGCTACAAATTGTAATTTTATAATTTTTGCATCTGTAAGTTTTGCGCACTATGAACACAGTGGTTGGTTTAGGAGTGCGAGAATACTTGATAGGCATATCACTTAAAATGACAGCTTTAGCCTTATGACCAAACAGAGGGAAATAAATCGTTTAAAGACTCGATATCTAAAGACCAGACAAGCATCAGATAGTTCCATCGTTCTTATAGTAGAAATAAGGTAGAACTTTACATTTACACACACTTAAAACCTTATTCGCCTTTAATGAAATTTTGTAATGAAACAAAAACTTGGTGCTGTTTTTACGTATCGACTGCACATATAGGCCTAGGCTCTTTGTAGCTTAACTTAGACGGAATGTTTAACCCGGAGCACATAAATATATGTTTTGTTTGTCTGGATTGATATGCAGATGAAGAGACTGGTGCTTCTTTCGCCTATTGCTCTCATGAAGTCCATCAAAAATCCAGTGGAGAAAGTGAAGTTTGCCGAATGCATTGTGAGTCCTGAATGCGAACTGATATCTAGAGTGATGTTGTTATATCGCGATGATAATGATGACGACCATAGTGATCAATCAACAAAGTTATTTAATATATGACTGTATGTAGAGAGGTTTCACGCGAGCTTTATCGTAAAGCAATTCTTATGCACCTCTCATAAGATCATGAATTCTTGCAAACCAAGGAGTAAAATATTAGTAGACTAGAGAGGGTTTTGAAAGGCTCTAAAACTAACGTTTTGACGGATGTTTTTACCTTACCACTATGTAGGCCTATGTCTTTGCTAGAAGCGTTCGTAATGCTATGAAATAGCGCAATTAAAGGAGGCTAATGTGACAGGCTTGCCAATAAAAATGTTTTTTAATTAGAGATCTAATCTAAATTCGATGATTCTGTGTATAGAAATGTAAATGATTTTAAATCATGAAAAATGAGCGAACAGTGTAAGAAGCACATAAGTTTTTCGGTCTAATGGTGAAGAAAGTTCATTTGTGCCTTGTTTTGTATTCTATTTGTGTAGATGCGAGACTCGGCGGCATTAATCGAGTTCTTGGCCTTTCTTGAAAAGGAGGTTAGTTGCGACTTTTAGTAAATGATAAATTGGCGTCTAACTAGAGCTACAGTAATTAGCTTATGCGAAAGAGCTAAAGGGCCGTATAGAAGAACGAATAAATGAATAAAATGAGAATTACGTACCAGACTCAGTATATATACTTGAATCAGAAGCACGGTAAGTCTCTGAGAGGAGGGAGAGCCAATGGACAGCCGAGGGAGGAAACTTAGTGGACGATGGATTCGCAAAATAAGATAAGATAAGAATAATCTTTATTCAACCAATATTGCTATCCGCATTTTGGTGTACAGCCGTATATGTACATCTTTCCACTAACCGTATACGTCGTTCTGCTACCCACAGCAGTTCTCATCTAAGTCTCCTACACAGACCAACTTGCTAAAGCAGGTCTTGGAGTAGGACGATATCTGGAGCGCAGGAAACCTCAATGTGAAACAATTGTATGTGGAAAACACCTCGAAGGTGGACCAAACCTTGAAGTAAAGCACCGGTGTAGGAGGCAATGGGTCTGGGCGGTAGATGGCGGCAACTTCATTGGACGCTATGGGCAGTTGCTGACCTTGAGTGCGACTCTATAGTAGATGACGACTCCGCTCTGAACTGCATCGCTATATACCGGATTTGTATTTCGAGATAGATCACAATGCATGTGTTCTGCTAGAGCAGCTCTGTACGTTGAAACATCCGATGAGGAAGTGTGCAATGACTCTTCGACGATGAGGACGTCCGTTTGGTGAGCGATGGGTTGAAGACAATGTCATAGAACTTGTTCTTAAGAGACCTTGTTCCTCGCTTCAACACCTAAACCACCTCCATTGCAGCCTACCCTTTCGATGATACTCTGTCTCTGTATCTCTGTCTCTGTGTCTTTCTGTCTCTCTGTGTCGGTCTCTGTCTCTCTCTCTCTGCCTTTCTCTGTCTCACTCTCTTCTCTACTACAATTCAGTTCTTAATTGTATCGAATTCAGATTGCCGCTGGCAGACAATGGACGGAATGCACTGCGGCCGATAAACTGCAGGAAATCAGAAGGTACGAATTAAGTTTAGATTGTTTGCAATTGATTCATTTTATGTCCCAAAACGTGATGTTCAGTCTTGGATCGCCAGTAACATGCTTCTCTTAAATCCTTGTGAAAGTAAATGCCTTTTCTGAGGCAAAGGTCAACAGCTCTACATTATAATATAGGCTGACATCTGTTCTCCAGACTGACTCTTGACCGTTTCGAATGTTTCGCGTATAAGCTTTGATTCCACCTTGTCTTTTCGTGACCATGCTAAAACCTTGCGCAAATCAGTTCACTTAAACACATGGGACACTCCTAGCGAAGACCTTACATGCATGAAACCGTCTTGGCGTCACTCGTAACTACTCTTGTTTCTTCTCCAATTCAACTGCTTCGACAACTTACTCAATGGCATTCAAAAAGTGATCTGCACGACCACAGATGACAAATGTTTAAAATTCTCTGGTGACAAATGTTTAAAATTCTCTGGTGACAAATGTTTAAAATTCTCTGGTGACAAATGTTTAAAATTCAGCCAATCTAGTTCCGCTGCTTCCCACCACTCATATAACATCAGAACAATGGACACTCTGACTCGTCAATACATAGGCCTACTTCAAGACACTGTCTGACTTTTAGGCGCTATTGGTGGCTTGTGCAAAGCTTTGAAATCACTTGCCCTTCACTGTCATTTAGAACTAAACTTGAGACATATCTTTTTCTAATTGCTTACTCAACGCAAATTGACCTTCGTTAATATCTGATTTTGACCTGGCTTCTATACATGATTGTCAGTTTTACAACGATCTCCGTTGAAGCGGTCATCGACTGAGAAGGGAGCTGTACAAGATTAGTTAATCTTCCTGTCTTAATCACCAGTGTACCTGATTCTTTCTATGTTTTCCAGCACATATCCAAACTACAAAGGTCTTAGTTTCGATTCGATATCTGCCGTTGGACCGCATGCAGCTATCATCCATTACATGCCAGACCGATCAAGTAACGATACAAACAGCGCCATCAACACACAAGAGGTCTATCTGCTGGACTCTGGCGGACAATATCTGTAAGTAAACCATCGTCGACTTTTATATTTCACTATAATGCCGTCTTTACTGTTCATCGCGCCACCAAAAATAGATGCCTCACTAGTCATATAGATATAGGTCTATTCGTAATCGTAATTGTTAATTCCGAATATAAAAAGTGCTACTCAAAGTTCTAGA
Organism: Allolobophora icterica; assembly: GCA_963556255.1. Taxonomy (NCBI): domain Eukaryota; kingdom Metazoa; phylum Annelida; class Clitellata; order Crassiclitellata; family Lumbricidae; genus Allolobophora; species Allolobophora icterica. Next base: position 3,864,983 of record OY744615.1, on the reverse strand, counting down.
GGCGGTGGAACCACTTGAATTTTTACACCAAACACTGCTGTTTCGTCCGAACTTCCTGTCGTATCTTGAACTGCATGAGTTTAGATCTGTCAGATAGCCGTATACAACACTTCTTGAAGGTTTATTAAAGGTGATGGGGAATTATACAAAAGCTTCGATGCATTTCAGACCAGTGTTTTCCTACTTTTATCTATTTATAAAGTTATTTGCAGGAAACAATCTGCCTTGATTACTGTAATGGTAACTCTTTCAGCTACCACTACTTTCCCAGTGTTAATTCACGCGTTTATTAGGTTTTGAAATGACTTCTGTTGTGTGAATTGTTGTAGCGATGGTACAACAGACGTCACGAGAACAATGCATTACGGTACACCGAGCGCAATAGTCAAGGTTAGAAGCAAGAATGGGATAAAAGAATATTTATTCTGCTGTAGATGAGACTAGTTTATATTTGACTAGGATAGAATAGATTGGACTATTCTGGCCTATTGTGGACTAGACTAGATTAAGATATTAGACCAGTTCATGTCATATCATATTGAGTCCGATTAGTCTACGTGTGATTCAGCACTGGTGTCTTTAAGCGCAACTTCCAACATGGATACCACTGAGTGTCAAATTTTTGTGAGTGATAAAAAACCACGCTTTCTAACACCCAAGAACAGCAGCCACTGACATGCATTGTTTTCGACTTCCTTCTCACAGCCTCGGCCATAGGCGCCGACTTTTGCTTTTGTGTCTTGGTGCATGGGTCATCCTTCCCCTCTCTATCCCTTCCCTTAGGTATGTGAGTTTTAGCGGATTTTCGGAGAAAGAAAATTGTCTTCTTGTCAAGGGTTACGAGGTTAAAAAATCTATTGGAAATCGGTGACGTTCGGACGTTCCAGTGCTATTATTTATTTATTATTTTAAATAATAATTTAATAAATAATTTATTTACTGACTGTGACTGTAAGATCATGCAATGTTGGGTATTTGTGTTGTAGTTGTCCTTCAAAAGTTGTGAGATAACTGCTTAGGTGTAAAATTTTGAATTTAAGGTCCGAATTCTTCTGGATGCCACGCACCCACTGAACTTTCTCTAGGCTCCCAGGGAGTCGGCACCTATGGCCTCGGATGTTGAAAGCGGGCTGTAAGTCTACCCTCGATGCTTGATTAGTCATAAGTTGAAGGAACGTATTCTATCGTCCCGTTTTGAACAATTCAAGTTTATTAATTAGTAACTTCTATCTCGCCGGAGTCTAATGCATACGACATCGGCCGATGGTGCACCTAACGCAGGTCGTAAGCAGGTCGTAAGCAGGTCAACATATAACACTAGAGACTAATGCTTTTCGAGCCGTTGAAGCACAAAAGTGTTCCTACAATCGAACCGAACTAAAGACTTCGTGAAAGTTCTGATGCACATAGTCATTTGAAATTGTTGTGATGTTTGTTTAGGAGGCGTATACAACGGTTCTGATGGGAAATATTGATCTGGCGGAAACCATTTGGCCAGAAGGTCTTTATGGTAGGTCCTTTATTTATATGTCTTCAGAAGCTGACTATCGCTGGAAATAGTTTATTCTCAAGCGTTAAGTCAAATCTAGGTCTGTTAAGCAGGCAACATAAAAAATGTTACAGTTCGTTAAGAACAAGTTAACTTGTAAGAAATAGCGCTCGGATAACGGGAAGTCACCAGTGGCGGACTCTGAGGCATGAGCAGAGCCAAGCATGATTCCATCCACAGTTGACAATTGGCAACACCATTATGTAGAGGTCGATGGCGGAATTGTTAGCCTTGAGCCACTGACGACGACTGTGGTTTTGAGAATTGGAAGCAAGCAGCTCCCCAAAAATGTCGAGGATGGTTTGTTGAGTCATCCGTCGATCGACACATTATCTATTTAAGGTGGATGATTTATTGGCTACTCTCGAAAAATAATGCTCAACAATATCACCTTTATGGTAAATGCGCATGAAAAGAATCTCTGCCCTTACCGACTATCATTAAGATGCACATGAGTGAATGTTAAGTCTACGTATAATTGGCTGATGTAACGTTGCCAATGTAGGAAGTGATTTCGATGCGATGGCAAGAGCTCCTCTCTGGAAGAATGGTTGGGATTACAACCACGGAACCGGTCACGGAATCGGATATTTCCTCAGCGTTCACGAAGGTATGGACAACTAAAACACATTTAAACCTGGAAATCACTCACCGTATAGATATAACTGAGGAATTAGAAACACAACTATTCTCTACGAGTGCATAAGACACTTTTGTTACTTCACTGTCTTTTCGTTACTTTCGACCTTGACATCTCCGTTGTGGCAATCACCAACACGAACAACCAGTGAGTAGGCTGTACAGTTCTAGTTTATTTTAAGTGAACTCCTTGAGAGGCAAATACTTTTTTAAACTAAGAGAGTAGTATACAGAGCGCACATCACAGCTGTCAACCCAATCCTTCCGTTGACAATCCTTCTGATTAAATCCTTGTTCTCTTCGTACTTAACGCCTATTTAACGTTCACCTTTTGAACACTAATTCTACGTATAAGTATAACCTGAATTAATCAGCAACACAGTTTTTAATATCTTTTAGTTTAATAAGAAACAAACAGACAGAACTCAATTCGATTACAACTCAACTAGTCAGCCACACTACTACAGCGAACATCGAATTCAAACTTCTCTAGTCAGCATAATTCTTCGCGCCTCTTGACACACCTGTCTTCTGTGCGCATAAACGAACTCTAATAATATACATATAGCGCGCCGCTGCCGATATCGGCCGGCCGCGCGTGTCACTAAGACTAAACGTTATACATCTATCATATATACATATACACGTGAAACTAAAGTAAGCGCACTAAATATATACGCCAATATCTCGCACTGCAAGACTGTACACAAAACTCAGTTCACATTACCTCCTTCCTTTTTCTGGAATTGAGCAAATTAAATTTCAAAATTTGCGAAATTACCAAAATACATGAAACAAATATATATATATATATCTAACTAATCAATAAACAGTCTTACGATTACTTATAACCTTGACAAACAATCAGCAATAATATTCAATCTGCCCTTCTTGTACTTCACCTCAACATCAAAAGTTTGTAAGGCTAACGCCCAACGCACAAGTTTAGCAGACTTAGACATTGACTCAGTCAAATATGTAAGAGGATTGTGATCAGTAAAAATGAAAATTTTTGATCCAATTATAATTTCTTTTAACTTGTTTAGAGCCCAAACAATAGCATAGGCTTCCTTTTCCACAGTAGCCCATCTCTTCTGGGTATCAGTTAACTTCTGACTGATAAATGACACAGGGCGTTCTATTCCCTTGTCGTCCATCTGTGTTAAAACAGCACCGACTGCAAAGTCACTACTATCGCAGTACAAATTGAATGGTTTTCCCACTTCAAAAACATATAACACTACTTTGGATCGCACAGCCTCTTTAAGTAAATCAAATGCTTGCTGATGTTCAACAGTCCAATCAATCTTATCAGAAACACGTTTACTAGTTAAATCAGATAAAGGTTTCGCAATCTGTGCAAAGTCCTTAATAAACTGTCTGTAATAATTAAAAAATCCAAGCAGTTGCTTAACTTGCTTCCTAGTTTCTGGGATCTTCAAATTAGTCAAACTTTCAATTCTGTCTGGATTCATCTTTATCTTACCAGACCCAACCACATGACCGATAAACCTTACTTCAGACTTACCAAATATGCATTTTTTCAAATTCAAAGTAACGTTATGCAATCTCATTTGCATCAAAAATGCATCTAGATGCTGCAAGTGAACTTTCCAACTGTCAGAATGCACAGCAATGTCATCAACATACGGTTCTGCAAAGTCACTTATAGGCTGTAAAACTAAATTTATCGCCTTAACAAAAGTTCGGCCTGAATTTATCATTCCAAAAGGAACACGAGTAAATTCATACAGTCCATTATGTGTTACAAAAGCTGTCTTCCATTGATCAGATTGTTTTACAGGACAAGTCCAATAAGCACTTCGACAGTCCAAAATGGAAATCACATTAGATTTTCCAACTTTGTTCAAAACGTCTCTGACAATCGGCATCGGATATTTACAATCCACTGTGAATGAGTTAATGTATCTGTAGTCACAGGCAAGTCTTAAAGATCCGTCTTTCTTTTTAACAATAACCAAAGGGCTTGCCATTCTGCTCGATGATGGTTTAATAATGTTTGTTTTTAACATTTCTTTGATCTGACGTTCCACTTCTGCTCGATAAATCAAAGGAATTCGATATGCTGCAAATTCCTTTCCACGAAATCCTGGTTTTAGTTCAATTTCATGTTCAACCAATGTACATAATCCGGGTTTTTCTGAAAATCTGTCACAGTATTTGTTCAAAACTTTCAACAACTGTTCTTGCTGAGTTACTGTCAAATGGCTAATTTGTTCAGGATCGAGGTTAAGTGAATTCTTGTCATCTTGAACCTCATTCCTCATTGGTAATTCAACCACTGAACCAAAATCTTCATCTTCTTCAACAATTAGACCACAACTTAATGCTCGAGTAACATATTTTCTGATCTTGTTGGCGTGAATTATTCTTCGACCATTTTCACCCATATCGACTAAATAAGAGTACTTTGATCTTCGATGTATGATCGTACATGGACCATGCCATCGAGAAATAAGTTTGTTCGTTGACGTTGGATACAAAACTATGACTTTCTCACCAGCTTCAAATTCTTTGTGCTTTGCTCTCTTGTTATACTGATTCGTGTATTGTAATTGCTTTTCTCGAGAGTAAGATTCTGCAAACAATAATGCTTTCTCCATATTTTCTTTGAGTTCTTTCAAATACTTTTCTGGTTTAACTCCAACATGAGGTGGTAAGTTTATTTCTCTAGTCCAACTCTCTTTTAATATTGCCAATGGTCCTCTCGGAATTTTCCCATAGACAAGCATATATGGTGATACTCCAGTAGTTGCATTCGGCACTTCTCGTAATGCCCACACTGTGAAAGGAATTATCTTGTGCCATTTCCTCGGGTTGTCTATTATCACATGATGGATCATCTTTTTAAATGTCTGATTCCATCTTTCTACTAATCCAGCAGCTTCTGGGTGTCCTGGTGTGTCGAATCTTGGACTACAGCCCATTAAATTGAGAAATTCTCTTGTCAAACTGGCTGTGAAGTTCGTTCCTTGGTCACTGGTAATCACGGACGGCACACCAACGTTCATGAACAGTTCCATCAACGCTTCACACACAGCCTTCGCTGTCAGCGATTTCAATAAGAAGATTGTAGGCCATCTGGTGCACGAGTCCACAATGCATAAACAATACTTGTGACCTGCAGCAGATACTGGATCGATCGGGCCAACGAGGTCCATCGTCATTCTCCTGAAGGCGACCTCTTCTCTTGAGACTGGAGTGATGGGCACTCTATCCATCACCAAACTCCTTGCCTTTAGTTGACATTTCTCACAAGACTTACAAAATTTCACAATGTCTCTTCTCATCTTTGGCCATACAAAAGATAATTTTATTCGTTCTCTTGTTTTCTCTTCTCCTAGATGTCCTCCAAATACCGATTCATGCGCCAATTCCATCACTTTTATTCGTCTCTCTTTTGGTAACACTAGTTGATATATCGTCTGGTCTAATATTTGATATTTCTTATGCAATAAACCGTTGATCACACAGAATTCAGATTCTTTCTCTTGTGCTAACTTCCACCACGGCTTCAACGATTCATCCTTCCTCTGTTGCTCTTCGAACTTCCTCGAATCGGCAATCTGCACCTTTTGTTCTTCGTCCATTTCTTCATCTCTATACAAGTCTCCTATCCCCACATCACATTCATTGTCTTCTTCCGTTTCATTTAATGTGCCATTCTCGCATGCAGCCATCTCTTGCTCGTTTATCTCTGATGTTACACCATCTCGCGATAAGCTTCGTTGCTCATTACTTTCGTTTTCCTCATCACTTGAACTTTCAGTTTCACTCTTCTCATCAACATCTACCATTTCCTGTTTCCGACTCTGCGCTCTCGTCATTACATTTGCTCGTACACTCACATCTCCTTGTATCGTTTTAACTTTCATCTGTGGTACGGCTTTTAATTCGGCAATTATCTCTGGATGCAACAAGAATCTTTCTGTACTGCCCATCTTTGCAATACTAGCACACATCAAGGTGACATAAGGTGTAAGTGAACACTGGATTTTACGCGGAAATCCCCCTTCTTCCACGTCACTACCACACAATCTAACATCCACTTTCACTAACTTCGCAGGAATGGCATCTCCTGCCACACATTGCAAATTCACTTTTCCAATTTGTTCCACCTTCATGCCTTCCAGTAATTCTTCACTAATCACCGGAATTTCTGCTCCCGAGTCGCTCAGTGCTTTGACTTTCACTGGCTCTTTACCGTCTACTGCACGAATTTCAACCTCGACATATTGCAAGAACGATTTCTTCAATATTCGATTGTCATCTTTTCCTATGACTTCTCTCTGAACTTCAGCATCCAATAGAATTTCTTTTTGAATACGACATTTCATTACTGACTTTACTTCAGTCTCTTGGTTTTCTTGACCCGTGGTTTGATTACCTGTATCACTAACCACTTGAATCAAATTCACCCTTGTGTGTTCTTGATTTCTGCTAGAACTAGCTGCTGCCACTGGAACTGGACAAAATTTAACCAAATGTTTGTCTGAACCACAGTTGTGACAACGCTTCACCACCATACCTCGTTGTTCATTGCCTTCATATCTCTTATACTGCGTAAACGATGTGTTGCCTTCCCTCTTGGCAAACGGCGCTGACGATTTGTTAAATCCCTGACGACCAAACGCCACTTCTCTGGTCTCATTGGGTACAGGGACATTAGCCTTGACCTCTTTACCTTTGAACTGACTCCCTGTTTCTGGATTACTTTTCCACTTTCCACTCTGGCTTTGGTTTACGGAACGTTGAGAATGATAACTGTTTATATTTGGGATCGCAAACCCAATTCGATTGTTTACATGAATGTCTGCTAGGTCTGCCACTGCACTAGCTTGAAGACAGTCAGTTCCTTCCTTCGACAATACAAACTGTAGTGGACCTGGCGGTAAACATTCTTTTAGCTTATCCGCTACCAGCAAATCAAAGAGCGTATCATACTCTCTGTTCACGTTTCGACTTCTCACGTAATAGTTTAGCAAGTTCTTCAGTCTTGCCGTAAACATCGTATAAGTCTCTTCTGTTGTCTTCTTAGCATCCACAAATCTGGCTCTGTATTCTCTCGAAGTCAACTTAAATTCTTTTAATAAGTGCTGCTTGACTCTATCATAATTGTCTAGATCATCGAATGACAATCTATTCAGAACGGTTCGAGCTTTCGGCGTCATCAATGGTAGTAATAATTTCACCCAAAACGGCTTTTCCACAGCAAAACTGCGAAATGCGTTCTCGACTGTTTCAAAATATAATGGCACCTCCATCATATCAGTTGGCATTTGAGGCAATACATGCTTCATTGCATCACCTATTTTCTTAATTTTTGACACCAAAGTTTCACTTTCTTGCTGCTTCCTTCTTTCTGCTTCCCGTTCTTCTCTCATTTGCGTTTCTTTCAATGTCAATTTTGATTTCTCCAGTTTCAGACGTTCCTGTCTTTCTGCCTCTGCCTTTTCCAAACTTTCTTTCTGAAATTTGAGTTCTTCTTGTCTGATCTGTTCTGCGCGTTCTAACTCTAACGTTCGCGCTTTTTCTTTTTCTTCTTCACGCATTCTCTTTGCTTCAATCTGTTGCTGACGAACCTCTTCATCACTTTTTCTAGCTTTTTCAAATTCAATCATCTGCTCCAATCTTCTTCTTTCAGCATCTTCCCTATCTCTTTTCAACTGTTCTAACTGAATCTCAAACTGATTCTTTTGCAATTCAAGTTCTGCCTTACGCACTTGTTCTGCTTTATCTTCTCTCTCTCTTTGCAGACGCAATTCCTCTTGCCTTGCAAGTTCCGCTTTCTCTTCTTTCTCTCTCTGCAAGCGCAATTCGTCTTGTCTTACACGTTCTGCTTCTTGTCTCAACTCTTTCTCCTCTTGTCTTCGTCTATCTTCTCTTTCTTTCTCTTCTTGTCTCAGTTCTTTCTCTTCTTGTCTCCGTTTCTCCTCTCTTTCTTTCTCTTCTTGTCTCCGTTTCTCCTCCCTATCTTTCTCTTCTTGTCTCCGTTTCTCCTCCCTATCTTTCTCTTCTTGTCTCCGTTTCTCCTCCCTATCTTCTTTCATCATCATCCACTGCATCAACATCTCCATAGACATAGGCGCAGGAGGTTTTTCAATAGCCTTTTCTACGGTACCGCCAACGGCACCTTCTTCTTCGACTTCTTCTTTAACCCACACTTCAGCGAGTTCCTGTATCATGTCACCACGTGACATACCTTCTAATTGTTCGTCTTTAAAACCGGCTTTCAACAAACGCTGTTTTAGCCTTTCCGTAGACATCTTCTTAATATCTGCTTGTCTTTCAGCACTTAGTTTCTCCATCTTACTTGTTTACTTTGGTGATTTCTCTTTTCAAAGAAGTCACGGTTTTTCTTGTTGTGTGAATCGATAAACAAACGGGATTTCTTTTATATTTGTTCGTGGAAAACAACGAAATTTTTATACCGTTTCTCGTGTTCCACCGTCGTTGATATCGTAGACACGTCACACAGCACACAACGCGTAGATTCTTCTATCACCGTCGTAGATTCTTCTAACACCGTTGTAAATTCTTTTATCACCGTTGTAAATTCTTTTATCCGCCGAAGGAGGTGATAACGTGAATTTTAATCCACCGTGAGTTTATATCCACCGTGAGTATTTATTCCACCGTGAGTATTTATCCACCGTGAGTTATTTATCCACCGTGAGTTCTTATCCACACCGTCACTGCCACCAATAATGTCAACCCAATCCTTCCGTTGACAATCCTTCTGATTAAATCCTTGTTCTCTTCGTACTTAACGCCTATTTAACGTTCACCTTTTGAACACTAATTCTACGTATAAGTATAACCTGAATTAATCAGCAACACAGTTTTTAATATCTTTTAGTTTAATAAGAAACAAACAGACAGAACTCAATTCGATTACAACTCAACTAGTCAGCCACACTACTACAGCGAACATCGAATTCAAACTTCTCTAGTCAGCATAATTCTTCGCGCCTCTTGACACACCTGTCTTCTGTGCGCATAAACGAACTCTAATAATATACATATAGCGCGCCGCTGCCGATATCGGCCGGCCGCGCGTGTCACTAAGACTAAACGTTATACATCTATCATATATACATATACACGTGAAACTAAAGTAAGCGCACTAAATATATACGCCAATATCTCGCACTGCAAGACTGTACACAAAACTCAGTTCACAACAGCCTTGGTTCAACTCTGACATTTTTGAGGCTATAGGCGTCGTAGAAGACAATTGGAGCGTTATAATGGCGCCAGTCTCGTCTGCCTTCTGATCACACTAAGTTTAAGCAACAGTGAGAACATGTGTGAAACCATGTTTCATATACAAAATCTGCATACTGAACTTATTTAATTGCAATTAAATAAGTTCAGTAATGATAACAAAAAACTTTGTGGTTTGCCTTAAATAAATTATCCTATTGCATGAGGAGAAGTTATATTTGTCCCCCTACTGTGGGATTAGGCTAGGTGTCAATGATCTTTCAAGTAAATTCTTGACCTTTTTGCAGAGACATTTCTGGTATACTGCTTAAATTGGTCAGATCCTTTGTATTGGACAAATTTCTTCATCCAAATTCTGCATCTTCGGTCATGAACTACTTTCAGATTTTAGAACTTTGAATCTGTTTTTTTCTGCTCAGTCGCTTTTGTAGTTTCATTCTCAACTAAAGACGTACCTCTTTGAAGAAGCGCTATATAAATGTCTCAATGAATGAATGAATGAATGAATGATTACGTACTGGTCTTGGTGCGCCATCGATTGTTGCCTTCTGCATTGACACTGGTGCGATAGAAGTTACTAATGACATTTACAATTTCTTTTGCTCACACTTTGAACTTTTCATGTACGAATGTTTAGGTCCAGGACGAATTGGCATGGGATTCAGTTCGAAAAATACACCAATCTACGAGGGAATGTTCTTCTCCGACGGTAGGCCTACAATCCCTACATGAATTAAACGATTTTTACAAAGGGTAGCAGCTTTTCTGATTTCGGTATTCGATTGGCAATAAAATGATCAGACGGATTCAAATTGACATTTCATGAATATTTCAAATACTAAACTTCACAGTAAGTGATGAATAAAGAAGTTAAAAATATCCTCCAAGTAAAGAATGAGCCATCTTTTTCATCGTTTGAAGGAGTCTATAGTTTCCTTTTTTATAGGTCTTTGGAGCTCGCAAGAAATATATCTCAAACTCTTAGACATAAATTCGACATAGGCTGCTTTCATCTCGTAGATAAATTATATCAAACAGCTCCATTGTCTTACATAATGCATTAATTGCTAAAATTGTGTACGAGTTTTTGCATGTTGAACTTCCAGAGCCTGGCTATTACGAAGACAACTACTATGGAATCCGTCTGGAGACACTCGTCCAAGTGGTCGAAGCCAACACTACGGTTGGATATTTATAATGGGTTGCAGGATTGAAACCTTTACTACATTTACATTTTGATGTTCTAGACACGAGGAGTCCATCCAAATTCAGCACCTCCATTAGCCAGTCACGTTTACTTACCATCAATGCTGCCTAATGTAGGTGTTAGATTTCATTGGACCAACTCACAGTGTTGAATTTGTAGACATTGGATTTGGTTGGCTATCAATCACGCCAGGATATTAAACATAACAGAAATCTAATCTTTAGGCTATATCTCTGTTATTGTACAAATACTCCTGTGATTTGTATCCAGGAATTATTTGTGCGTTGAATTGTGTCTGTAGAATCACTTTAATGGTAAGAAGTTCCTTGGATTTCATCCAGTAACTCTAGTTCCATACGAACCAAACCTCATCGACTACGATCGCATAACTGTTAGCCAGGTCAGTCAGTCTTCATCTCTCGTTCACATCATGCTTTACTTTGTCGTACATTACAAGAGTTTGATTAACGTTAGATTACTTGCTAGTATCACTACGTTGTGTACAAAAGATCTGTAGCCATAGTAAAATGCTTTCAATGTATTCATAGTACATGACGTCTTGGCGACTAGTACATACATGTAGGCGTAGGCCTATGAAGAAACGCGTGCTACTCTACAGTCTACCATGTTTCTTTTGTGCTTTGTAAATGTCTAAGTTTTTTCGATTGTCATTATAATTATTATTTAGCAATAATTTTTTAAGTAAAGTGTTGATAAATATTATAGAAAAATTTCCTCAACAAGTACAACCAACGTTGTCTGAACGAAGTTGGTCCATATCTTCTAAACGTTCGACAGAACCAGGAAGCCTATGATTGGCTGTTGGCCAGAGTCCAGACGATTAGTACTTCGATCAACGCCAGCCATCGACCATCGCTTAGTTCGTCTCTTCTGCTTCTAACTGTCGCTCTAGCCACACTTGCGGTTATGACGACAAAGAACAGCTTTTGAGGCAGAACACAGTCTGACGAATTTCCTTCTTCTCTTTTCATTTTGTTAATTAACGCCTTGAACTTTGATTAGAACTCGGATATTGCTGTGTGTCAATGTACTCAATGACATTTGCTAATTAATGTATTTTTATAATGAAATTGAAGATTCGTTTTATATCATACGCCTTATGAACGTTTTCTAGTAAAGGCATTCCATAAAGTAGATTGAAATGAATGAGAGAAATATGGTGCTACCTAAATATAAAATGTCTGCTGTGTAACACTAAGATATAACAGACTCGTTCTATTTCCACGTGTAAATATCACTTGAAATGACTGGTCGACGGCTTTTATAATCGATTGATGATTAATAATAAATTAAACTTTATTAATTATTTTCCAGTGTTAATAAACACGTGGCTTGGAATTTAAAAAGGTTCTAGAAATGACTGTTAGAAGCAAATTCAGCTTGCTACCCGCGATTTTCGTTTTCAGCAGGGTCAAATTAGTCTAGAAACACCGAGTAGGCTAGCAAATTGTTACATGAGATTTTTGAGATTCCAAGCCTAGTCTATGAGACGAATAGTTCATGTTGCAATTCTTGCACATAGGTCGACTTAGCGGTTAGTTCCATGACGGAATTGATGCAAACAGTTTGTGTAATACGTACTCGGCATATTTAGGCCTTTGATCGATATATCATTTAAAGACCACGCAGTCAATCATAATGCTGAAATGTTTGGCATGGTGGCCGGTGGCAATATATATAAATATATTTGTCGGTCTTTTGTAGACTACTACTACTACTACTACTGCTACTGCTACTGCTACTGCTACTGCTACTGCTACTGCTACTGCTACTGCTACTGCTACTGCTACTGCTACTGCTACTACTACTACTGCTACTGCTACTACTGCTACTACTGCTACTACTGCTACTACTGCTACTACTGCTACGACTGCTACTACTGCTACTACTGCTACTGCTACTACTACTACTACTACTACTACTACTACTACTACTACTACTACTACTACTACTACTACTACTACGACTACTACTATTATTATTATTATTATTATTATTGTTATTATTATTATTACTACTATTATTATTACTATTGTTATTACTATTGTTGCTATTATAGTTATTACTATTGTTGCTGTTGTTGTTATTATTTGTATTATTATTATTTTATTATTATTATTTTTTTTTCACCCGAGGTAGTTCTGTTCCCTCAGGCTATGAAATTATGTCCGAAGACTGTGCGGTGGGTGTCTGGAACGACTCACTCGACAAGATCTGGCTGCTATTATTATTATTATTATTATTATTATTATTATTATTATTATTATTATTATTATTATTATCATTATTATTATTATTATTATCATCATCATCATCATCATCATCATCATCATCATCATCATCATCATCATCATCATCATCATCATCATCATCATCATCATCATCATCATCATCATCATCATCATCATCATCATCATCATCATCATCAGCAGCAGCAGCAGCGCCGCCGCCGCCGCCGCCGCCGCCGCCGCCGCCGCCACCACCACCATCATCATCATCATCATCATCATCATCATCATCATCATCATCATTTGTTCTTATTATTGTTATTTCGCTATGAAGGCGATGGGTATATTATTGCTACTGACGTCGTGGGTCCAGTAGACCTGTTGGCGGGCGGGCTTAGGGTCTGGCGACTGAAGCAATGGAGCCGAGCTCCTCGACCCTGCCACGGAGTTCAAAACTCAAGAAGACCCATGGAACTGGCAGTGTCTGTCAATTCGATACGACAAATCCAACTCTTGATCGGGCTCGCGGCGACCGAGGAGGCGAGGAGCGATCTGCTCGCATCGGTGGGTCTGGTCTGATGCCCCGCCCGCCTAGGGCCCACCGGTGGCCTCGAGAGCAACAGGACACCTTAGCCTTCCTAGGAGTTTGGTCAGGCATCTACACAGAGGCGCCAGGTCGTGTGCGGGCCGCCTCCTCACTAAAATCATCAAATCCATTCTACTGGACCCACAGAGCTTTGACAGTTGGCGGCGCCTACTCGCCTTCAGAGCTGGGACTTTGGAGGTGCCTTTGATGGGTGACCGTCGCTGCAACCTTACACAGCAACTCAGAAGAGCTTCCACGGGAGAAGGCTGAGCCAGGACGAGACTCTCTTATCAGCACTACACAGAAGACGCCTCAGATAGGCCAGCATACGCACCGGCACTGTGACAAATCAAGTCCGCAATAGCCAAGTTGCGGAAACAGCGTGGTACTACTGTGAAAATTGTTGGTAATGATGGTCATGGGATGTTGCAAACCCAGAATAGGATATATTTTAAAGGTTAGGTATGCTCCTCAACTAGACCCATAGACTAGACCTGTGGAATGTAATATCGCGTCCTAGAGATAGTATATTCGCTAGGTGGTGACATGGCACATGCCAAAGCTGATCGAGAAGTATCGAAGTTGTCCGAATGTCGGAAAACTTCGAGAACTTTCCAGACACTCCTTCGGGTAATAGCCAATGAGTTCTGAACTCTTTGACAAATTACTTGTATAATACCAAACAGAATCTAGTTACATTAATCAAGGTGGGTGGCACGAGTGCAAAACTAGGTGCACCCGTGTTCCTATGAAACTTGATCGTCTATTTCTGAGAATGATATAAATGTGAAATGAGTTGTTTTGCAGAAGGCATAAATTTTTAGATTCACAAGCACGATTACATTTATATTAAAGAAGATAAAAAGGAAGATTACCAAATATGCTATACATATTCTTAACATAAGTTACTTTTGGCAACAGCACTTCTCTAACCTGTTGTCTGGGAACCAACACAATCACATACTGACTAGCCAACACTATTAGGCGATAGGTCTATTTTATGACAATAAGTACCTTAACTACAATTTCCGTTAGAAAACTTAGTGTCAAAAGTGAATCGACCATTACCTACAAGCTCATAGGCAAATAGGCGCATGCCCATATTTAAGTTTAACCGCAATGAACTGTAATCCAAATGCACTCCGATTAAAAATACTGAATTAAGAAATATATTTAGTTATCACAATTGTTCAGCAATGATGCAGTAGGGCCTACACTGCACGGGGCCTTCGAGTCCAGTACTGATATGGAAACTAACAAGACGTTTCTTTTGATCGTTATCAAAGCCACGGAAACAACACGGCCTTGCTTGTGTTGTTACCTGTATTGCTACTTCTACATAGCAGCTCTTTTCAGACTAATAACTGATCTTTCGAAGACGAATTTCAAACTACTCGTTTCCCAAAAGGTCATCTGCTACAGCCAAGGTAATAATAATAATAATAATATTTATTCTTTAATTAAGCGCCTGCAAACGCACTGCGCTGTACATGTACATGTTATGCGATAAATCTTAACTACTAACAGAACAGACAGCCTGCAATACACGGCGCAAATTGCAGCCTACAAAGCATGGCCGCCTATGGGACTCGATCTCTGTACCTCTCGCACTCTACGCCAGATGTTATCCAATGCGCTATGCGAAGTTAAATCGTTTTTGATCCAAATCTATCCGCTCGGCTCGAAACACCAATCATTTATTTATGTCTTCGGAGAGTATAAATTTATGACACACAACAAGTTATCTGTTCTTCAGTGAAATCATCGAAGGCTTACAACTGAATTGTCGAGAATGGCGCTCGTCATCTTCTTCATTCAGAGTCTGTGTCTTCTGGGGTTGGTTTTTTCAACATCAGGTAAGGAAGCTTTATGATTAAACACCAGAAATTGTACCAGTCAAAATACTATAGTCTGTTACTTCGCTCACATTCGTTACCTCTACTGTCTTGGTTGTCTTCTGTACTCACTCCCATTCGCATCACTCAGCTACGGCGGAAGCAATCAGGCTAATGGGATAAAATTATTCACGATTGTAAATTCTGCTTAAAGTTAGTAAACAACACTGTGGCCCCCTTCTCCATGATTCAAGCGTATGTGAGGCGTTTATTAACTGGAATAAAGGTGAATTTCTATGACAAATCACGAAATTGATTCGCGTCGCTGACGGCGCAGAGAGATGGAGAATAAAGATCGGAAGGTTTGAGATATAACCCAGTTGCACATCAAAACGCCAAAAAACTCTGATGGATGACACGTGAGACCCAAGACTTACTCAAGTCCTGTAGAAGGAAATCTATGTTATACTTGAATTATATAAAGAAGCCTAATATAAAAAATAGAGAAAAGTTTGTCTCCTATAGAAAGAAATTCAAAACTGTTCGATACAAGCAGAAAAGAACTATTACGCAGTTGAATTCTGCAAGCATAGTAGCAACCTAATGAAAACCAGAGGTCTCCTACGTAACACACCCTGATCGGGTCTAATAATAAAGACACCGGTATCCCTCACTAGTAGTCAGTGGGACTAAGGTAAACGACCCGGCGGAAATCGCAGATAAGTCTAACAAGTATTTCAAGGGAATAGCCCATTCCGTAGCTAAAAAAATCCAAGCACTTCTCCTTCATTTGAGAAATACACGAACTCTCCTCAAGTCAATTCCTTCGGCCTTTATGAAACATCTCCCGAAGAAATTATACGTTTATATTTAATTCCTAAGTTATAAATTGTCAATAAATGAGTTCATGTGCTCACTGAAATTTTAAATTGAACATCTAAATGACAAGAACAGAAAGTTTTTTAAAGCTGGGCCTTAATACCTTACGTGTTGGGTAATAATGCCCAAATCATGACCTTTAAAAATCAATTATTTGCTATTATGTGACATTTATTTTGAGCGAAATAATTAATCCACTATGTAACTCAAATAGTGACACCGTAACAGCCGAATTGGACCATGTAACAAATTGGGCTGCTTCTTGCAACCTTAAACTTAATAAAACAAAGACACAGGAGATGATTGTCAGGGGGGCTGGGGGCCGGGCGGGGTGCGTGTGATTGATCCACCTGTTGTTCCTGGCGTCACCAGAGTAAGCAGCATGAAGGTTTTGGAATGGGAGTTACGCTCTCGAACACCCTTAGATTCGGTCAGCACATTGACCAAATAATTATGTTGTCGGGCAAGGCAGTCTTTCTATGCCCTGCGCATTGTAACTGCTCATGGTTTATCTGGGCCCAGACTCCACAACGTGGTGCGCGCAACCACGGTGGCCAGAATGTTATACGCTGCACCGGCATGGTGGGAATACGCTGGTCAGCAAGAAAGGAGAAGGTTCCAGTCCGTTATGGATAGACTGACCCGCCAGCGATACCTCCCATGTAATAATCCAACAATTGAACAACTTTGCCGCCCTACTGATGTTGCCCTGTTTTCGGCAGTCCTTTGCAATCCAGGTCATGTCATGCACGAGCTGCTTCCACCTGTTAAGCCGAGGGTTTATGATTTAAGGCCTAGATCCCATGACAGGGCTTTACCGCAAGCCGACAACAGCATGAGAAAACCTTTATTGTCAGAATGCTGTATACTTACTAACCAACTGGACCTATGCTATATAGTAATATATATATATATATATATATATATATATATATATATATATATATATATATATGCATACATATTATGGTTAATGCTATGAACACCTCTCCCATCTGACACGTTCCTGTTTCTATCATCTGAGGCGTTTGAGGGCTGTAAGAAGATCAGTTTCTCCTTCAGTGTTTACTACTATGGTCCATGCCCTCATTTGCTGCCGCATTGACTATTGCAATTCATTGTTTGCTGGGCTCCCTAAAGCGCGCCTTTCATCTCTGCAGTCTGTTCTGAATGCGGCTGCCAGGCTCATTGCCCGTTTTCCTCGCTTCTCTCACATAACTACCTTTATGACTGATGTACTTCACTGGCTTCCTGTTGCTTCCCGCATCCAATACAAGGTTCTTCTCCTGGTCTCTAGGACTCAACTGGGAAAAGCTCCTAAATACCTCTGTGACCTAATGCGCAAACCTCTATCTGCTCTGTCTTCCCGCCCTCTTCGGTCTGCTGACCGCCTTGATCTGCTTGTCCCTCGTGCAAGGACTTCGATGGCTCAGCATCGTGCGTTTGCCATCCTTGGCCCTTCCCTTTGGAATGACCTGCCCCCCTCTCTCCGTAGCAAGATTTTGCTTGGGATCTCGCCTTCTTCTCTCCGCTGCTTAAAGACCTTTCTTTTCCCTCGGGGCTGACACGCTGGGAGCGCCTCTGAATAGTCTATGCTGTGAGAGGCGCTTTATAAATAATTATATAAGATAAGATAAGATAAGATATATATACCAAATTACCAATGTGTGTTTGTTTATTAACTTTAGAAGATCTATTTAACAGACGTTGTTCACCAGAGTGCTGTTTGGCAGCTGGTTTAATAAAGAATATACTTACTTACTTACTTACTTACTTTTCACATACTCTTTGTTTGGCTATTTTGCATAGTTACAGTTGCATACCAGTAGCCGTTATTTTTTCAAATTCGTTAGGTGGGCCTTATTTGCCCGAGTTACCTTAATGTTTGTTTTTAAATTTGCGCCAAACTTCTACTATAATGTCTGTTTTTAAACTTGCAAACTCAAGTTGTGCGCAATACACACACACACACACACACACACACACACACACACACACACACACACACACACACACACACACACACACACACACACACACACACACACACACACACACACACACACACACACACACACACACACACACACACACACACACACACACACACACACACACACACACACACACACACACACACACACACACACACACACACACACACACACACACACACACACACACACACACACACACACACACACACACATATATGCCGATATGTAGATACAGGCTTGATCTCTTATGAATATTATACTGAAGCAAATAATTATTATGAACACTTGTCAGTAGTTAAATACGTGGAATGCTGTCTTCAAGAGCGACGACCCAAATAAACTGACTTCGGTGAGCACGTGTAAACTAAACGGCAGCGCCTCATGTGGGGCGTGGTGGCTCAGTGGTAAGTTCGGCGCCTTGTGACCGGAGGGTTGCAGGTTCGAATCCCACTCTAGCCGCTGCGTACGGACCTTGGGCAAGTCCTTCACTCGCAATTGCTCGTGGCGCTTCGGCGTGAAAATTCCGGCACAGTATCAAATGCTGTAGTCGGGAGCACCTCTGAGTAGTAGTTGACTTCGAGAGGCGCAATAGAAATATCCGGAATAAATAAATGACAGTCACCTGGAGCTACTTCAGAGTCGACGATTAAACGACGTTTACGATCTTGACGACTTACGTCGGATGGATCTGAAGCCGTCAAAACTGGAGGCAGGCGACGGAGCGAGAGAGGGAGGGTGGCAGCCGAGCAGTCGATGGCCATGGAGCCGAAAACAACTGTCGCCTGATCTGACTGAGTGATAAATCGAAGAATCACGGCATACCCTCTTTTGTTTAGATCTGTCTCTATCGCTCACTGTCTGTCTGTCTGTCTGTCTGTCTGTCTGTTTTTCTGTCTCTGTCGGACAACCTGTTCTAGCCAGATCGAGTGACTTTTGTAGCAATATATGTTACGCTGCTCCTTCTACATCGCCTGCTTTTCTGCTCTTAACCCACTTTGACTTCGTTGCCTGAAAAAATAGGTCATGCCTTTTTGACACAAGGCAAAAATTAAATTAAAATAACTAAATTATTGTTTTTATTAGTAAAATAAATAAATTATTTTTTAGTAGCTGAAAAAAGGTGCAAGAACGCCGTTCCGGCTGAAAAAAGCACATAACCGATTCATTACAAAAGGCCATCGCATTGAATATTAGTTTAATTTTTGAATAATCCAATGCGTTTTCGTCAAATTCAATGTTTCGTAATTTTTCAAATATATATGCTACTGTTCCAGACAATATCTGGCATATTTTAAGCGTTTAAGGAGTACATTCTAGGCTATGTGTTACGCTGAAGGAGCCACGTGGAATCGAAGAAGCCATGGAAAAATTGTCTGAAGAGGTTGTCCTGGGGTCGAACTGAGAATATAGAAAGTTAAGATTATGAAGAATATTCATATGCACCGAGGTGACTTGAGAAACAACTGAGTAGATTAAAGACCCGGTACTCTTAATAACTTCCATCATCGCCGTCTCCTATTGGCTGATCGATTATCTTTTTATGGATCACTACCAATCAATGTAACATCTGTACTCCACATCATTAGAAATTAAGAACCACTCAAAGAATCCTAGCGTAGCGTCTACCCTTCCACGATCCGCCAATCGAAATAATAATAATAATAATGATTATCTTCGTTTAATATTTGCAATCTGACAATTACGGAGTATGATTACAAATCAGTATGAACGGATGATCACAAGTTATTACAGGAGTCGAATTTAACTGTATACGGCAGCCATGCAAGGCGCCCATCACGTCTTACATCTCATTTTCACAACGTGCCATCTCGCAAATTATAGGCTGAGTGGACCTTGGGAGGTTGCGGGAAGCGATCTGGTTACCTACTGCTCTTCACGCCAGTGATGTTACCACTACTCTATGGACCCCCATCTCTCCTCAATTCATTGTTCTATCTTTATAGTTACATCAACAGTCCAGTTAACCCTTGGAATGGTGTCCTTCGTTTATGCTTGGACGAACCATGACTCTGGCCATTGACTCACACCCATCAACATGGGCATCGGTTCCATCCGCCAGTGACATTCAATTGTACAAGTGATGTCACCCGTCAGATGCTCTTGCTTTTATGTCTGAAATGCAGACAGTTGTGACGCTGGACAAAATTTAATATTTAATATGGATTTCTTCAGTCTTATTTCCGAGCGCTATTTCCAAGAAACACGGTCATACAAATCAACGCATCGAATCGAAACAAGAGCGTCAATTCGTTTCTGTCCAGTGTCCATAGTCAGAAATTAGCACAATAGACCTACAACATACTACATGATTTCTTCACAGCGCCTTGCACCGTTCTGCATTACCAAACGAAGGCACTGTTTTCTGAAGAAAGTGTTCTTCAGATAGTGTTAAATATCGCTCTTCGTGTCTTTGTTGTTTTCTGCTATTCCGCAAAAAAGATGTTCATAAATGTTCATTACGAATTTCAAGTCCTGAACCAGTCTTCGAAAATCCAAATATTAGCGAGAAACTGTCAAATAGTGTAAAACAATTGGGTTTCATCATTTGCGACCCGAGTGCCTTCATAACTTCAGAATAAAGAGTAACAACAGTCTTACAATTATTAATCATGTTTACGTGCCATTAAGTCACCTATTTCCTCGGAATGCTCAATTGGGAAGCGCACCTGCCTTTTAAATTAACAGATAGGCCTACATTAAAAAAATGACTTTTCTACGAAGGACGCGTTTAGATGGATCAAAGTCGATACTATTTGAACACAAAGAAAACTTGACGAATTCGTTTTATTCGTGTTTTAGGAGTCTTGGCTTTAGACGAATGTGCAGCAGCTTGGCAATGCATTGAAATAAATCCAAACAACCGATCACTCTGTCCAGAAACACCGGAAGTAAGTAATACCAAAAGCAACTAACATTAATCTGAAGAAGAAGTTAAAACCTGAAGTAAGTATTAACAAACGTACTTAACACCAATCCTAACTAACAGCACAATAAAGTAGCAACGTACGTAAGTACTAATAAACGTACCTAGCATCGGAACTGAGTGAATATGTTAATACCGGAAATAACATCAAAATAAGTAAATGGTTGATGCAGTCCAAGCTAGATAAATTTGAAATATGTCATCCCTTAACTTCTGAGAAATGTTTAAACTGTTCAATTAAGGGTGGAAAGGTATTTCACTTGCAATTGGAAAACTGTTTTGCGTTACGCTATCTTCTCTAGACGCGTCCCTCGAACCGCGTCAATACAACGGACAGAATAGCACATCTGCGTTCCGCAATGAACAACATCACATTGACTGGAGGATCTCCTCTAGACGCCTACCTTGTCCTGCTATCCGATGACCATGGGGTAAGTTTCCACTACACTCAATTGGTAGGCTTTTATTTCACGCATAATTAGATAGTCTAGCAAATTAGGCATTCATGGTATTATTTACCTCTTGATCCTGCTATTGAATTCCGCTCTATATAGATTGTTTTATTACATTATATCACATTAAACCACATAAACGAAAAGTATCGTAAAGATATTAAAGTTTATGGCACACGCTGACGCCCAATATGCGGGGCACATGATTCCCGTTTCTGCGTGGATGAAACGCAAATCTGTATCTCTTATAGGTATCATTATGGTGACTAGAATTTATGTGATTCGTCGGCATTATGCCTAGACCTTCAGCCTCGCTTGGTCTCTCACGCCTTTGAGCTGTTGGTCAGATCCAGTGGAACGACAATGGACCAATTAGCAGAATTCGGCTTACTTCGCGGAGTATGCTTGATGGTAAAAGGCAGGTCCAGTGATGAGCTGGTCCGTGACCATTTTGGACCTTGGGGTTCGTCCACTACTGGCCAGTGAGCATTAGAGTAGGAAATGAGCGCCTCCCCTACCTCTACTACGGATGCGAGACATTGAGTTTCCTCATGCCGAATTCTTCGCAAATGGCCTATTATTATTAATGAAATTTTGCTTCTGTGAAATATTGGAGAAGATGGAGACCTATGAAAATTTTTGTTTCTGGCTGATCCTCGTTTAAGTTGCTATTTGAATTATGCAAGTATTTCCGCTTACATTATCAGTATTTGCTTTAGAGTCGATTTTAATAATAACATAGAAAATTATAAATAAGGCCTAGTGAGTAATAGCTCTTTATGAAAGATAATCAGCATACGAAGAGCAGAAAACGAGAAGGGACCAGACATACAGGTCAGTAATCGGGACCTAATTGACATTTAATGATTAAAATCCGATAGAATATAGACAAATGTAGGTGATAAATGGCCTTTCTTTCTGTGTAGAGCGGAGGATCTGCGTGGGATCGTCGTTTGCAATACATTTCGGGATTCTCTGGTTCAGCAGGTAACGATCACCTCAAATACTGAATATTCAAAGAATTCAAAGGTCAGCCAAAGTATTCAATCATATATGACGATTCTATATCGGCAACATCTAGACAAATGTTCTGAATGAATGAACGATTTTTGTATCTACCTGAGGGATTCTTGATACTCCGGGACTAAAGAATAATAATAATAATAATAATAATAATAACCTAACACACCGTTAGAGACCCCGGTAAATCCCTTTCAAACTTCTGAGGAGGAAGTGCGCAAGCACATCCGTTCCTTTCCAGCAGGCTCTTCGGGGGGACCCGACGGCCTCAGACCCCAGCATCTGCTGGATTTAACCAACTGCAAAGAAACAGGGCCTGAGTTGATCTCTGCTATCACCGCCCTTGTGAACCTACTTCTAGCCGGTATTTGCCCCAACGAAGTTCGCTCTACCCTTTTTGGCGGCACACTCTTTGCCTTACGTAAAAAGTCTGGGGGCCTACGCCCAATCGTAATTGGATATTACTGGCGTAGATTAAGCTCCAAATGCGCCAACTCGTTCGCCCTCCCAAGAGTTTCAACTTACTTTTCTAACAAGCAGGTGGGAGTAGGCGTATCGGGGGGCTGCGAGGCGGCTGTCCACACCGTTAGGCGCTTCCTAAGCAGTATGCAGGAAGACTCAATACTTGTGAAACTAGATTTCTCCAATGCTTTTAACAGTTTGTACAGAGACCGCATGCTTTCTTCGGTTTTAGACACTTTACCTGAACTTCTGCCATACTGTAATTTAGCTTACGCGGAAACCTCTGACCTTAAGTTTGGTCGGTTCTCCCTCCGGTCAGAGGTGGGACCGCAGCAGGGCGACCCCCTCGGCCCACTCCTATTTTGTCTTCCCCTACAGGCAATTCTGCTTAACCTGCAATCCCCTCTGGCACTGGGATACCTTGATGATCTCACTTTGGGGGGAGGGGCAGCGGGGGTGGCTGCCGACGTTGAAACCATCGAGCGTGAATGCAGAGAACTAGGTTATCTCTGAACCATGCAAAATGCGAGGTAATATCGCGCTCTGATGACCCAGTCTCTCTTGAAACGCTCCGTCGCTTTTCAGTCACTAAGCCAGAAAGTGCCACCCTTCTGGGCGCCCCGCTCTCCACCTCGGAGGCCCTCTCGGCATGTCTGGAATCCCGTTGCTCTGAACTTTCCATGGCCATATCCAGACTGATAAGCATCACTAAACACGATGCTCTTATCCTACTCAGGTGCTCGCTCAGCGCTCCTAAACTGATGCACACGCTTCGCTGCGGCCCTTGCTCGGGTCACCCTCTTCTCGAGAAATACGACTCTGTGTTGAGAGACGGTCTTTGCTCAATCCTCAACCTTCCTTTGTCGGATGATCAGTGGTTGCAGGCCTTCCTCCCTGTTAAAGCTGGAGGCCTGGGAATCCGTAGGGTTTCTTCGCTTGCGTTACCCGCCTTTTTGGCTTCCGCTGCAAGTACCCTCGCCATCCAATCCTCCATGCTCAGTAACTTAATCATTGACACAGACACACAGTTTGCCACCTCGGTCGAGGAATGGTGCTCCAGTTACTCTATGTCATATCCGGACGGGGGGCTATCTCACAGACAGTCATTTTGGGACAGACCCGTTATTCAGAGGATAGTAACTGAGCTTGCTCAGTTTCACACCAGCGCCTACCATCAAGCACGACTTAGAGCAGTCTCCGCACCACACGCGGGTGACTGGCTGTTTGCTTTGCCCATCAGCACGTGCGGCCTCAGACTGGATGACGAGGCAGTCCGAATAGCTGTCGGCCTTCGCCTTGGCACGGCCATATGCCATCCACATGACTGCCCGTGCGGCACTCTGGTGACCGCCGATGGTTCGCATGGCCTGTCATGCCGTCTCGGCCCGGGCCGACACGCCCGGCATGCGGTCCTGAATGACCTTATCTGCAGAAGCCTCGTTCAGGCGGGCATTCCGGCAGTTAAGGAACCCCCAGGCCTTTCCAGGTCGGACGGTAAACGACCAGATGGCCTTACTTTAATACCATGGCGCTCGGGTCGTTGTTTGACCTGGGACGTCACTGTGGCAGACACAGTAGCCCCTTCTTATCTGCCCACAACCTCCACTCGGGCGGGAGGTGCAGCGGAACTGGCTGAGTCCAGGAAAAACGCTAAGTACACCGAACTGATGCATCTCTACCATTTTGTTCCATTGGCTTTTGAAACCTTGGGTCCAGCTAACGCCGTGGGACAGGCGTTCCTCTCAGACCTTGGACGTCTTCTGAGCCAAATCTCTGGAGACCCAAGGGAAACCAGCTATCTGTTCCAGCGCCTGTCCGTTGTAATTCAACGTTTCAACGCAGTCGCCTTCCACAGCACTTTTGTTCTCCCGAATCTTGACCAGGACGGCCACTCCAGAGTCAACATAATTAATTAGTATCTTGCACCTGAGGGATCATATATACTTCGGGTAAAAAAAAAAAAAAAAAAAAAAAATAATAATAATAATAATAATAATAATAATAATGATGATGATGATGATAACATTGCTTGTACTGTAACCAGGGCTCGAAGTGGGAAACTAGAGGTGCCGGTATGGCTAAAAGAACCATTCCCCTCTCCTTTCCCTCCCCTTCCCTTTCCCTCCTCTCCCTCAGCCTTCCCTTCCCTTGTCCCTCCCCTGCCTTCCCTTTCCTCTCCATGCCTATCCATCTCCCTCCCCTCCCTCCCTCCCCCTCCCTCCCTTATGCTCCCGGTCTTTTCCCCACCCCTTGAAGCGGGGGTCCGGGGTCCTCCCCCGGAAAAATGTTGGAATTCTACATTGCCGTGGGTGAGTTTTAGTGAATTTTCGGAGAAAGAAAACTGGTTTCTTGTCAAGGGTTTCTTCGTGAGAAACTATTTAAAAATTCACGAGACTGCATACCGGTATGGATTTTTCGCCTGGAGAAGTTCCGGTCTGCTTTTGGCCGGCCAGGAGAGGTGCCGGTATGGCATACTTTTTCATACCGTCCCACTTCAAGCCCTGACTGTAACCAGACACAACTGTTTAGGATGTATAATAAACATGAGTCTCGTTCCAGAAATGTGACAAGCGCTCATTTCCAAAGACCACGTACCAGCAAGACACACTATGCTCAGTGTGATCAAAGAAAAACAGGAACAGCCAGGTGTTCTTCGTAATGTGGTCGTTGTTGTCTTTTCTCAAGGCTATGGTATCATAACGAAGGACAGAACTGCTCTGTGGACCGATGGCAGATATTTCCTTCAAGCAGACATGCAGATGGATTGCAACTGGATACTAATGATGGAAGGTAATCATTCATTGATTCTTATAACAAGTAGCATTTAGTAACAACATTCGGAGATGTAGTACTTGGTACTTATAAAACATACTTAGTACTTATACTTGTACTCCAATACAACTCGAGCACAGTATCTGTGCTCGAGTAGAGCTGTTAGTATTCGTACTTGCACTTGAGACCTAAGCATTGCACTTGTAGACCAACTAGAGACTTTACATGTGTGATAGCAATGTACTTGTACTTGGAAACATACAGCACATGAAAAACTGATAGGGTTTTGGAGGCACTCGGTCCTCGGATGGGTTACCACTTACCAGTTAGCTTTTAGCCATTAACTCTTATGTTTTGGACATTTTAGCAGCGCTTTATGGAGTTATAGCGGTTTAATATCAAACCGCATTGATTGAATATGAGCACCGGTAACAAGATGCTCAAATCCCTAACATTTCTCAAGAGCAATTCTAAAATGAGTGCAAGTGTCTTACGACATGATGAATGAAAGTACGAAAGAATGAAAGTACGACACGATGAATGAAAGTCGTTGATTTAGCCTTAACTGTTACATAAATAAATATCGCTCTGTTCTTGCGGTGGCCACGTGAGCTTTTTATTAAACATTGTACTTGAGACCAAAGTACTTGTCCTTGATACCGAAGTACACGTGCACGTGCCTGTTCTTGAAACCTAAGTACTGGAAACATCTCTGGCAGCATCCGAACAGGGCGGCATCTAGCTTTATGAGTTGCGGTTTAGCAGTTAGATTCCAGGCAGAACAGACAAGGTAGTCGATAATGACGGTCAGACGGCCGTTCGAGTTGAATAGGCTGAGGCAACGACAGATGCACAAAATTTTAGTTGAGAATAATGTATTGTAGCTTAAGTACCTTTGCATTTATTCGAAAGATTGTTCATGTTCGATGTCATCTTATGCAGAAAGAGTTTATCGAGTACATGCAGGCTCAATATAACTGTGCGGTTGTAAATATTACTACTTGTATATATAGGAGTCTTTAGATCTGGTCGTTGGTGGCCAGTGTTTAATCTAGACGTCTTTTGGGGGGAAATTTCCCCCCCCCCAGGATTGAAGTTTCCCCCAGAACTCAGCAATATTGTAAGGCAGAGACCTTTTTGGGGGGAAATTCCCCCCGAGAAACCTTGTTTCCCCCCCAGAACAGGGGGACTAGATTACACACTGGTTGGTGGCTCTTTGCTCTTTGACTCTTTGCTCAATGGATGGTGAACTAAGATCACAATAGGCGTGAGGCAAGGATGCGGCCTGTCACCGGACCTGCTAAACTTACTTCTGGAGGCTGAGATGCGCACTGAATTCTGTTGAAGCTGGAGTGACACTAAATGGACAGATACTTAGCAATCTGCGCTTTGCTGATGATATTAACTTGGTTGCAGAGTCGCCGTACCAACTACAGGAACTGACATATAGGATACAGGACAGTATATAGTAGAAGGTTTGGACTCAGAATAAATGTGCAAAAATGCTAAGACAATGACTATCTGAAAGCAACATAAGGAGCTGAAAGTTAGATTGGATGGAGAGAGGCTGGAGCAAGTCACAGAATTTGTGTACCAGGGAGAGTAGATGTGTACTAGCGCTTACAAGCCGCCACCACGTCTAAAAATAAGGGGACACCACTTTTAAGGCGCCTCAGAAGCCGTGGTGGCTTATAATGACATAATTCATATTACGCTGAAAAATCTAGACATATCTACGAGACGTTTCTTCGATTTACTAGAGCGTATTTTGTGCGGCGGGAAGCCAGTGCATCCAAGCCTTCTCGTGACCACCTGGCCCTTATAAACAGATTGGCTTTAAAGCTGTGCCTTTGGATATAATTGCTTAGAACTCCCCAAGCCCTAAGTCTGCCAAAGAAGCTTTTTAAAATGTAAAGTACCGTTTGCTGCCGGCCGAGAACCTCCCACGAGGCCGGCCCAAACCGGGTCATTTTTCAATTTAAATAAATGAATAGGTTGTGGTATACATAAAACATAATGCTAGGGCAAAACTTTTGCATTTGGCTCGGTATAGGGAAAACAACTTTCTGCTGTCGCAGGTGCATTGGGGAGTACTGTTTCAAACATTTGGCACGACTGCGAAACGGTTGTGGGACGAGACCTTGCGCCAAATGTGGAAGGGGTATAAAAACACACGTGGGTGAGTGTATGAAATGTGGTTATTTCGCTAAATATTTGAGAGCTCGACGAGGTGGGTTAGTCCGTGAATTTAATAAAGAATGGAAGCGACTATCAAATATATCAGTAGAATAAAAAAAAATTATCATTTGAACAAACGATATAGTTATTGTATTGAGATAATACAGATGAGCAAGCGTCAATCGAATATCAGTAAACAAAATTTCATTTTGAACAAATGATATAACTATTATATTAAAGAAAAGTTTGCCACAGTAATATAAACTAATTTATAACTATGGCATTGTCCACGAATGAAAAAATTGAACAATTGTTGGGTGAGTTTACTGGTCCCCCAGCTCTTCGAGCTGTTCTACAGAATATCTTAGACGAACCTATCCCAGATGCAGTCAAAAGGCGCTTACTACAGCCACTGCTTCCAAGACCAATTCCGCCAGTGCGCAAGCATAGAGGGGCAAAACGTAAGGCCCTTCTGGCACAATTCGACCCACTCCTAATTAAGAAGGATAGAGGTGGGCCACCACCCTTTCTACTACACAAAGAGCTCGCCAATCAGCATCTGAGAGACTTCCGTGCAGAAGTACCTCTTAACCACAGGCTGGAAGGAGATGCGTTAGCTTTCTTGAGTGCAATGAAGCACAACATTGAGTCAC
This sequence comes from Allolobophora icterica, assembly GCA_963556255.1. Classification (NCBI taxonomy): domain Eukaryota; kingdom Metazoa; phylum Annelida; class Clitellata; order Crassiclitellata; family Lumbricidae; genus Allolobophora; species Allolobophora icterica. Next base: position 3,836,313 of record OY744615.1, on the reverse strand, counting down.
AGCTAAACGAAGAGCTCTTTAAAAATGGCGGTTTGAAATACTCTCAAGTGTTGACTGTTGATTTGGAAAAGTTGGCACCGACCGTTGATAATGTGTATGGTGGCAACGCGCCCCCAGGCATCATTACCAATACCGCCTACTTTCGAAGCACAGCAGTGCCAATTACCAATGCAGGTAAAATCCAAGGGGCTATACGGAAGGCCAAGGCCGAAATACTAAAACTCCTCGAGGATTACACCAATGAGGGGTCGGGGTGGAGGGTGAGGCGCGTCGTGGCGCTAGACCTAAGTTTTGCAAGATATAAGCCTTTCCGAGGGAAGAGCTACTTTCCCCACACCAAAGTACATCCCCCCTCGCACGGTTATTAATGTTAAGAATGAAGATAACCGATGCTTCGAGTGGCCCATATTAAGCGCAATGTATCCAGTAGATTTTAGGCAACACCCCTATCGTCCCAGTAAGTATCGTGCCCACCTCCTCGAGCTAAACTTTGACGGTATAGAATTTCCAGTGAAGGTCACAGATATCGACAAGTTTGAGCGTCAAAACCCAAATATAAGCGTCTCAGTCTTCGGGTGGGATAAAGCTTTATATCCAATTCACATTTCGAACCGGACCAGTGTCCACAATCTTGACCTTCTACTACTGGCCGACGACGCAAATGAAAATTTTCATTATGTCTGGATCAAGGATCTAGCCCGCATGCTTTATAAAAACAGCAAATTTCAAGGACGAAAACATCCATGTCGTCGTTGCCTACACGTATTCTGTAGACAAGACTTGCTGGATGTCCATATCAAGGATTGTAAGGGCATTAGTCAGAAGCCTCAGCGGATTGAGATGCCAAAAGAGGATGAAAATATCCTCAAATTCCAGAACCACCACAAACAGATGCAAACCCCATATATCATATAGGCAGACTTTGAGGCGTTGAACGTGCCAGTCCTAAATGCGGCCATGAATCCCAACGAGAGCAACACCAGACAGATAGCTGAGCAGAAACCGTGTAGCTTCTGTTACATAGTGGTTCGATACGATGGCCGCACCAAGAAACCAGTTTTATATCGTGGAGAGGACGCCGTGCAACAATTCCTACAACGAATACAAGGCGAGCTGGACTCTATCAAACAAAGGCTGGCCACCCCGGCTAAGATGGTTATGTCAGCAGTTGATCGCCAATCATTCCGCGAAGCTATCGATTGTCACATCTGCGGAAATGCGCTCGAAGAGGATAGAGTTCGCGACCACTGTCACATTACCGGTAAGTATCGAGGTGCCGCTCATAACGCCTGCAACCTCAAACTTCGAATATATCCAGATAAGTGTAAGGTACCGGTGGTCTTCCACAATCTGCGAGGTTACGACAGCCACCTCATAATGCAAGCGATCGGAGGCTGTGAGGCCGCACAGGATGAGGCAACTGAAATTAACTGTATTCCAAACAATATGGAGAAATACATGACATTTAACATTGGACAACTACAGTTCATTGATAGTCTCCAGTTTCTAAACAGCTCGTTAGATAAACTATCAGGAAATCTGTCGCTAGAGGATCTCAAAGTCACAACGGCATATATAAAGGAAAATTTCGTTCATAACGAACGGTTAAAATTAGATCTGTTGAGGCGAAAGGGCGTTTATTGTTACGAATACATCCATGATTACCACCGCTTCGAAGAAGATCGACTTCCACCCAAAGAAGCGTTCTACAGCAGGCTCTCCCGAGAGAACATTTCTGATGCGGATTATGAACACGCCCAACGAGTATGGAATGAATTCGATTGTAAAACTCTGGGCGACTATCATGACTTGTATCTCCGTACGGATGTACTCCTACTAGCCGATGTATTCGAGACCTTCAGATCCACATCGATGAAGCACTACAGTCTGGACCCGGCTAACTACTTTAGCCTACCAGGAATGGCTTGGGACGCTTTTTTGAAAAAGACGAAGATCGAACTCGAACTTTTAACTGATATAGACATGCATTTGTTTGTAGAGAAAGGCCTCAGAGGCGGAATTTCGATGGTATCCAAGAGATTCGCAAAGGCCAACAACCCACTATGTCCAGATCATGATACCACGAAGCCAGAAAACTGGATCATGTATCTCGATGCTAATAACCTGTACGGCTGGGCGATGCAACAGTCACTACCAGTTGGAGGATTTAGCTGGGAAAGTCCAACTCTCGATGAAGTGTTGGAAACTCCAGACGACGCGCCTGAAGGCTTCCTACTTGAAGTAGATCTCGGGTACCCGGAGCACCTTCACGATGCACATAGCGACTATCCCTTAGCACCGGAGACCCTGACCGTCGAAGAGGAGTGGTTGAGTGACTATCAGAATGTGCTTATGAACGAGTTGGGAGGCAAGTTCACAAAGCATGTGAAGTTAGTACCAAGCCTACGACCTAAGGAGCGGTATGTGGTCCATTATAGAAATCTCAAACTATATCACTCGTTGGGCCTACGAATTGCTAAAATCCATCGTACCATTAAATTCAGGCAGGAGCCGTGGATGGCTCCATACATCGAGATGAATACGAAATTGAGGGCGAAGGCGACGTCGGAATTTGAAAAAGATTTCTTCAAGCTGGCTAATAATGCAGTTTTCGGAAAAACCATGGAAAATCTTAGAAAAAGAATTAGGGTCAACCTGGTACCGACCTCAAAAGTTGACAAACTTCGTAAACTAATTGCAGACCCGGCCTACATATCACACAAAATCTTCAACGACCAACTCGCCGCGATTCACAGTTTGAAGAGCAAGCTCAAGTTAAACAGACCTGTATATGTTGGTCAGGCTGTCCTCGACCTCAGCAAGCACCTCATGTACGACTTCTGGTACAACGATGTGAAAAACGAGTACGGAGAAAAAGCCCAGTTGCTATATACAGACACAGATAGCCTCTTATTTCAGGTGGAAACTCCGAACGCTTACGCCGATATGTGGAATAAAAAACACTTATACGACTTTAGTGAGTTTCCAAAAGACAGCCCATACTACGACGTCGAGAACAAGAAAGTCGTGGGCAAGTTCAAGGATGAATGTAACGGAGTCGCCATCGCGGAATTCGTAGGATTACGCCCGAAGATGTACTCGATCTTAAAATCGGGTGGTTCAGAGATCAGGAAAGCAAAAGGCGTTCAGAGAGCAGTTGTGAAGAAGGATCTGCACCACGAGCTATACAAGGAATGCCTGTTCGAACGAGAAGAGATGCGACACACAAGTCGTGATTCGAAGCCACGACCACCAAATCGGAGTATACGAGCAGAATAAGATCAGCCTCTCTCCATTAGACACAAAAAAGTGGATATCTCCGGACGGAATAAGAACGCTGGCATACGGGCACTACAAAATCAACGACGGTTGAGTATTCTATCGGGGGGTAACTCAGTGCCCATAGGAACCAGAAGTAGCTCTTCACGCACAAAACCGCGGCCAGGCCCATCAACTAGATGGTACAAAGCCGGTTGACCAGCCCGCCGAACAACATCCAAAATAGCGTGGATGGTGAGCGACCAGTTAGGGTCGGTGGCTCGTTTGCTTCCACCTTCGAGCTCGCCGGGAGCGTACAAATATCGGACGAGAACGTCGTGTCCGAGAATAGGCTCATCCATTCCCCACAAACGAGTTTTCATTTGTGAATGAGAGGGCTTCTGTGTCACTTTAGCAGCTTTCATCGCTTCAACCGGCTTCATCTCGAGCAAGCGCGTCGGCTCATCGTTTAGTGCAGCAACAACTTCGGGCATCCGGCGAACCCATTCCACCGACCGTTCGGATGAACCCCTTGCAGCCAGGAGCAATTCCTGAGCGTACTGGGCACCGAAAAGTCGCTCAGCTAGAGTACGGTTAAAGCGTTCAACGATGCCCTGTTGGCGATGATTTCCGGCCTGTCCGCGTCTTACAAGAACGTCGTGCTTCGTCAGCAACGGTGTAAAATCACCCATAAATTCGCGTCCAGGATCGACCTGAAAGAGTCGAGGCCAAGTCAATGGACCCCTCTTATAGATCCGGCTTAAAGCGGCGGCGACTTCGGTCGCACTTTTGTTGATCAATGGTTCAGCTTCTTTGTATCGTGAGGCAACATCAACAACAGTGAGAGCGTATTTATAAGTCTTTCGACCTACTTTATCGTGAGGCAAAAACAAGAGATCGGCTTGGTGTACGGCGTTTGGTCGATTTTCCTCGAACTTTGGATGCGGTATGCGATGTGGAACGGGTAGATAAATCTGCCACACAGCTTGTTTCTTCAGCCAATTACGAGCATCCGCCTCGGAAACTTTGGCGGCTGAGGCTAGTTTCTTCACCGCAGCCTTACCTCGCCAGTAACCTCTAGGGCTGTAATAGACAGTTGAAAGGTGCTTAGACATTTCAGTTAAACTATATATAACAAACAGGTAAACACATACACAAATGATTTTCATTTGCGTTTTCGCTGGCCCTTCGTTCTGACACCCATCCCCAGCCTGGACTTTGCTGACATAATGGCCGATACAAGCCGGGCATCTTTCTTCTCATAATCCGGAGTTTCATCGGTGAGTGCGATCTTCGACGCGGCTGCAGCGAGGATGTCATCTGCGTGGTTACGCCCTGGGGTATCTTTATGAACTGCGTAAGCCACATCATGGTGGAGGCACGCACGGTCGAGCTGATTAATTCCGTGATAGTGCTGTGACAGCCGTTTATCGAGTTTTGTGAATGGTCCACAGTAAGAGTACTTTCCTGTGTTCTGAAAAGAACCTCCCGGATTATCTTCCGAAGACATACCGGATGGAAGGCTCATATGCATTTCTGGTAGAGGTAGAGCGTTCAGGGCTCTATTCAGTAGAGAACCCCCAGTCTTTCGAACTTTAGAAGGCAAAATTTGGCTCTTCTTTGCACCGCAGACGGCACAGGTTCCCTTCTTGGCTGGCCGACCGTTTCGTAACTCGACGATTGTTTCATTTGAAGTCTCAGTATGTTTCTTACATCGTAGGCAATACATTATTTTCGTTGAATACAATCATAACTCGTTGTCTCTATATGGAAATAACAAATTTTGACCTCGAAGCTGATGATGGAAGAAAACACCACCATTGGTTGTTACCATCCAGCATACGGTGTATAATCTGTGGGCCTAGCGGGTGTGGGAAAACAAACCTACTGCTCAACCTCCTTCTGAAAAAGGGGTATCTGCGTTTTGATCGGCTGTATCTATACTCGAAGTCTCTGGGACCGGAAAAATATCAGTTCCCCAGGGACTGGATAACAGAACTCGAAAAGGTTGCCGGGAAGGAAGTGGCTTCCTTTCACTCTTGCTCAGAGGAAATAGTTCCAGTTGAATCATTAAATAAGAATGCCAGAAGCCTTCTAGTTTTCGATGACGTCATGCTTGAAAAACAGTCGCCCATCGAAAGGTATTTCACTATGGGTCGACACGGTGGCGCGGACTGCTTCTACTTAACTCAAAATTACTTCCGCATTCCCAAGCAAGCGATCCGTGACAATGCTAATCTTATCGTCCTCTTCAACCAAGACAGTAAAAATTTACGAGCCATTCACGATACGTTCGTAGGCGGCGACATGTCTTTCGATGAGTTCCGTACGTTCTTCAGCGAGTGTGCTGCCCAGCCATATGGATTCGCAGTCATAGATTTGACGTCCAAAGTGTACGATGGAAAATATCGTTGCGGGTTCGATCGCTTCTATAAGCCGAAGGCAAGTATTTAAAGACACGATATAGACAACATATAGTCGACATACAACCACGATGTGGCCCAAGGCAAGTATTTAAAGACACGATATAGACAACATATAGTCGACATACAACCACGATGTGGACAAAGGCAAGTATTTAAAGACACAATATAGGCAACATATAGTCGACATACAACCACGATGTGGACAAAAGTTTCGTCTAAACAGGAGCGAGACGCCCTGACTCAGGATTATTTAGCTCGCAGAAATCGATTGAGACAGCGTTTCGTGGATGAGAAGCTCGGTGAAGCCAACCTTCAGTACGATGCGGCAAAGCTTTTTAAACCAATAGCCACAGCCACGGCTGAATCCCAGGCGGCTACGTCTAAGGAGCTGCAGAAAGTTACCAGCGCTTTACAGGATTTGCCGGCGCAGATTTCAGAGTCTGCTAATTATAACCCGATAGCAGCTTTGTTCGGTGATTCCGCAGGAACAGCAGCTGCTCCAGCCCTTCCAGCGCTTCCAACATCCCGAATTCCCCCCGCATTTTTAGTCGATCCAAACAAATATCTCAACGTCGCGGCAATCACACGGCATGGGTTTAAACCTCCGAGCGAGCTCGATTTAGCCGACATTGCAGGTGCTGAAAAGATAATCGGTGAGGTAAATCACTATAATCGCCACACCCTGGGCAAAGAGAAAAAGAAAGCCAATAAGCAAGGAGACGAAGAAAAGGTAGATGAGGTGACTGCAGATATCGAAGCCCTAAGGGAATATAAAAAGCGAATCGATACACTGCTAGCGGGCCACAGCCTCATCAAAAAGGGAAAGGGTTTCAGTGTCCCAGCCGTTCCTCTGAAATTACAAGGTAACGCATTGGGCGAGCTCTCCGTTGACCCCGTCGCGCTGTCTGCTGGTAGACTGAGAGTGTTTAAAGGTGGGAACCTCGTGCACGAAGCTCCGGCCGATGAGTCGCTGTTCAACCTACTAACGAAACGCTTCGCTAAGACTAAGCAATATTCGCCTCAGGCAATTGAAACTTTCAAAAAGCTCGTACAGATGTATGGTCTGCCCATTCATGGCCGGAAAAGTAAAAAGTTCCAGCTGATTCGTGGCGGCGCGGTGCAATTTTACAACGATCCAAACGCCCTGGTAGAGAGGTTGCAGCTTTTGGTGGCCTCTAAGGCCGCGGGAAACACTGGTCTCGGCAACGAAATCTCCGCCATTCTTGACGAGTTACTGCGTTCCGGTGCGATCTCCAAAGAGCTGGCACTCGAATTGAATAGAAACATGCTCATAAAATAAAATACACAAGATGGAACGCTCGGAGAAACTACTCGAAGAAATTCGAGAACTTTTGCAGCCTAAGGAGAATTTTAGTATAGTTGTTTCCTCAGATACTACAGGGTGGACCACGGCTTTCTCACCACCGCTGTACCTGGATCCAAAAAGACGCTTTGAGCTTGCTTTGGTCAATCTTGAAACCTATAATTCGATTCCGAACATTGACAGTTCAAATAACAAGTTCGTCTACAGCTCCACCAATGGACAGACGTGGAAGACGATCATTTTGCCCGACGGAAGCTACGAGATCGCACAGATTAATGATGAAATCAGCCGGCAGATAGAAAAGCAAAATCTGCCGCCGACAGGTGTTGTTCAACTCGGCTTTAATTCTCCTATTACTATAGGAGCCAACGCATCTACCCTACGCGCCTTCGTAAAGATAACGAATGCCCAATATATAGTAAATATGGCGCAATCTACTATCAGGCAAATGCTCGGTTTTAACCCTCAGAGGCTTGGTATTGGTTATAAAGAGGGAGAAAATCCAGTCGATATTCTCCGCGTGGACACAATCCTGGTAAATTGTGACATTATCTCTGGATCGTATCGAAATGGTAGCCAGCTGCCAGTAATCTACAGTTTTTTCCCGGATGTATCGCCCGGCTACAAGGTAATCGAGTCTCCGAAAAATCTGGTGTACCTACCAGTTGCACCTGCTGGCAACGTACAGGGCATTCGTGTGTGGCTGACAGACCAGAATGGTGAACAATTAAACCTCCGCGGTGAGACAGTAACTATAAGGTTTCACATCCGCAGTGCGTAGATTTTCACACTTAAATATTCTCATGTTTGTTCTTGGAATTAAAAAGCGGCGTCGTGTCGTGGGTGGTGGACTTTTCGACTGGATACCCAAAATCGCGGGTTTCCTTGGCCGTGCAGGCTCCTTCATTTCGGCGAATAGAGGCACAATCACAAACGTTGCCAAGGCGGTTGGTAATGTCGCGAAAGCCGGCGCCACAACAGCATCTGCCGTCAGGCAAATTGTTGATGCCGTGAAAGCGAGACGCGCTGCGGCGGTGGAAACGCAAATGAAAAACTCATCTGCCGCGCCTGTTGTTCCCGCACCTTTGGAGAAGGCGCTCAGCGACAAGAGCATCGAATACTTAAAACAACTGGCTGTGAGTCCGCCACCCGTTGTTCCGACAATGGCCGACATAAACAGCCGCATTGCTGGATCCGGTTTCAAAACTATAAAGCCGAGTCGTTGTGGTAGGGGTCTGTTTCTTGCAAAATGAAAAAAAAATTTCCGACTAATTCACAAAACGGAAAAAAAATGTTTAACCCACCACATATGAAATTCATTTGCAACATGATTAATAATTGAAGCTTGAACGTTTTAGCTATAATAATGGCGGCATTTGACGTGCCGAGTGAAATGTTGGACATCGCTTCGGCGGTACCCGATGATAATAGCATCGAATCGTTTGAATACCGCGAGTATGAATCACAAAACCCTGCGGCTATTAACAACGGTCAGGCCATATAGATAGACATCCAGAACCAAGACATTTTCACACAGCCTTCCAAGAGCTACCTTCTTGTGGAGGGCAGGATTACATCAACTGGCGCGGCTTACATCGCAGACTCGTTGGTGTCATTCATCAACAATGCTATCCCGTACATGTTTTCTCAAATTCGATACCTGGCTAACAATACCGAGATAGAGAATGTCATGTCACCTGGGCAAGCCACGACGATGAAAGGCATGCTGGTATACGGCGATGATTTTTCCAAAGGCGAAGGTTTAAACATGTGTTGGCAGAAGGACACGAGTGCGGCGGCGGCGGCTGCGAATATCGGCTTCGAGGCCCGTCGACTGATGATCATTGGAAAACCCGTCCCTATTGGAACGTTTTCATTCATCGTTCCCTTAAGACATCTATTCGGTTTTTGCGATGATTATCACAAGGTCGTATACGGGATCAAACACTCTTTACTGCTGAGCCGGCAGGGGGATGCAGACGCGATCTTCAAGGAAGCCGCAGCGGCCAATGGCCAGATCATGCTGACTAAACTCTCCTGGTTCATGCCGCATATAATACCCGCTTTGGAGTATAAAAGCATGCTTATGAAGCAGATTGAAGCCAAGGTTAAGGTACCTGTGGCATTCCGCGCCAAGGCAATGCGACAACATTGCGGTGCCACGAGCGACGACTTTTTCCTGGCGTTTGAGCGTTAAGTCGGGCACGGAAAAGCCACGCTGGATTCTTGTTGCTTTTCAGACTGGAAAGAATGCACATCAAGGCCAGAATCCGGCACTGTTTGACCATGCACAGGTTCGCAACATATTCGCTTTGCTCAACACCGATCGTTACCCGGTGGTTGACATGAATCTCGACTTCACCAAGAGGACAACTTCTCGCGCTTACAAGGCCCTACGTGACTTCAAGGAAGAATATTGCGGTATAGACGCGCGTGAATCGTCATGCCAACTGACACCAATGGAATTTGTAGATTTGTTTCCGATCTTCGTCCTGGACGTGCGCAGGCAATCCGAACGACTTAAAACCTCTGTACAGGACATACAAATCAAGGTGGACTTTAACGAAGGGGTACCAAATAATACGACGGCATATGCCGTCCTGATCAGCGACCGACTCCTGAATTTTGAATCGGATGGCAGCAAATTCAACGTCGTCTACTAGAAATCGGTTTTTCACATTTAGATACAAGGCCCTCTTTTAGATATATTTTTTCCAAAAATGAAAACTGAATACGTTGCGTTCGGCCTTTCACTGACCGAAGGGCAAAAGCAAACATTGGCTAAAGCTGCGCGCGCCGGCACTGGTGCCACGATCCGACTCGCTCATGGCCAGCTTCGTGGAGACGATAAGCTCGCGCTGACAAAAGTTCAAGCCGCCCGAATCGTGAAGAAGATTTCGGAAGGCGTTGGCATGGAGCTGAGATTCACCAAAACGCAATTGAAAAAGATGACTAAAATGGGTGGATTTCTTCCACTACTGGCTCTCCTCCCGCTGCTTTTTGGTGGGTTATCCGCGGCGGGTGCCGTGGCTGGTGGGACCGCTGGGGGTAGTAAAGGCTGTGCAGAGCAAACAGGCCAGCGACGCTGCACTGGCGGAGGCGGCGCGTCACAATCGCGAACTCGAGGCCCAGGTCCGCGGGACTGGTTTATATCTCGGGCGTGAGACTCGTGGTGGTTGTTGCCCAATGTGTAAAGGATCGGGTCTCTACATCGGACAAAAAAACTAAAACCTCTTAGCAACTTCGATATAGAGAAAGTTGCCAGGGCGCTGCCGCATTTCCGCGGTGTTTTCATGCGAGATGGTCTGCATGCCGCGGCTCGTGAGAAGGAGTGTGGAGTTGTTAATTTAGATTCTGGTTCCGGCGATGGTACTCACTGGGTTGCCTATTGGATAGATGGGCCTACAGCCATCTATTTTGACAGTTATGGGCTGGATCCGCCTCTCGAAATTTCTCGATATTTAAAAAATCCTATAAGAACTCAAACATTTCAGCTGCAGGGGCCCGATGATGTGGTATGTGGTCATCTCTGCCTGACCGTGCTAAGAGAGCTCGCTGCCGGAAAGAATTTTGAAGACATCGTGCTTGACCTATGTTAGACTTCCGTCACCTTTTTGTATATAAAAAATGCCGGTTGATAAATTTGGAAGAGACGGTGGAGGTGGGGTGGGAGGGGGGCAGATAAGCGCCGCTGGGCTCGTCCACAAAGCGGGTGATACCATGATGGGAATTCTGTCGGCTGGAGGTTTTCGACTGACAAACGTGGGAACGCCCACGATGGAAACAGACGCCGCGACAAAGGCTTATGCAGACATCATAGATCAGGACAACTTACAAATCACCGGTGGAACGATGTCTGGTGTTCTAAAAATGGGTGGCCACAAAGTTACTGGGCTGCCCACAGACGCTGGTGCGTCTGAAAGCGACGCTGCGAGCTGGGCACAAGTGGTACGATACGCGGACCAGAAGGCGACCGCAGCCGAAAATCATGCAGACCAAAAGCTTATCGATGCCAGGCAGTACACGGACGAGAAGAATGCGGGGCTGAGAGATTCCGTTAGGCGGTATGCAGATGACAAGGACCTTATTGTTAAAAGTTATGTTAACGAGCAAGATGTTATCGTCAGGAATGCGTGCGTGCTCAAATCCGGCGGTGTAATGACTGGAAGTTTAGTTATGGGTGGCCACCGAGTTACTGGGCTCCCAACAGAAATTTCAGGATCCGATAGCGACGCAGCGAGTTGGAAACAAGTGTCAACAGCGGTCGCTGGCGCTCTAGTAAAACTCGATAGAGTACCCACGGAGTCGTTGCATGTGGTGAATAAGCGGTATGTAGATTCCCGCGACGCTTCTTACAGACAGTACGTGGATGAGAAGGTCACCACCGCTAGAAGATATGTGGACGAGAAGCATGCTATCGTAAGAGGCGGGCATGTGCTCAAAAGCGGCGATTCTATGACTGGTGATTTGACCATGGGTGGCAAAAGAGTGACTGGGCTCCCAACAGAAATTCCAGGATCCGATAGCGACGCCGCGAGTTTGAAACAGGTGACGCAGCTGATCAGCAACGCCACTAAGAATAATGATACGGCGCCGGCTGGACCAAAGTACTTGACTAACAAACGGTATGTGGACGCGAAAAACGCTGAGATTGGAGCTTCAGTTAGACTCTATGCGGACCAGAAAGCTGAAGCTGCTAAGACGTACGCCAACGAGCAAGATGTTATCGTTAGGAGCGCATGCGTGCTTAAAGCTGGTGATGCAATGACTGGTGATTTAATCATGGGCGGTAAAAGAGTTACTGGGCTCCCTACGGGCGCAGCAACGTCCGAAAGCGACGCGACGAGTATGGCACAAGTATCGAAGCTGATCGCCGACAACATGACAAAGAGTGATAGAGTACCAACAGAACCGTTGCATGTGACAAATAAACGATACGTTGACGTGAAAAACGCTGAGATTGGAGCTTCCGTTAGACTCTATGCGGACCAGAAAGTTGAAGCTGCTAAGAGGTACGCCAACGAGCAAGATGTTATCGTTAGGAGCGCATGCGTGCTCAAATCCGGCAGTACCATGACCGGTGATCTGGCTATGGGTGGTAAAAGAGTGACTGGACTCCCAACAGAAATTTCAGGATCCGATAGCGACGCTGTGAGTTTTAAACAAGTGACGCGGCTGATCACCATCGCCACTACGAATAATGATACGCCGCCCTCGGGACCATGGTACCTGACCAACAAGCGGTATGTAGACAGTGAGATAGCTAATGAAAGGCGATACGCGACGAGCATCAAGATTCTCAACTACAGCGGCCACATTCCGCCCCTATCCAGAAACGTTTCCGAAACGGGTTTTATTGCCTCAGCCAACGAATCTTTACCCACTAACCCGCCTCATATGGCATTCAACTCGGGTGTGAGGGGTGAGTGGAAGACGGCGTCCAGATCGAGAGCCGATATTGATGCTCAGGTTAGTGGGACTTGGTTACAGATTGAATGCCCGACGCCTATGCGAGTATGGAAGGTTAGTCTGACTGGGGGAATTAGTTCTACTGCTCCGCGTGTCACGTCCTGGAAGATTTATGGGACACCCGATAATGAAAATAGATTTGATGCGCTCATCACCTCCAATGTCACTTTGACTAATTCTGCGCAAGAGTTCACCTTCACAACTGAGAGTTTATACAAAAAATTCAGGCTGATGGTCTTGGCCACCAGCCCACCACAACCTACTTTTGGAATAACCCACTTCCAGATCTATACATATTTTAGACACGGGGGATAGTCAGTAGTATAGAAAAAATATGACTGACACGCACTACAAGATTCGGGGGTATCTCCGTCAACACGGAGAAATAGACATGTGCAAATACAGCATAGACAGTCTAGGTGATGTGGGCCACTGGGGATACGACATCCCGAAGCCCACCGCAGAGCTATTGACCGCGGTGCCTCAACAACACATCGACTTCGTGTCTGACGATTACCACAGCCGCGATATCTATACGGCGGCCGGAACGGTAACCACCAGTGCGTGGCAAACTCTTCCATTGACCGCTGCGCGTTTTCCGTGTATAAGTTTGCAAACCGCCAATGAGGGGATTTCGTTAGAGTGCGGGTTCTGGAAGCTAACAGTCTTTGGTGTTTGCGGTGGTGATGCAACAGTTCGCGTTATAGCACCGGCAGCTGCTGGTGGTAGCATCGATCGTACAGTCGATATTTCAAGTGGGCAATTTGATGTAGCCAGGGCAATATTCGTTCCAGGACAAACGAGTTTCCGAATTGAAGGCAAAAAGAGAGGCGTTGAAAGTACTTCATCTATCGACTTAAACGTAACTTTACTAATAGAGCAACTATAAAAATACAATGTCTTTGTATCCAACGCTTACGGAGCCGACAATTTCGTCAGACACGAAGTCGCAGACGTTTCGTCTGCAGAAGATTGGTGAAGTAGAAGCATTCCTGAGATCTGAGGCGATAAGTCGAGGACAACTGTGCAAAAAGTATAAGAGGGTTGTAGATGTGGCTAATGGGGCCTCGGCCGGCCTTGCTATGGTGAGTCTTGGAACTGGGGTGGGTGGGGCAGCTATGTTAGCCACTGGTATTGGTTTTATTCCTGGTATTGTTCTGGAGAGTTTAGCCATAGCGACGAGTTTTCTGGATATTATTGGAAATGTTATTAGTAGAAGTTTTGTTGCTAAAGCTTCAAAACACGACGAAATTTGTATTTTGGCGGAGAGTAAGCTAAACACTGTTCATGACCACATTTCTAAGGCGTTGGAAGACACGGCTATTAGCGATGAAGAGTATAAGCTTATTTTGGGAGAGGAGGAGAAATATAGAACGATGAAGCGTGATATACAAAGCAAGAATGGAAAAAAAGAGTTGCCGAGTCAAAGCAAAGACGAGATGGTGGCGGAACTGATCAAGAAACTAACCAGCGCTGGGTCTTGCCCGCGAACCTCAAAATAAAAGTTTTCATCGTAGGTGGTTGGAGTAGTGAGTCTGCTGTTGTTCCCAGTGCGCCACCAGCATATTATTAGGAGGGGGTCAACATTTTGCCGACGTTTCGTAGTAGTGTCACATCCATATTTAGCTTCTAATAATGCGGAAGGCTTATTTTTTCTAATTTACAACGAAATTTACAGGGGGTCCAAATTTGGCAAACGGTCCCGAAGTCATACCACACCCTCATTATACCGCAGAATGCTTAATTTTTCTAATTTACAACGAAATTTACAGGGGGTCCAAATTTGGCAACCGGTCCCGAAATGATACCACACCCGCATTATACTTCTAACACCGCAGAATGCCTGATTTTTCTAATTTATAATGAAATTTATGGGGGGTCAAAATTTGGCAAACGGTCCCGGAGTCATGCCACACCCTCATTATATCGCAGAATGCTTGATTTTTCTAATTTATAACGAAATTTATGGGGGGTCCAAATTTGGCAAACGGTCCCGAAATGATACCACACCCGCATTTTACCGCAGAATGCTTAATTTTTCTAATTTATAACGAAATATATGGGGGGTCCAAATTTGGCAACCGGTCCCGAAATGATACCGCACCCGCATTATACTTCTAATACAGCAGAATGCTTAATTTTTCTAAATTATAACGAAATTAGCAGGGGGGTCCAAATTTGGCAAACGGTCCCGAAATGATACCACGCCCGCATTATACTTCTAATACCGCAGAATGCTTAATTTTTCTAAATTATAACGAAATTTATAGCGGCCAAATTTCATAGACGGTCCTATATGATGCCACACCCGAATTATACTGCAAAAGGCCTATCGAATGTACTATGTTTAGCCTTTTATCTGTTATGTGCTTTAGTAAATACACACCACAGGATAAACATGCTGTTTAACCCATTTTCGCGCTTGAATGTAGGGGACTGGCCCCTTTTTGAAGTGAATATAGGTTTTCCAGGTCGCTTTAAAAATTTATGTTCGTTTGGCAATGACTATAGACAGTGTGCTAAACCACATGTTTTTATGATATATAGACAATGCAACAGCCACAAGGTTAACGAGCACAGCAAAAACCACGGTAATTCCATACCCGCATTTATCTGAACTGGACTGCTTAAAAAATAGCAGTGGGCTCAAAAAGCCCGACGACCTGGCAACATATTTTCAACCTTTCGATAAACAGACTCATTCAGTCTATTACTTTTTACATAGCAGTCCATATATTGTAGTGCTGCAGACTTTCAAGCAAACGTGGTTAAGCAACGTTTCAAGCAACACAGTCGTTTTTATTAGGCGGAGCCACCGCAACCAGAAACAAGAGAATAAATAACTTGAATACATAACTAGAATAAATAACTAGAACGGGGTGCAATTGAGAGGAAGCTCGAGAGAGAGGCTCTGACACAGATGATAGTCTTCTGAGCCACTTAAAACCTTGTAATGTTATGTTATGTTATGTTAAATAGAGGTTTATATGTTATTAAACAGAAAGCGGTGCACTGCTTCATTATAACGGTTATAAATATATTAATAACCTACTACATATATACAAACATAATACGAGCACTCTACATCTGATTAACGGCATGATCAATGGTTAATAGTTCTGTTGTGCGCGAGGCCTCATATAGGCTTATAAACACATTCCATGGCTAAAAGCAACGATGAATGGTTGTTACTGAATTAGATTGCGCGAACTAATGCGCGAGAGACTGTAAACAACAGGTGCGCGATCAGGCAGTGTATAGACTACATCAATTACTTGGCACGCACACTTCCCTTCCCTTTTAGTTGATGGTGTTATTGAGCCATTTATCAGCGCCGGCTGCTGGTTCGTGTGCCAGACAAGCCTACGAATCCTTGATTGACATGTCTGAATAGACAACAGGATGGGCTTAAATAATGAGGCACAGCTTTAAAGCCGATCTGTTTATAAAGGCTAGTTGGTCACGAGAAGGCTTGGATGCACTGGCTTCCCACCCCATAAAATACGCTCTAGTAAATCGAAAAAACGACTCGTAGATATGTCTAGATTTTTCAGCGTAATATGAATTATGTCATTATAAGCCACCACGGCTTCTGAGGCGCCTTAAAAGTGGTGTCCCCTTATTTTAGACGTGGTGGCGGCTTGTAAGCGCTAGTACACATCTACTGGGAGGATTACTAACGGTAGATGGCCAATGTACAAAGATTGGCTTGGCGGCAGCGATGTATGGCAGATTGAGTAGGATGTGGAAGACGAACAGCATATCAACAAGAACTAAATTGATACTGTATAGGGCATTTGTCACAACAGTACTGATGGATCTGAGTGTTGGTGATTACGGAAGCATCAGCACTCAGATCCACAAGTGCTGGAGTGACGAAAGAAGGATTCTAGTGGCGGAATTGGGCTGGCTAAGAAGAATATCGGGGAGGACCAGACTAGAGGGAATTCGTAATGAGGTAATCCTGAAAGAGTTAGGACAGAGAGAAACAGTGGTGGACAAGATCAGAAAAAGAAGACTGACGTGGTTTGGGCACGTAACAAGAATGGACGACCAGCAAGGGCATTACATTGCCACGTGGAGGGAACACGGATTCGAGGAAGACAAAGACATGGATGGAAAGCGTGTCAAAAGATCTTAAAGAACAAGACATGGACTTGAGAACGGCCCTGGATACAATCAGAGGCAGAGAGAAATGGAGCCATCTTGTGCAACCTCATCGCCGGCACAGACCTAAGGGAAGAGAGAAGAGGAAGAAGTTGTGTAAGGATTTTCTGCATAGCTGCAGTAGTGCAGTATGCATAAACACAAAAGCACGGCTCTTACAAAGCTTCAAGGAAAACATTTTCTATAATCTGTATACCATCTGTAAATCAGTGTGAAAAATGAAGGACCACAGTGTAGTGAAACACTCGCTATTGATACTTTTGAGTTTATACATTCAGACATGTACGTCAATGATTGTTATGTGCATAATGTGACTTCATGTTCAATTCATTATTACTTGTCTGTTTCTATCTGCATCAGAATTTGTGTGAAATGTGTTGAATTGTGCACCAGTCCATAGTTTGATGTTTCTTCTAGGTCAGCCTGGTTATCCAACGGGACAGGAGTGGCTTCTCAGTGTCCTGCCAAACGACGCACGAGTTGGAGCCTATCCAAACTACGTTTCCATCAGTCGGTATTCATTCTGTCGAACCTTGAAAATTAAAATAGACTACATGACTATATTGTTTGGATCCAACGTTACGTGCCTATGATTGTACCCTTTTGTCTTAGTTGTCACAGTCTTTTGACAGAAACAGGAACGAGGACAAATGAGGTTAGAGATAGACAGACAACCACGTGGACAGACAGTGGAGAAAATCACTGCAAATAATAGAAAGGCATTTATGCCGAATTGCTGGACTCTTGTTTCGAACAGTGTTGTGGATAATTCGACAAACGCCTGCTATACTCTATGCGATGTCGTTGTTATGTCAGAATAATGGCTTACATAGGCGTAGACTCTGTGGGGGGCGGGGGGGAGCCCCCCAATAATTAAGCTGGACTGTACATCCAATGCAACAAGTGTAGAATTAATAACCAAATCCCCCCAATATTTTGTACAAGTTTACGCCAGTGATGGCTTATATCAAAGGATCGTATTCTGTTATTTTGCGACAATATTATGACAAGGCTATGTGTAACATATTCAAATACTGTTGTATTCTGTTGTCTAAGACATTGGGAAGTCATACGGTAAGGCCTAGTGTATATGTTATTGAAATGTCGTTGCATTCTGATATTTCAGGCACATGGCAGTCCTATGAGAAGGCTCTTTTGGGCAAAGCTACACTCGTCGAAATGGACTTAGATCTTGTGGACATCATCTGGACGGACCCAGATCGACCCCCTCGACCCAACAATCCGCCTTTCGTTCACACCATTGACTTTGCAGGTATGCCGCTAATCACGTGGCACACTTCACCACATATTCTTATGTCATTGTTTCATTCCATTGTATTCATGTCAGTTTATAGTTCACGTAGAATGCAGTAAAAATATATGTCGCAATATTCTTGCGATGCCATTGAAATGAATGGAGTTTTCAGGGCTTAACCCGACTGTGAAAACTACGACATTAGGTATCGGAACCTTGCTTATTCTTCACATGCCGTGTCTGCGATGGTTTTCGCATATTGCATAACTTATGATTGCCTTAGGCATTACATTCTTTTTATCACATGTGAGGATCGTTAAATAAGGATTATTGGATGGATAATTAGTGGATTATTAAGGTCGGACCAACCAAACTTTTAATAATAGTTGAATTAAAGTCAACCTCCTTATAGTTATCCCCATTAAAATAATTCTCCTCTTCCGATTGTTGGAATTTATTTCTGCTTTAGTGATTCCTTCGTTTTAATACCAGTTCAAAAATAAGTAACTAGGTAAGTATGAAAAGGAAATAAGAGCAGAGTAGGTAGGTATGCATGTATAGTATGTATGCATAGATACTTATGTATCCATGTATGCATATGTAATTGATTTAGTAAGTAGATTAGTAGGCATATAAATAGGTAGATAAGTAAGCAAATAAAACAAATATTATTTTCGTCTGATTTTCTTAATTTCTGCCTTAGTACAAAATAATTAAGCAGTTAGGTAAGAAAACAAGTTATTAAGTAAGTAGATTAAAATAATGGTAGTATAAATGTGATGCATGTGTACATATATTGTGTATTTATTGTTCTTATGTAGACATATTTGGAACAATCCACGTATTTCGTTGCTAGATTGTGCTTGTAGGAGTGGATTGGCAGACTAAGTTGTCACAAGTTCGAGAGAAGTTCGCCGAACAAAACGCCAATGCATTGGCTGTTACGATTCTAGAGGAATCTGCGTGTAAGTCAACTGCCATCGAGTTCTCTGATTATCTGTTGATCTGTTCTAAGCTAACGACATCTATTGTATCTGCTGCTGAAAACTAAAGGGGATCGCTCTGAGCAACAACACAATTAATATATCATTTAAAACACACGAACACATTTAGGAGTATGTTGGCAAACGTAAGTTTCTGAGCGTCTTTAAGAACTTCTTGACAGCAGAAATATTTACAGCTCCTATTGGAAACATACACACGCTTTTACGGGTTTTATAGAATTGTACCTTTTCTGCTGCTTGCAAATTAAGCAAGCTTCTCTTGTTTTACTTATGATCCTACCATTTGCTTAAGATAGATGTTGGTCGTTTTGGGTGACTGATCAGTTGCTTTGCGTGGCTGTTTGCGCTCATCCATGCAGTTCTTTTAAGTCATTCAGATCTTAACTTTAGAAAATTCATCTTTTGCGACGTATACTTACCCACCGTAAGATGCCTTCCGGTTCTCTGAGACCCTGACCTACTGGATTTCGATCTACATCTCTCCAAAGGACAACCTTTATAAACTGATGTCTCACTTCTAATTAGCAATCATGGACTGATGCCTTGTACATTGTGAGAATGGCGCTACAGAAGTCGTCAAATCAGATCAGATAAAAAGACTATTTTTAGCAAACATTTCTCCGTTACATTTTGTGGCATCACTTTACTCGTGAACAAATTTCGGTTGGAGTTTCTATATAAAGAGCTTATCATGGTTCTCAATGATGCAATTTGATTTCTATTCTCTCTTTCCATAGGGTTTGTCTGCAGTTTATGCAGCAAGCTCTGATCTGATTGCTGAGAAACAAGTTAGTCGATGTACTTAGATCGTAAATAGGCGTCTTTATATCTATTTAACTACTGTTGTGCTTTCGGAATACATACGAGAGGCGCTATATAAATATTTTGTTACAGTTCATTACGCCTAATGATTGTTTTGCTGTAGGGCTGTTTAACCTGCGTGGAACGGACCAAACGTCGTCTCTATTCTTCGCATATTCTATTGTTCTTCCAAATGAAGCAAGGTCAGTTCGAACTGTTTCTGTGTCAAACTCAAGTGTTTCATTTCAGATGCTGAGAATGACATTGGTCTAATTTTCAGATCTGTTATTATGTGACGCATTCCAGTACATGCTAGAATGGCTAAATTCACAATTCGCTTCTCGTATAACTTTATATTATGTTTCGTGCACCTCCTCCTGTATTAACCTGTTTGTTAGCCACAGTGCGTTTGCAGGTGGTTCATTAAAGAACATACTTACTTACTTACTTCTTATTTGATAAAAGAATCTGGCTCTAGAGAGGCAGTTAGACTTGCCTAGAAAGAAGTTTACAAATCGTAGTCGTAAGCGTGAGAATTCGAAAGCGCCTATAGGAAGCCACATCGTGGAAAGAAGGTGCTGAGTCAAAACGAATGGTAAGGTCAGGTTCGATTCCAGATCAAGATTAAGAAAGTCAGGCGGGCATAAAGTCTTTTTTCAGAAATTTTGACGACCTATTTTGGAGGTTCGTGAAGACTTTTGTTTAGAGATTTTGGCAACACCTTTGTAAATAATTTTAACCATTTAAGAAAATGTGACCTTTTGTAAGTATTTTTAGTCAGCCAGATATTGAAAAATCATTTAGAATTCTCAGAAGCTTCTGATTCTCTTCAAATGCCTATATTTTCCTCTTCGTGCACTTATGCTGTCGTCCTTTTTCCATGAAGTAGCTTTTCACAGACCCGGACTGTCGGATTAACCTCTCAGATAGGGGCTTCATAACTATTTCACAATTTAGCTCTCTAAGGGCCTATTGTGGATCCCTCATTACGCCGCCTAGAATACCCAGTAGCCTACTAGAGAAAACAAATCTCCACTTGGGACAAAAGCGGGATTGAGGTCCTTCTAGTGGGAACGTGGAAATTCCCTTTCTCCTTTAAATCACATCCTCCATGCCTTTCCGCGCTCGTCGCATCCAACCAAAGACGTTTGAGCTTTTCATACAACATCACTATAGAGCTGGCATTATTGTAGGGTTTTTGGATTCTTGGTATTTGTATCAGGTATTCTAATTTACGAATTTTGTATTTCATTTGAGCAGATTCAGCAGCAAAAATCAACGACACTGATGTTCAGAAACTTAGAATGCGATGTATGTTTCAGGCTGTACCTAAATAACTACAAGAGTTTGATCAATTCGACGGAAATTCAAAACCACCTGCAGATCCACCCCGACGGAACATGTCGGACCCCAGGACTCAACTGCATTAATGTACGAATGCACTTAGACTTTCTTTTCTTCATTCATACATTCATTCATTATATCTTTTCAATCGCTCATTCCTTCCTTCCGACCTATTAGCATTTCTGTTTCTTAGAGTCATTCTAACGCTTCCATCTTTGCTCTTTTGTCCTCTCCGTCTGCGTAATCTTCCTTTATTTTCTTTACTTCCTTCCTTCTCTCCGTTCCCAGTCACATAAGTTGCACACACATAGGAACATTCATAGATACATTATACATACATACATACAAACATACATACACGAGTGCTACATAGTTAATCTTGAGAATGATGCCAAAGTGTCATGATTGTGCTGTGTAGGTCTTCGACTACAGTGCCATAATGAATGACATCGAAGAGTTGGCTAGCAGAAACCTAAGCGTCTGGCTCGATACGACGGCAAATTACGCCACCTATGACGCTGCTGGGGTTAGTAAAAGTGACCTCCATTTTATGGGGAGAAGTTTAATAATATAAAAGGACGATATTGATAGGTGTAAAAATGCGTGGAAAAGGTAAACAGAGAGAATGGTAAAGTGGAACACGAAAACTGCTAAATAAGCGAGAGAAGAAGGTAGATGCCACGAATTGAGTAAGAAATCTGTAATGCAGTGTCGAATTCCATTCGTAGGCTTTATTTCAAACTCTGTATCAAGTCAACAGCCTTAGCTGTATCAAGTGAAAAGAATTAGCAAATGGGTGAATCAAAGTACCGCCATAGATGCCTTCACACGATTAACATTGACACTGAATCTCAGTGAATTTACAATTTTGACGTTTAGAATTGTACAATTTTACCATTTACAATTTCAGCATTTGCGACTTTAATGTTTACAGTTTTACAATTTTACCAGTTGCAACTTTACCGCTTCCAGTGTTACAATTTTACTTATCTCGAAATTTACGAATTCCACTATTACAGTTTTACCATTTGCACTGTTGCGATTTAGGCCTACTCTTTTATTATTTGCAGTTTTGGAAGTTTTTCAGCGTATTTTTATCATTTCCATTTCTACAACTTTTATCAGCAGCAGTTTAGGCGTAACATTTAAAATTTTCCCATTTGCAATTTTGTCAGTTTTAATTTGTTCATGTGCTATTTTGTATATTTATCATTTGCATCGTTCCATTTTTAACTTTAAACTCCACACATTTCAAGCCTTTGAAGCTTCCATTCTCCAACGTAACAATTTGTAATTCAGATTTGTACCATTTCCAACGCTACAATTTGATATGTTACAAATTTGCTATCTGCAAAATTTCTCGCTATGGGCGAAAGTGTCTTATATGACGAGAATAATTGATAGAAAGCGCTGAAAACAGAAGATTTAGGAATGTTAGAGGACAGAAAATAAACATTATTTTAAAGACGCGTGTCCCGAAGACCAGGCAACCACTATATAGATCTTATATATAGGCTAGATCCCATTATATATATTCTATATAATCATACATCTACATACTTATAATGAAATTTTGTTGGTGCTGTTTTTCCTGTAGGTTAAATTAGACCGACTGTTTAAAGCCTAATACTTATATGTTTTGTTTGTCTGGGTTGAAATGCAGATGAAGAGATTGGTGCTTCGTTCTCCTATTGCTCTCATGAAGTCCATCAAAAACCCAGTGGAGAAAGTGAAGTTTGCCGATTGCATTGTGAGTTCTGAATGCAAATTTATATCGATAGTGAAATTATAGGCCTCATAGGCCTAACAATGACGACCATAGGGATAAATCAACTGAGTAATTTAATGTAAGCAAGCTCTATGTAGCGTCTTTAAAAAGACAATTTACTGCATTAGCTCTGACTAACGGCGTCCATTCATTTAACCACAAAATGTAAGCTATACACACAGATTAAAATCAGGTGAAATACCAACGTATCACATTCTGCCAGAATCTCAAGATGAACCATCATTTCAAATAGTCTATTCTCAGCTGAGCGGGCTGTAAGGCCTATAAATTGGCGTTAAAATAAACGCAAATCCATACAAAACTATGATTCATCAACAGTCCAAAACTTATCATCTCCTCACTCCCCATCTAGGTGTATACATATAGATAAATTAATAACGGATTCGTAAGAGTTTCATGCACCTCTCATAAGGTTACGAATTCATGGAACCGAAGGAGTAATTGCGCTTTTGAGAGGCTTTTGAAAGACTCTAAATAAAGGTTGTGATGTATAATTATGCATACCTTCACGAGGTTAATGTGGATGAGAGCAGCATTTGCTTTGTTTAAAAACGTATAAAAACTAGAACTAAAGGTTTGCAACTGAAATAATTATAATTACTTACGTGAGATGTAATCTGAATTTGATGCTTATATTTACTAGTATAGAAATTTAAGTTACTTTAAATTACTGAAACTGAGCGAACAGTGTAAGAACAAAGCTAAGAAAAACAGAGGTATTTAATACCTCAGTTTTTCGGTGATAGATTTAAAATTCTAAATGGTGAAGAAAGATGATTTGTACATGGTATGTGCATTCTATTTGTGTAGATGCGAGACTCGGCGGCATTAATCGAGTTCTTGGCCTTACTTGAAAAGGAGGTTAGTTCTGACCATTTGTAAATGATAAATTTAAATGATAAATTCAATAGGGTGTCTGTTTTTTAAACGCTTTATTGATGTATAGGCGTAAATCGCGTGTGGTGGTGTTCAATTAGGCTTTTACTTTAAAATAAGATTAGTTTTTATCTAAAAGTTCATTTGTCATTTATTACGTTAAGCAATACCTGGTTTTATTTAATTTGCTGTTTGAAGTTATGTCCTGACGTTCTTTTTGCAAAAAGTACATAATACAGAAACCGATGTCTTTGTTTACCTAAGATAAAGTTATGTTCAGTTTTGGTGCTTTGATTTGATCACAGGTGTAGCCCCACTCTAGGCAAATCAAAGCGACAGGTATCGTAATTGCGCAGTTATAGGGAGCCTCGACGTGCACACCGCCCAGGCCACAGGGTGCTCCAGATCTGACCAAAAATTACCATGTTCAGAGAATCATCGCTGGCGATATAGAAACCGTGGATTGGGGAGGGGAGGGGGAATAAGGTTGTGTGGCAGTACTGGACGAAGGGAATACCAGACATCTTGTGCTACAGGTCTGTTGCCAAAAACAGATAGCACTGAATGCATAGCTCCTGAATTTCAGATAGGATGGATCCAGGGCTGTAGTGGTAAAATTTGAGGTGAGTACACGCTACCGGTGAGCAGCGGCGTCACCCACGGCTTTTTTAGGAATTCGTCTAAGAAAATTTCTGACTTTTACAAATTCTGAAAAAAATTCTTGCCATTTTGCGATTTCGTCTCTGAAAAAAGTTGATGACCTTTTTTTTTTTTTTTTTTAGTCATTCGCCTTCGAAACCTTTGAAAACCTCTCTTTTTTAAAAAAATTCGTTATTCGCTGAGTATACGGTCTCTAGAGAGGTAAGTATACGCTGTATACCCGCGTTACAACCCCGACTGTCCCCTCTCAAATTTCTCGAGAGGTAAGTATACGCTGTATACCCGCGTATACGCTCGACTACAGCCCTGGATGGATCACTCCGGCCTGGAATTGACAGATGAGAAGAGGATCTTAAAGCCAATGCGTCCTTACATAGACAACGAAATGACGAATGCAGATTGATTGTCTCTTTCTCTCTCTCTCTTCCTTTCTCTCTGTCTCAGTCTCTGTCTCTTTAAGCCTGTCTGCCTCTCTGTGTCTCAGTCTTTTACCGCTTTCTGTCTTTCTGCATCTCTCTGTCTCTGTCTATTTCTGTCTCTCCGCCTCTCTCTGTCTGAGTCTATGTCTTTTATGTCTCTCTGCCTCTCTCTGCCTCAGTCTCTCTCTCTTTCTGTCTCTCCGCCTCTCTATGTCTTAGCCTCTGTGTCTTACTGTCTCATTTTTTACACCAAACACTGCTGTTTCGTCAGAACGTCCTGTCTCTCTGTCTCGTCTCTGTCTCAGTCTCTGTCTTACTCTCTTACTGTCTCTCTGGCTCTGTCTGTCTCAGTCTCTGTATCTTTCCGTTTCTCTGCCTTTCTCTGTGTTTCTTTCTGTTTGTCTGCCTCTCTCTGTCTCAGTCTCTGTCTCTTTCTCTTTGCCTCTCTCTGTCTCAGTCTCTTTCTCTTTCTCTACTACAATTCAGTTTTTAATTGTATCGAATTCAGATTGCCGCTGGCAGACAATGGACAGAATGCAGTGCGGCCGATAGACTGCAGGAGATCAGAAGGTAAGGATTAGGTTGAGATTGTTTGCAATTGATTCAGTTTATGTTCCAAAAAGACGACTGTCCAATAGAAGACTTTTCTTTGTCTGTCACCGCAGAAGATATTGTGATTCTTGTCATAACTCACAAGAAGCTTTGAAATCCCTGTCCAATTCTGCGCTTTATATCAATTCTAATACCATTTAGAACTGTACATACAACGCCTCTCTTTCAACTTGTAAATCCAGCGAATCTTGATTTTTGTTTTCTGATGCAGTCGTAAAAGGGCGCAGTATACGACGTCATTTTCATTCATTTATGGAACATTTATATAGCGCCCCTTCAAGGCTGTTAAATAACTGTTAGAGATGCTCTGACATATGAAACTGATCTGATATCTTCTAAAGTGTTAATAAGCGTTACCTGCTTCCTTGTATGTTTTCCAGCACATATCCAAATTACAGAGGTCTTAGTTTCGATACGATATCTGCCTTTGGAAAGCACGCATCCATCATCCATTACATGCCAGACCGATCAAGTAACGATACAAACAGCGCCATCAACACGAAAGAGGTTTATCTGCTCGACTCTGGCGGACAATATCTGTAAGTAATTCATTGTCGAATTTATACTTCACTATAATGCCGTCTTCACTCCTCAATGCGCCACCAAATATAGATGCCTCACTAGTCATATAGATATAGGTCTAATCGTAATCGTAATTGTTAATTCCGAATATCCAAAGTGCTACTCAAAGTTCTAGAGACGGTGGCACCATTTGAGTTTTTACATCAAACACTGCTGTTTCGTCAGAACGTCCTGCCGTATCTTGAGCTGCAATCAATCAATCAATCAATCAATCAATCAATCAATCAATCAATCAATCAATCAATCAATCAATCAATCAATCAATCAATCAATCAATCAATCAATCAATCAATCAATCAATCAATCAATCAATCAATCAATCAATCAATCAATCAATCAATCAATCAATCAATCAATCAATCAATCAATCAATCAATCAATCAATCAATCAATCAATCAATCAATCAATCAATCAATCAATCAATCAATCAATCAATCAATCAATCAATCAATCAATCAATCAATCAATCAATCAATCAATCAATCAATCAATCAATCAATCAATCAATCAATCAATCAATCAATCAATCAATCAATCAATCAATCAATCAATCAATCAATCAATCAATCAATCAATCAATCAATCAATCAATCAATCAATCAATCAATCAATCAATCAATCAATCAATCAATCAATCAATTTCGTTTATTCTCAAAAGCAAGTTGACAAAATCGCAGCTTGTAACTTGGTACAACTATTTATCATAAATAATATTTCATAACTGAGTGAGTAAATTATAACTGTAGGCGTTATAATATAATTTGAGGTAAATCTAGAACAGGTGTTCATTGTTCAGTTTATGTTTTTAAATAATACTCGAGGTATGAAATTTTTATCATGTGTAACGGGGAGGAGGAAACGATGCGGTTTTGGTCTTTAGCTTATACCGGGAAGGGGGCGGCGCTGGGGAATAGTCTATGAAGAACATGCATATCATTTGTTCTTTGTTGCTGCAAATAGTCGGTCGTCCGCTGAGTTTATATTTGTTAGGTAGCCGCAGGGAGCACTTCTGGAAGGTTTATTAAAAGTGATGGGGAATTATACAAAAGCTTCGATGCATTTCAGACCAGTGTTTTCCGGAAAAAATTAACACCGAAGGTTAGTATGACTACACGTAACTAGCACTGGAAATGAGCGTATTTTGTGGGGCGTGGTGGCTCAGTGGTAGGCCTAAGTTCGGCGCCTTGTGACCGGAGGGTTGCAGGTTCGAATCCCACTCTAGCCGCTGCGTACGGACCTTGGGCAAGTCCTTCACTCGCAATTGCTCGTGGCGCTTCGGCGTGAAAATTCCGGCACAGTATCAAATGCTGTAGTCGGGAGCGCCTCTGAGTAGTAGTTGACTTCGAGAGGCGCTATAGAAATATTCGGAATAATAAATAAACAAATAAATTAATACTGGAGATAGCATCGAAAGAAGTGAAATTGAAAATGATAAAATCCAGAAGTATATAACACCGGAAGTAAGTAACCCTAAAAGTAACTAAAATTTGGTTTCACTAGGTAAAACTGAAATTACCACCGGATGTAACACCGAAGGCCTAGTTACATCGAAAGAGTAAGGAATGCCGGTGGTAACACTGAAAGCATGTAACGCAAGAAGTAAGTAGCTCATTATGAACAAACGCCCCTGGGCTCTGCTTGTCACCCCACTACACCCACAGGTCTAAATCTACTATGACTATGAGGCATTGGCTTAATAGGCCTGCACATCCATTACGTTGGGGGCAGATTTAGTCGTTTTATGTGTGCATAGGTTAAACAGCAGCTGCCCATCGGTTCTGATGCTAAACCCGCTAAAGCAGCAGCTGCTCTGCCGCCCTCTACAGGCAAGCGGACTCGGACTTCCACTGGACATCGATCTCTGGATAAGTCATCGTGAATAAGCCTTAGTGTATTGTACTTAGCCTTAGAGTAGCGCTTTAGAAATTTGGAGTTTACTATTACGATTCCGATCAAATGAGGACATAACGTGACCTCAGTTACAAGATTGAGTCATGGTTAAAAGTATCAGGCCCCATATCGCATAAAAATGTTCATAAAAATTGTTTTTCGTTACGTTGTCTTCTCTAGACACGTCCCTCGAACCGCGTCAATACAGCGGACAGAATAGCACGTCTGCGTTCCGCAATGAACAACATCACATTGACCGGAGAACCTCCTCTCGTCGCCTACCTTGTCTTGATTTCCGATGACCATGGGGTGAGTTTCCACTACAATCATTTGGTAGGCTCTTTATTCACGCATAATTAGATAGTCCAGCAAATCAGGAATTCATGCTCTCATTCAACTCTTGATCTTGCTATTGAATTCCGCTATAGGCCTATATAAATTGTTTTGTTACATTATATCACATTAAGCCACGGAAACAATAAGTATCGTAAAGGTATTACAGTTTAAAAGTGAAGAAAGTTCACCACATGGTGAATTGGGGACATAAATTTTCCACCACAATTTCACGTGACGCTAGTCTGTGGTCCAATATATAGGGCTTAGTGATGTCCGTTTCTGCTTGGATGAAACGCAAATTTGCATCTCTTAGGTATCATTATGAAAACTAGAGTTAGAGTCATGTGATAGTGGCATTCGTCGGCATTCTGCCGCTATACTTGCATTAGTAAAGCTAGCTCTGCAACGAGTATGAACCTAGTCTCATACTCGCCTATATATCTCTGACTCACCGCTCGATGTACTTGCCTTAATTTACACAATTTAGCATACAATTGGTTGCCTAGACCTTGCACCTCATTGGACTGTCGCGGATTTGAGTTGTTGGTCTGATTTTGTGTAGCGAAATGGACATATAAGAATTTCTAAATCATTTATATGAAAACGATGTGATCAATAATTATTTATTTCAAGTAAAAGCACACAATTTAACTCCTACCATGGAAGCTAAGATGATCTGCACACATAACCATGAAATATTGGATAGTATGAAGACTAATGAAAATGGTTGTTTCTGTCTGAACTTGGTTTAAGTTGCAACTTAAATTCGCTGATGATACCTACCTTTTTATTGGCTCCTCTCACATAGATAGCGCTCCGGAAGAATACGCACATGGCTCCTTGTGGGCTAATAGTAATAACCTTAACCTAAATCCCAACACAACAGGTGAACTAATAATTTTTGCTAGAGGTAAAGGACACCCCTCTATTCCCCCAAT
This sequence comes from Allolobophora icterica, assembly GCA_963556255.1. Taxonomy (NCBI): domain Eukaryota; kingdom Metazoa; phylum Annelida; class Clitellata; order Crassiclitellata; family Lumbricidae; genus Allolobophora; species Allolobophora icterica. Next base: position 3,807,162 of record OY744615.1, on the reverse strand, counting down.
CATTCCAGAAGCAATCCGGGTCACTTATTTGCAAGTCCCAGAAATAATAATCTGGTCTGACCTTGGAATAAATGTTCACCTTGGAATAAATGTTCATCATCACTCCATGCACTCCGAGTCCTACAATTCCACGGCTTTCCACCTCGTGTCTAGCCCGAAATAGCAAGAGGCACTACCATAGCTTCTCTGATGCATGCTTCCCCGACAGAGAGAGGGTTTCAAAACTGCTAAGGAAAATGCTATCCACATCCATTCAAAGCGCTTCTGAATTAGCAAAACAGGCAGATGAATGCCTCCTTAAGGCAGCCATTACAAATCCAGGCTATATTCTGCGACCTTATTTTCCACCTGATCGCAATATCCCTCATAATCTCCAACATTAGGGGCTCATAATTTCACATTACCTGATAAAAACGACAAAAACTTTATATCCCGTATGCTCTGTAAAAGCACTTATTAACAGTTAACTATTTTAGCACTATGCTGTTTTCTTTTATATGTATGCAGTATACCTTCTTTTAAACTGCATTCATCTGTTTAGCCTCTTTCATTAACTGTTATCTGATTTATTAACACTTGCAATTATTGTCTTTGTAACACTGGGTAATCCCATCACGTCTGTGTCGACGGGAATCTTTCAGCAAACGAATATTTGATTTGATTTGACCTAAATTTTAAAGTATTTTTGTTAACTTAACTGCTGTCTACCGTAATTGATTTTGACAATAAGACAGGATGGATAGGCCCTACATAAATTACGAGTTACACAGGTCTTTATGAAAGAGAGACGTAATTTGTAGAGCAGAGAACGAGAAGGGACCACGCACACAGGTCAATAATCGGAAAATAATTGAGAATTAATGATTAAAATCCGATGGAAATTAGGCAAATTTAGGTGATCAATGGCCTTTTTTTCTGTGTAGAGCGAAGGATCCGCGTGGGATCGTCGTTTGCAATACATGACGGGATTCTCTGGTTCAGCAGGTAACGATCACCTCAGTGCTATTCAATACTACTTAATACTATTAGTCACGGTCACGCAACATTTTGGTTAGAGTGTCCGTCACCCGATTAATTCTGTGAAAACTGAGCATGGGTCGACGCCATCCGATACTTTAGAAAGACTTGTGTACGTTTGCATATTCAAAGTATTAGATCATAGGTGACATAAGTAGTCGATCATATAATCCCTTTCCACATCGGCAACACCTGGATTAGTGTTATGAATGAACGAATAAATGAATGGAGAAATGCAAGAAGAGGAGGTTTAGGAAAAGAAAGGAATCGTGCGAGTTTGGTTTAGTGGTCAAAGTGCTGAGCTGTAAACCCAGAATTCGATCGAAATCCTAACACGGCGGAAAGATCTTTCTAGATTTCTGTCACACTTGTGTCTCTCGTTAACTTAGCTCTGGAATTAGTACACCTGTGGGAAGACCAGGTGGTGAGGATACTGACCACCTGCCTCAGTTGCCGAGTCCAAGAGGATGAAGTCATCTACACTTCACCCATCTCGGTGTTGGCTCAAAATACTCTGGTTTCTTCTTCTGATGCGTCATATTAAATAGAAGTCCTGTTGTAAGTCTATCGTGATGTAGACAATATGTTATTTCATTTTCCTTCAATCGGTAGGTCTTTGAACATCTGAATCACGCCTCTCACTTGAGACCTGAGCGTGACTTTACGACAGGTCTCCTGTTTAATCGCCGAAAAACGACTGTCTTCATGAAGATAGACATGCAGGAATGTGACCACTTCACTCTGTTGTCTTAAGCTGTCTACTCTCTTTAAATATATTTATTATTATTATTAAGGAGCTTTTATATACTTTTATATATCGCCCCTTCAAGGTGATTTACTCACGAGCGCTCCTAGTCCAACCACGGCTAAAGAGAATAGTTTTCAAGTTTGTAAGAAACAAGGTAGAGTGAGTCATAGGGACCAGGCAGAGTGCAACAGGAACGCCATTCCAGGTTGCGGGACCAGCGACCGAAAAAGAACGGCGCTGCATAATGGCTGTCCGCGTGCGGGGGACCAAGAGCTCGGCCTGGTCACTTGGTCAGCCGAGCGAAGAGCAGATCGCCGTAAGACCCCCGAGGTAGGGCGACACAATTCCCGCAGGTATGGGGGGGGGCAAGTCCCTCCAGACAACGCCTAACTAGTGCAGAGACCCTGTAGGCGATGCGCAGCGGGAAAGGGAGCCAGTGCAGAACATCCCGCAAGAAGAGGAGGTTTAGGAAAAGAGAAACCTGGCCAAATCTGGGTATGCGACCAATAAGACGTGCGGCTGCACGCAAAACCCGGTCCAAGCACCCAAGACGGGCAGCTGGGAGACCAGCGTAAAGGGCGCTACAATAGTCCAGACGGGAAACCACAAAGCATGGACAAGGGTGGAAGCAGCCGCCTGCGTCAGAGTGCGGGAGACTACCCTTAACTGACGATGACGAAGTTGATAATAACAGTCCCGGCAAAGCAAATTAATATGTCGCATGAATGTGAGCTCTTGATCCAGAATTACACCAAGATCCCGTACTGAGGAAGCAAAGGAAACCCAGGGAAATTCAAGTGACAGAGCCTCAAGGTTAATTTTTGCAAACCAGATATATTGGGTTTTTGGCGGGTTTAACCGTAGACGGTTTGAGGACATCCAGGCTTCCAAATTCCCCACGACCCGGGAGATCTCTCGAACCGCAGCAGCAGCCGCCGATGGCGAGCATGCAGTGGACATACGCCTGTCGTAAAGTCACGCTCAAGTCTTAAGTGATAGGCGTGATTCAGAGGTTCAAAGACCTGCCGATTGAAGGACATATGAAATAACATTCTCAACATCACGATGGACTTACAACTGGACTGGTCAATAAATACTTGATGGTTTTTAGGGTGAATGACAGATATAATGAGGCCTAATGAAAACATCAATCATTCAATCGACATTTATTGGTTTGGTGACTTTGGTCTGTTATATGCAGTAGACCATTGTTCGACGTTTCTTCTGTTTAGCTCTCTGATACTATAAACAGCTTTATGGCCCATATAATACACGAAGAGGCACTTAGGTTAGAGACACTGGTTACACACTCAGGACTCAAGTATTTAATTTAAGATGTCATCCAACTTATCCAGTGTCTCCTCCCAGGTATCTAGCGAGGCGCAATTCAAACACGACACACTAGCCTACAGTACTAGCGCCTCTGCTTGGTGAACACTGTCAGAGGCGCTTTATAACTGTACTGATACGATATTATTATTATTAAAGCAGTTTTATATAGCGCCTTTTCAAGATTGCCTACTCAGGAGCACTCCCAACCCAACCACGGTCGAACAACGCAGTTTTGAGGACAGTTTTGATATGCCAGTTACATATGCATGTTGATAAAGCATGTGTCGGACGCATCAATGGAACTAGGCTATTTACGTACTATGTAACATTTTCCCACGGTTTAGAAACATTGCATTGGACTTGAGTTCATTATCTCCTTTAGCTAATTGTTTTCATCTGTTGCGCCGAAGTTGTCTCTGAGATGTCGCTTTCAGTGTTGCCGAACTCTCGTCGCATCGTACGATTACCAAACCTTAACTGACTTATTGACGACAGTGCACGAAAAGTGACTGGGAAACCAATGCAGCTCTTCGTTAAAGTGTTATCTTACTTGTATAACGATAAGGGATCGATTTACAGATGTTGCTTCGATTATAATAACTAATAAGTAAGTGCATTCTTTATTTTTCCTGGCTGCAACTCACTCCAGTGTACATACAACATTTAAACAACTGTCGCAGGGCAATAAGAATGGAAATAAAGCATTCTATATACAAAGATGGATTGGCTCGCCTTGCTATACGTCTGTGGTACATGCGCCTAGAAGTTAAGGGTGTCGGTGATTGTTACGGCCAAAACTTTACTGCAATTCACTCATGTCACACCAGGGATTGGGGTGGAGTATCTCCCTCTCCCGCAGGTCCCTCTGACAATCATCTCTTGCGTCTTTTTAAGGTTAACTTATAAATTACCATGCTTTAGCCCAGTTATTTACATGCTCTAGCTGGGCATGGAAAGTGGCGTTATTTACTGATGGCATTAGCAGATAACTGTCGTCGGCATATTTTAATATCATATTTCCTATTATTATCATCATCATTATTATTTTTGTTATCGCCCGAGGTTGCTTCGAACATCATTGCTTATGCTATGCTGGTAACCATACATACATAGTTGTTTAGAGCGTAAATAAACAGTAATGTATATTGCCAGAAGTTTGACATGGACCACGCAACAGAAAGACATACTATACTCAACGTGATGAAAGAGGAACTTTCTGTGTGATTCTTGGTAACGTGGTAGTTGTTGTCTTTTCTCAAGGCTATGGTATCATAACGAAGGACAGAACTGCTATGTGGACCGATGGCAGATATTTCCTTCAAGCAGACATGCAGATGGATTGCAACTGGATACTAATGAAACAAAGTAATCACTCATTGATTCTTATAACACGTAGTTCTTAGCGGCAACATCCAGAACAAGACAGATGCTGTTTCAGACTTTAGATTCCAGACAGAACAGACAAGGTAGTAGATAATGACGGTAGTAAACATGTAAACATAGGCTACAGGTTCGTCGACTGTTCGATACATGCACAGAGTATGATGTAGTCCAAGTTATCTTGTATTTATTTGGAAAGTTGTTCGTGTTCGAAGTCACTCTCTGCAGAAAGTTTGTCGAGATCAGGCGATATATAGATGTGCAATTGTAGTTTTAAAGATTATGATTACTACCTGTATAAGTGTACATAATATGTATCTACGTATATGTCTTCTCTTTCGCTAAATGAATTACCTACTTCTAAGCATTTAGATATGTGGTGTGTGCTGTATAAGGATTTTATACATGGCTAAGCATTAACAGAAAAGCAAGGCACTTACAGAGCTCCAAGGATAACAGTTTCTAGAATCCGCATAGCATTGGAAAAAATAAATGCAGAAAGTGAGGATCATGGTTTAGTGAAACACTCGCTATGTACGTCTGTGACTGTTCTGTGCATGATGTGCTTTTGATGTTCAATTCATTACTTGTCTGTTTCTAACTGTATCAACATTTGTGTGAGAAGTCTTGAATGGAGCGTCTTTCTTTTCTTCTAGGTCAGCCTGGTTATCCAACGGGACAGGAGTGGCTTCTCAGTGTCCTACCAAACAATGCACGAGTTGGAGCCTATCCAAACTACGTTTCTATCAGTCGGTATTCATTCTGTCGTACCTTGAAAATTAAAACAGTCTGCGTTATTATAGGCCTACTTATGTGATCAAACGTAGCAGATGCGTAATGAACCGGTACATGTTTTGCTTTTCTTGTCACCCACTTGTGACAGAGACAAGCACGATGACAAACAAGGTCAGAGACAGATACACAAACAGACGCGTAAACAGACAGAGGTCAGAGACAGATACAGAGACAGACATGTAAACAGACAGAGGAAGAAATTGTTGTTAAATATTAGAAAAGCGTTTACGCCAAATTGTCGGTCTCTTGGTTGGAACAGTGTTGTGGTTAATCCGACACACATCCGTAAGTGCGCGGTGTCGTCGCATTATATCTAAGACAGGTGAAAGACCTGTGACAAGGCCAAGCGTACCACATTCAGGTATTGTTGCACTAGACTATGCCAGGCACCTGACCGTCCTACAAGATGTTTTGGTGTCATATATTGAAATGTTGTTGCAATCTGCTGTCTAAGACATTGCAGTCTTACGGGAGAACTTAGTATCGTATATTTAATTGTTGTTGCATAATGCTATCCACGACATATAGCAGTTTTACCAGAAGGCACATTGTGATAAATTGAAATGGAGTTTACCTCTGATATCTCAGGCACCTGGCAGTCCTATGAGAAAGCTCTTTTGGGCAAAGCTACACTCGTCGAAATGAAAAATGATCTCGTGAACATCATCTGGACGGATCCAAATCGACCCCCTCGACCCAACAATCCGCTTTTCGTTCACACAATTAACTTTACAGGTATATCTCAAATGATCTGACATCCCTAAACCTCATATTATTATACCCTAGTTTCTGTGTTGATGTCAATTTACAACTTTCAGTAAGTTATATCTCGCAATATATTTGGGATTCGATTGAAATCAACAGAGTTTTCCGGTCTTAAGCTGAATGTGACAAGACGTCGACTGTAGGTTTCGAAACGTGGCATGTTAATCATCTACCTCAGTGGTTTTCAAACTTTCTGGACCAGGGACCCTTATTTTTTCTAATCATAGCTCGCGGACCCAAGTATTTAAAAAAGTCAAAGTTTTCACTTAAGTAGTGTACGAATTTAAAAATACAGGCTGTTAATGCTAAAATCATGCAGTGTTAATAAATATTTTCAGAACGCTCTCTGGGACGTCCGCCATATCCTTCGCGGAGCCCTCTTGGTCCACGGACCACAGTTTGAAAAGCCCTGATCTACCTTGTATTCGATGGAATTTGTTTTGCCTATAAATACCTAAGAATTTTCATTTTTCTTTATCACGAAGATCATTGAAGATCAGTACATCACCGGATCGTTGAGGTCGTTTACAAATAGTCAAAGGCATTCTTCATTTATCAACTTCTTCAAAGTTGTTCACATTCTCGTCTGATTTTCTGAATTTCTGCCTCAGTCATTCTTTCATTTATTCCCGTCCAAAGTAAGTAAGAAAGTAGTTAAGTAAGAAATTTGGCAAACAAGCAAGTAAGCAAGCAAAAATCATAGTAGTAGAGATGTGTGTGTGTTGAATAGATACATAGGTGGGCCTACATTATATGTGCATGCATACATGTACATGCATGTATGTATGTGGCTTGCGTGTGCGAATAAGTTTGTAAGTGGCTAAGTAAATAGATAGGTACATTGATGGGTAGAAGCAATCCGGGTAACTTATTTGCAAGTCCTAGGAATAACAATCTGGTCTGACCTTGGAATGAATGTTCACCTTGATCTACCTCTTCATAGGTACATTGATGGGTAGGTAAGTAAGCAAATAGACAAAGAAATAATTTAGGGACCTGCGAATCGCAAATTTTCAGTCGAATCGAATCTCGAATCGAATCGGGGGAAAGGTTCGAATTCGAATCGAATCTCGAATCGAATCAGAGGTTATCGGTTCGATATTCATGAAGCTTGATTGCACAGGCGTACCATAGTATCAATATATCAATAACTTGTCTGCAGTTTAAAATCAATTAAACTAAACTAGCTAATTAACCGAATTAAAATAACACAAATAATTTATGAGTTAAGTTAGTAAGTATATTCTTTATTGTACCAATTATTGCATAACCGCACTTTGGTGTACATACATCTAAGCGGAGTATAACCAGAGTTTCTCATTTGAGGCGAATGATCGATCGATCGCTCTCGTTGGTCGCTCGCCTAGCAAAGGTACGGGCGAGCGGATAATCGCTTGCCTATAGCCGAAGGCGTCGCACCGTCGGTCGTCGCTCGATGAGCTTAAGTTAGACTCCAAGACGATCAACGGAACTGGAGCCAGACCATTATTTTATTTACCTGATATACATTAATTTACTTACTTGCAGCAGTGGTGAATGCGTGCCGTGACCTAATGACTACTGTAGGGTGACCACATTTCTTTTCTGCCATTCCGGGACACCAAGTACAGTGCTTCCAATCTAAGTCAAATTCAGTTAGGAGCTGGGTTCATTGGGACGAGCACTATACATACGCAATGCCGCGACTGAAATATATTTAGGATTTTATACCAAAATTAAGCATTTTTTTTTAATTATGAAGAAAACTTGCCAAAACAATAGAAATTGGTCAATTCATTGCTCAAACTCAAACTCAAAATTGCTTAAAATTAATCAAGATTCAAGCTTAGATAGTAAAGACTTGATTAAGTGACTATGGGGCCATGTTTTGGGCGATTATATACACCATTGTACACAATGTACAGGCATCATCATATCACTCCCATCCTCAAATCACTCCGGTTGCTAAAAATCCAAGAGCGAATGAACTTCAAAGCCCTATCACTAACTTGCAACTCCCTACAATATTCACAGCCCAAGTACCTCTGTGATCTCTTCACCATCCAGGCAACCCGCTCTACCCGGTCATCACATCTCAGTCTTTCTCGACCCCCAGTCACTATTCATCTCAAGTTCTCCAACCGAGCCATATTCAACACAGCACCACGCCTCTGGTCCTCTTGAATGATCACCTCTGATTTCCGCAGATTCTCGGTTCTTCCATCATCATTGCAACCCGTCCGCCATCCTCATCCTCATGTTACACTATATATCACTTCAGGGCTTTCCACTCAAAACTGAACTTCTCAAGTATTCCTACCACGGGCGTCGATAATGGGGGGTCGAGGGGGACAAGACCCCCACCTTTAACAGTGGGGGACACGCCATGCATCGGACCCCCCACATTTTGAAGAAACACCAAAAAGGTCATCAAATGCGCGTCCTTTTTTGAGCAGATCAGTTCACGGCAATAAATTTTTTTGCCTCTTTTTGACCAGATCAGTTCAAAACTCTTTTTTGACCGGATCAGTTAAAAAATGTCCCCCTCACCTGTCAAACAAGGTCGCCGCCACTGACTCCTACCCTGACTCATCTGATCCTCCGCCTTCCAATTCATCTCGTCCTGAACGACACCCTCCTTAACAGTTGCTCTGCCTCCTCTCTTGATCTGACCCCCTGGACACCGGACTCTGACCTCCTTTGGACCACTCTCTGGAAAACCTCCTCTGATTTGATGTAGCGCTCGTCAATAGGCTGGTGTCATGCGCTTGGCCTTCGAGTGGCGCTTTAGAAGTTTGGAGGTTACGATTAGATGCCATATCATGATATCAGCCCCTATTGCAGTAGACCCATAGTTAGCCATACTCTTAATTAAGATTACATTGTGGATTTGTAAATTTTGAGCGACGCTGCACATTTAGTTGATGTTGTTATTTCCTTTTTTACTTTCTAATTATTGGAATATTAAAATAGCAAATTATACGTATTTAATTATAGAACAAAATCATTCCGGGACGTTTCATTGTCCCGGAAAGGACGTGTCCGGGATGCGGGACATTTTTTCAAATTCCGGGGCTGTCCCCTGAGTGATCACCTTAATTTCGTGCAATATGATTGGCCATAACAACACGTTCGACACATCATTCGTAAAGTCACTAATTATATGCAGCTATACGAATACGATACACAAAATACGCTGTAGGGCCCACACAAAAGCTTAGGGGTCGACCGCGCAAAAAACCCTTTTCTTGCCAGAGGGTTTGCTGTTGTCGCGCGATTTGACAACCAATCCACGCGCAGTAAACAATAAAAAACAATTAGTTTACAACAAAGTGCGTCAAGGGGTAATAATTTTTCGGAAAAATGAATCGAAATTTTTCGAATCGAAATTTTTCGAATCGAATCGAATACCGCCGTCCGATTCGTTTTCGAATCGAATATCGAAGCTTCGCAGGTCCATAAAATAATTGTGTATTTACTCGTGTATCTGTGTTCTTGTATAGATATATATGCCGTTGCTAAATTGTGCTTGTAGGCGTTGATTGGCAGACTAAGTTGTCACAAGTTCGAGAGAAGTTCGCCGAACAAAACGCCAATGCATTGGCCGTCACGATTCTAGAGGAATCTGCGTGTAAGTCAACTGCCATTGAGTTCTCCTTAGAGCATCTGATTATCTGTTGATCTGTTCTAAGCTAACGACTTCTATTGTATCTGTGGCTGAAAACTAAAAGGGATCGCTCCGAGCAAACACACAATTTATGCATCATTTAAAAACACACGAGCACATTTAGGAGTATGTAGGCCAACGTAAGTTTCTGAGCGTGTTTAAGAACTTCTTGACAGCAGAAATATTTACAGCTCCTATTGGAAGCATACACACGCTTTTACGGGTTTTATAGAATTGTACCTAGTCTGCTGCTTGCAAGTTAACACAATTTCTCTAGTTTTAGTTATGACCGTATTCCATTTGCTTAAGATAGATGTTGGTCGTTTAGGGTGACTAGTCCGTAGCTTTGCGTAGCTCTTTATGCTCGTCTAGTTCTTTTAAGTCATTAAAGTCCTAACTTTAGAAAATTCATCGTTTTGAGGCATACTTATCCAGTATCCACTGTAAGATGCCTTCCGGTTCTCTGAGACCCTGACCTACTGGATTTCGATCTACACATCTCCAAAGGACAACCTTTATAAACTGATGTCTCACTTCTAATTAACAATCATGGACTGATGCCTTGTACGTTGTGATAATGGCGCTACAGAAGTCTTTCAGATCAGATAAAAGACTATTTTTAGCAAACATTTCTCCGTTACATTTGTGACATCACTTTACTCTTCAGCAATATTTCGGTTGGAGTTTCTACATAAAGAGCTTATCATGGTTCTCAGTGGTGCAATTTGATTTCTGTTCTCTCTTTCCATAGGGTTTGTCTGCAGTTTATGCAGCAAGCTCCTCTGATCTGATTGCTGAGAAACAAGTTAGTCGATGTACTTAGATCGTAAATAGTCGTCTTTATATCTATTTAACTACTGTTGTGCTGTCGGAATACATACGAGAGGCGCTATATAAATATTTTGTTACAGTTCATTACGCCGAATCAATGCTTTGCTTTAGGGCTGTTTAATCTGCGTGGAACGGACCAAACGTCGTCTCTCTTCTTCGCATATTCTATTGTTCTTCCAAATGAAGCAAGGTCAGTTCGAACTGTTTCTATGTAAAACTCAGGTATTTAATTTCAGATGCTGAGAAAGAAATTTTGTCATTTTCAGATCTGTTAATATGTGACGCATTCCAGTACATGCTAGAATGGCTTTATTCACAATTTGCTTCTCGTATAACTTTATATTATGTTTCGTGCACCTCTTCCTGTATTAGCCTGTTTGTTAGCCACAGTGCGTTTGCATGTGGTTTATTAAAGAACATACTTACTTACTTACTTCTTATTTGATAAAAGAATCTGGCTCTATAGAGAGGCAGTTAGACTTGCCTAGAAAGAAGTTTACCAATCATTTAAGAAAATTTGACCTTTTGTAAGTATTTTTAGTCTGCCAGATATTGAAAAATCATTTAGAATTCTCAGAAACTTCTGATTCTCTTTAAATGCCTATATTTTCCTCTGCGTGCACTTTTGCTGTCGTCCTTTTTCCATTAAGTAACTTTTCACAGACCCGGACTGTCGGATTAACCTCTCAGATAGGCGCTTCATAACTATTTCACCATTTAGCTCTCTAAAGGCCTACTGTGGATCCCTCATTACGCCGCCTAGAATACCCAGTAGCCTACTAGAGAAAACAAATCTCCACTTGGGACAAAAGCGGGATTGAGGTCCTTCCAGTGTGAATGTGGAAATTCCCTTTCTCCTTTAAATCACATCCTCCATGCCTTTCCGCGCTCGTCGCATCCAACCAAAGAAGTTTGAGCTTTTCATACAACATCATTATAGAGCTGGCATTATTGTAGGGTTTTTGGATTCTTGGTATTTGTATCAGGTATTCTAATTTACGAATTTTGTATTTCATTTGAGCAGATTCAGCAGCAAAAATCAACGACACTGATGATCAGAAACTTAGAATGCGATGTATGTTTCAGGCTGTACCTAAATAACTACAGGAGTTTGATCAACTCGACGGAAATTCAAAACCACCTGCTGATCCACCCCGACGGAACATGTCGGACCTCAGGACTCAACTGCATTAAGGTACGAATGCACTTGGACTTTCGTTTCTTCATTCATACATTCATTCGTTATATCTTTTCAATCGCTCATTCCTTCCTTCCGTCCTATTAGCAATTCTTTTTCTTAGAGTCATTCTAACGTTCCCATCTTTTCACTTTTCTCATATCCGTCTGCGTAGTCTTCCTTTATTTTCTTTACTTCCTTCCTTCTCTCCGTTCCCAGTTACATAAGTTGCACACACATAGGAACATTCATACATACATTATACATACATACATACATACATACACACACGAGTGCTACATAGTAAATCTTGAGAATAATACCAAAGTGTCGTGATTGTGTTGTGTAGGTCTTCGACTACAGTGCCATAATGAATGACATCGAAGTGCTAGCTAACGAGAACCTAAGCGTTTGGCTCGATACGACAGCAAATTACGCCACCTATGACGCTGCCGGGGTTAGTATTTAAGTGACCTCCTTTTTATGGAGAGAAGTTTAATAATATAAGAGGACGATATTGATAAGTGTAAAAATGCGTGGAAAAGGTAAACAGAGAGAATGGTAAAGTGGAACACGAAGACTGCTAAATAAGCGAGAGAAGAAGGTAGATGCCACGAATTGAGTAAGAAACCTGTCATGCAGTGTCGAATTCCATTCGTAGGCTTTATTTCAAACTCTGTATCAAGTCAACAACCAGAGATATGGAAAGAATTAGCAAATGGGTGAATCAAAGTACCGCCATAGATGCCTTCACACGATTAACATTGACACTGAATCTCAGTGAATTTACAATTTTGACGTTTAGAATTGTACAATTTTACCATTTGCAATTTCAGCATTTTCGACTTTACCGTTTACAGTTTTACAATTTTACCAGTTGCAACTTTACCGCTTCCAGTGTTACAATTTTACTTATCTCGAAATTTACGAATTCCACTATTACAGTTTTACCATTTGCGCTGTTGCGATTTGCTCTTTTATTAGGCCCAATATTTGCAGTTTTGGAAGTTTTTCAGCGTATTTTATCATTTCCATTTCTACACCTTTTATCAGCAGCAATTTAGGCGTAACATTTAAAATTTTCGCATTTGCAATTTTGTCAGTTTTAATTTGTTCATGTACTATTTTGTATATTTATCATTTGCATCGTTCCATTTTTAACTTTAAAATCCACACATTTCGAGCCCTTGAAGCTTCCATTCTGCAACGTAACAATTTGTAATTCACAATTGTACCATTTACAACGCTACAATTTGATATGTTACAAATTTGCTATCTGCAAAATTTCTCGCTATGGGGAAAGTGAATAATTGATAGACAGCGCTGAAAACAGAAGATTCAGGAATGTCAGAGGACAGAAAATAAACATTGGTTTAAAGACGCGTGTCCCGAAGACCAGGCAGCCACTATATAGATCTTATGTATAGGCTAGATCCCATTCTATATTTACATTATATTCACATACATCTACATACAGGTAAAAACTTATAATGAAATTTTGTTGGTGCTGTTTTCCATAACGACTGCACGTAGGCTCCTATAGACTTCTTGTAGGTTCACTTAGACCGACGACTTTTTAAGGCCTAATATATGTTTTTGTCTGGGGTTGAAATGCAGATGAAGAGACTGGTTCTTCGTTCGCCTATTGCTCTCATGAAGTCGATCAAAAACCCAGTGGAGAAAGTGAAGTTTGCCGAATGCATTGTGAGTTTTGAATGCAAATTTATATCTAGAACGAAAGTACAGGCCTGTAGGTCTAGCAATGACGACGATGACGATCATAGTGATAAAGAAAATAAGTAATTTAATGTAAACAAGCTTTATGTAGCGCCTTTAAAAAGACAATTTACTGCATTCGCTGTGACTAACGGCGTCCATTCATTTAACCACAAAATGTAAGCTATACACACAGATTAAAATCAGGTGAAATACCAACGTATCACATTCTGCCAGAATCTCAAGATGAACCATCATTTCAAATAGTCTACTCTCAGCTGGGCGGGCTGTAAGGCCTATAAATTGGCGTTAAAATAAAAACGCAAATCCATACAAAACTATGATTCATCAACCGTCCAAAACTTATCATCTCCTCACTCCCCATCTAGGTGTAGGCCTATACATATAGATAAAATAATAGATAACGAATTCGTAAGAGTTTCATGCACCTCTTATAAGGTCGTGAATTCATGGAAACGAAGGAGTAATTTTGTGCGTTTGAGAGGCTTTTGAAAGACTCTAAATAAAGGTTGTGATGTATAATTATGCATACCTTCACAAGGTTAATGTGGATGAGAGCAGCATTTGCTTTGTCTAAAAACGTATAGGAACTAGAACTAAAGGTTTGCAACTAAAATAATTATAATTACTTATGTGAGATGTAAGCTGAATTTGATGCTTATATTTACATGTATAGAGATTTCTTCTTCTTCTTCTTCATGATCCATGGGCTGATAGCCCGTAGGTGTCCACTGCGCATTTGATTACTGTCTTCCAAGACTGTCTTTTATCTTGTGCCCGATGTGTCAGTTCCTGTATATTCTTCCCACACCATTCCTCTATGTCCTGTAGCCATTCCCTGCATGGTCTTCCCTTTCTCCCCGATCCCTCCATTATTCCTGTCATTATACTCTTTATCTTTCTGTCATCGCCCATTCTACATATATGTCCGAATAGTTTCAGTTTCCTTTTCATTATAGTTTCTACCATATCTGAACTGCTGTTAAGTCTTCTTCGCACTTCTACATTAGTTATTTTCTGTATCCATTTTATTTGTAATATTCTTCTGTAACAGTACATTTCGAACGCTATTATCCTCTTTTTGTCTTCCTTTTTAAAGCGTCCAGGTTTCACATGCATATAACGTCGTGCTGAATACGCATGTTTCCAATATTCTTTTCTTTGTTGTATGCGGCATTACTTTGCTCTTCCATATGTTATTGAATCCTGCCATTATCCCTTTTGCTTTATTAATTCTTCTTCTGATCTCTCTTGTGCAGTTGTTATCTGAGGTTAGCAGGCTCCCTAAGTATACAAATTCTTAGACATTTTCGATGATTTCTTCTCCAACTTTGATGTTACTTTCTATTTCTTCATTTCCAAATGCCATTGTTTTTGTTTTATCGATGTTTATTTTCAAGTTTGCCTTGTTGCCTGCTCTGTCCAGCAGTTCTACATTCTGTTGGAGTGCTTCAAAATTTTCCTCTAAGAGATCTATGTCATCAGCAAATCTTAGATTGTTAATTGTTTCGCCTTGCACAGATATTCCCGTCCCGTTGTCTTGTATATCATCCATTACTCTTTCCAGGTATCCAATGAATTCTATCGGTGAAACTGGGTCTCCCTGTTTAGTGCCTATACTGGTTTTAAACCATTCGCCTAGTTCCCTGTCTATCCTTACTGCTGCTTGTGACTGTTCGCTAGCATTTTGCAGAATTTGCACCAATTGTTTTCCAACTCCATACGATCGAAGTGTTGTCCATATGACATTCTGTTTGACCGAGTCAAATGCTTTTTGAAAATCTATGAAGCAGTTGTATATCATTCTGTTGTTTCTTTTTGCTTTTTCTACTATTAGTCTTAGTATCAGTATTTGCTGTATAGTACTTCGATCTCTTCTAAATCCTCCTTGTTCGTCTGCAATATGATCTTCCAATTGATCTCTTAATCTGTATGTTAGTACCTTCATCATTACTTTTCCCACATGGCTCATTAGTGCAATTGTTCTGTAATTTTTGCATTCCATCAGGTTTCCTTTTTTTGGTATTACTGTCAAGATAGATTTGGTCCATGCCTCCGGGATCTTGCCTTCCTTCCATATTTGGTTGCATAATTTATGTATTTCTTTATGTAGATCTTCTCCTCCAGCCGCTATCATTTCTCCCGTTATCCCATCATCTCCAGGACTTTTCCTTTTCTTTAGGTTTTTGATTGCGTTTTGTACTTCCTCATATAGTATGTCATCTTTTGTATCATCTACTAACGGTGGACTAATCATTTCTAACTCCTATTGTGTTTTGTTTTCTCCTTCCTGGTCTTTGTATAATTCGCTACAGTATTGTGTGTCCACCTCTCTCTACATTTTCCTTTGTCCATTATTATATTTCCTTCCTTGTCTTTTATTGCTGTTTGTTTTGGTTGCCATTTCTTACATATCTCCTTTACAAACTTGTATGCCTCCCGGGTTTTCTCTTCCATTGTACACTTCTCGATTTGACTGCATTTTTTCTCTATCCATTTCTGTTTATCTTTCCTTGCTGCCGTCTTTATCTCATTACACAGTTTTCTATATTGTGCTGTTATTTCCTGTGAATCTTTCATTCTGGTTTTTGTTTCTCTTTTTCTCCTAGCTAATTCTAAAGTCTCCGCTGAGATCCATTTCTTATTTGCCTTTTCCGTTTCCGGTATTGTTTGCTCTGCTGCCGTCAATATGATTTTGTTTATTGTCTCTGTCCTTTGTTCTATCCAAAGGTCTTGTTTCATGGCAGTATTTATTCCATTTTTTACCTCTTCTTCAAAGCTTCTTCTTATTACCGAGTCCTCTAACATTTCCATATTCCGTATCTTTATATGTTGTTTTTTGGGTATGCGTTTTAGTCTTAGCTGCATATTGCATAGTACCAAGCTGTGGTCAGAGGCTATGTCTGCTCCTTGGAAAGTTCTACATAACCTCACTGCTGATTTCCATCTGTTGTCTACCATAATTAGGTCTATCATATTTGTGTGCTGTCCATCTGGTGATCTCCATGTCCATTTCCGGCACTCCTTTTGTTTGAACATTGTGTTGCAGATCATGAGTTCTTGTTTTGCCGCAAAGTCTAGTAGTTTTTCTCCTCTTTCATTTCTTTTCCCATATCCATACTTGCTCATTACTTGCTCCCATCCTGTGTTGTCTAACCCAATTTTTGCGTTACAGTCTCCCATGATTATTTTGACATCTTTCTTAGGTATTTCCTTAATAGTTTCTTCCAGTTTTTCATAAAACCCTTCAATCTCTTCTTCCGAGCTATCGGTCGTTGGCGCATATATTTGTATTACCGCTATATTTATCGGCTTCCCACTAAACCTTGCTACAATTATTCTTGAGTTTACTGGTTTATATCCGATTAATGCTTTCCTCGCTTTCTCATTTAATAGGAAGCCCACCCCTCTCTTGTGTTCTTTTTCTTCACCCGACCAGATCACTTCCGCTCCATTCATTTCTCCAGATCCCGTCCATCTTACTTCTGCTAGTCCTAGTATATCGAATCTATATCTCTCCACTTCTTTCCTTAGTAGCTCTAATTTTCCTGTTGCCCACAGTGTGCGTACGTTCCACGTCCCTATCGTAAATTCCCCTTTCGCTACTCTCATGCTCTGTTGTTCCATCTGTTCCTGTTCCTGTCTTCTTCCAGTATCCAATTTTCCGACCCAACCCTGGTCGCTCGATTGGGGACGCGGACCTTTTTGACCCGGGCGACGTCCGAGCCGGTATGTCTTTGTTTTCATCTTATGCATAGTGGATTTCTATCGTCTTTTTCTTTACGGCGAAGTATCTGCACCCATTCGTCCGACCCTCCTCTTTAGGGACTAGCTCTGGATCTTCCAAAGGTAGAATGTAGTTTGTTCTCAGAGTTCTTTCTCTCAGCCCTATCCCTCTCCCGAGGTGCCTGCTACTTTAAATTACTGAAACTGAGCGAACAGTGTAAGAACAAAGCTCAGAAAAACTGAGGTATTTAATACCTCAGTTTTTCGGTGATAGATCTAAAATTCTAAATGGTGAAGAAAGATGATTTGTGCATGGTGTGTGCATTCTATCTCTGTAGATGCGAGACTCGGCGGCATTAATCGAGTTCTTGGCCTTACTTGAAAAGGAGGTTAGTTCTGACCATTTGTAAATGATAAATTTCCATCTCAATGGGGTGTCTGTTTTTTAAACGTTTTATTGATGTATAGGCGTAAATCGCGTGTGGTGGTGTTCAATTAGGCTTTTACTTTAAAATAAGATTACTTTTCATCTAAAAGTTCTTTTGTCATTTATTACGTTAAGCAATACCTGGTTTATTTAATTTGCTGTTTGAAGTTATGTTCTGACGTTCTTTTTGCAAAAAGTACATAATACAGAAACCGATGTCTTTGTTTACCTAAGATAAAGTTATGTTCAGTTTTGGTGCTTTGATTTGATCACAGGTGTTGCCCCACTCTAGGCAAATCAAAGCGACAGGTATCGTAATTGCGCAGTTATAGGGAGCCTCGACGTGCACACCGCCCAGGGCCCAGGGTGCTCCAGATCTGACCAAAAATTACCATGTTGAGAGAATCATCGCTGGCAATATAGAAACCGTGGGTTGGGGAGGGGAGGAATAAGGTTGTGTGGCAGTACTGGACGAAGGGAATACCAGACATCTTGTGCTACAGGTCTGTGGCCAAAAACAGATAGCACTGAATTTAAGATATGATGGTGCACTCAGGCCTGGAATTTACACATGAGAAGAGGATCTTAAAGCCAATGCGTCTTTACATAGACAACGAAATGACGAATGCAGATTTTCTCATATGTAACCATGATTGATTGTCTGTTTCTCTCTCTTCCTTTCTCTCTGTCTCAGTCTCTGTCTCTTTATGCCTCTGCCTCTCTGTGTCTCAGTCTTTTACCGCTTTCTGTCTCTCTGCATCTCTCTGTCTCTGTCTATTTCTGTCTCTCTGCCTCTCTCTGTCTGAGTCTCTGTCTTTTATGTCTCTCTGCCTCTCTCTGCCTCAGTCTCTCTCTTTCTGTCTCTCCGCCTCTCTATGTCTTAGCCTCTGTGTCTTACTGTCTCAGTTTTGACACCAAACACTGCTGTTTCGTCAGAACGTCCTGTCTCTCTGTCTCGTCTCTGTCTCAGTCTCTGTCTCACTCTCTTACTGTCTCTCTGGCTCTGTCTGTCTCAGTCTCTATATCTTTCCGTTTCTCTGCCTTTCTCTGTGTTTCTTTCTGTTTGTCTGCCTCTCTCTGTCTCAGTCTCTGTCTCTTTCTGTCTCTTTGCCTCTCTCTCTCTGTCTCTCTGCCTCTCTCTGTTTCAGTCTGTCTCTTTCTCTTTGCCTCTCTCTGTCTCAGTCTCTTTCTCTTTCTCTACTACAATTCAGTTTTTAATTGTATCGAATTCAGATTGCCGCTGGCAGACAATGGACAGAATGCAGTGCGGCCGATAGACTGCAGGAGATCAGAAGGTAAGGATTAGGTTTAGATTTTAACAAGTGATTCAATTCATGTTCCAAAAAGACGACTGTCCAATAGAAGACTTTTCTTTGTCTGTCACCGCAGAAGATATTGTGACTCTTGTCACAACTCACAAGAAACTTTGAAATCCCTGTCCAATTCTGCGCTTTATATCAATTCTAATACCATTTAGAACTACTTACAACGCTTCTCTTTCAACTTGTAAATCCCGCGAATCTTGATTTTTGTTTTCTGATGCAGTCGTAAAAGGGCGCAGTAGACGTTGTAGGATAACTATTAGAGATGGTTTGACATCATGAAAATGATCTGATATCTTCTAAAGTGTTAATAAGCGTTACCTGTTTTCTTGTATGTTTTCCAGCAAATATCCAAATTACAGAGGTCTTAGTTTCGATACAATATCTGCCTTTGGAAAGCACGCATCCATCATCCATTACATGCCAGATCGATCAAGTAACGATACAAACAGCGCCATCAACACACAAGAGGTCTATTTGCTCGACTCTGGTGGACAATATCTGTAAGTAATTCATTGTCGAATTTATACTTCACTATAATGCCGTCTTTACTGTTCATCGCGCCACCAAAAATGGATGCCTCACTAGTCATATAGATATAGGTCTATTCGTAATCGTAATTGTTAATTCCGAATATCAAAAGTGCTACTCAAAGTCCTAGAGATGGTGGCACCATTTGAGTTTTTACATCAAACACTGCTGTTTCGTCAGAACGTCCTGCCAATCAATCAATCAATCAATCAATCAATCAATCAATCAATCAATCAATCAATCAATCAATCAATCAATCAATCAATCAATCAATCAATCAATCAATCAATCAATCAATCAATCAATCAATCAATCAATCAATCAATCAATCAATCAATCAATCAATCAATCAATCAATCAATCAATCAATCAATCAATCAATCAATCAATCAATCAATCAATCAATCAATCAATCAATCAATCAATCAATCAATCAATCAATCAATCAATCAATCAATCAATCAATCAATCAATCAATCAATCAATCAATCAATCAATCAATCAATCAATCAATCAATCAATCAATCAATCAATCAATCAATCAATCAATCAATCAATCAATCAATCAATCAATCAATCAATCAATCAATCAATCAATCAATCAATCAATCAATCAATCAATCAATCAATCAATCAATCAATCAATCAATCAATCAATCAATCAATCAATCAATCAATCAATCAATCAATCAATCAATCAATCAATCAATTTCGTTTATTCTCAAAAGCAAGTTGACAAAATCGCAGCTTGTAACTTGGTACAACTATTTATCATAAATAATATTTCATAACTGAGTTAGTAAATTATAACTGTAGCGTTATAATATAATTTGAGGTAAATCTTGAACAGGAATTATAGGTTCATTGTTCAGTTTATGTTTTTAAATAATACTCGAGGTAAGAAATTTTTATCATGTGTAACGGGGAGGAGGAAACGATGCGGTTTTGGTCTTAGCTTATACCGGGAAGGGGGCGGCGCTGGGGAATAGTCTATGAAGAACATGCATATCATTTGTTCTTTGTTGCTGCAAATAGTCGGTCGTCCGCTGAGTTTATATTTGTTAGGTAGCCGCAGGGAGCACTTCTGGAAGGTTTATTAAAAGTGATGGGGAATTATACAAAAGCTTCGATGCATTTCAGACCAGTGTTTTCCTACTTTGATCTATTTATAAGGTTATTTGCAGGAAACAATCTGCTTTGATTTAATGTAATGGTAACTCTTTCAGCTACAACTACTTTCCCAGTGTTAATGCACGCGTTTAGTAGTTTCTGAAATGACTTCTGTTGTGTGAATTGTTGTAGCGATGGTACAACAGACGTCACGAGAACAATGCACTACGGTACACCTAGCGCAATAGTCAAGGTTAGAAGCACGAATGGGATAAAAAAGAATACTTCCTTTATTCTGTTTAGATAAGATTATATTTGACTGGGAATGATTAGTCTAGATTGGATTCAATTGGACTGATCTGGCCTATAAGCTGGACTAGACTGGATTCAGATATTAGATGATATCATATATGTCATGTATGAGATTGGGTTCGATTAGTCTACGTGTTATTCAGCACTGATCTTTAAGCGCACCATCAGCCATGGATGGTTTTTAAGTACCCCTATGCCTAGTCCTAATCTAGTCAACAGCTGCCTTAACATACACACTTGCATACAAGATTGCTGCGTTCAACAACCACTGCACCATCAAAGTGTTTCTACAAACTGACCGAACTAAATGTTTCATACAAATGTCTTATGGTAAACATTTGAAATCATTACATTTTTTGTTTAGGAGGCGTATACAAGAGTTCTGATGGGAAATATTGATCTTGCTGAAACCATTTGGCCAGAAGGTCTCTACGGTAGGTATCGCTAGCCTAGGCGATGTTAAAGTTCGTTGGGAACAAGTCATTTGAATACAAAAAAACGCTCAGATAACTGGAAAAGTCGCCAGTGGCGGAATCTCACGCATAAGCAGAGCCAAACATGATCCCATTCACAGTTGACACTTGTCACCACCATCATGTAGAGATCGATGGCTAAATTGTTAGCCTTCGGCCAATAACGGCGACTGCGGTTTGAGAGTTGGGGGAATCCAGGAGACTGCCAAGTAAAAGAAGGGAAGTCGCCAAAACATTTCATCATCGACAATTAGACACAAATATTCTTATAACCTTTTCGTGTTTTTAATGGTCGAAATTTGGCGGCTGCTTTATTGAGTCATCCCTCGATCCACACATAATCTATTTTGGGTAGATGACGCAATTGCTACTCCAGAACAATTCTCCCAGCCGATACAAGTCCATTCGGAAAAAGTAGGCATGCAAATTTTACATATAAGATCAAATGGATGATAAGCGCCTTCGTCTGCCTTTATCAACTGTTGTATATGCATGTGAACGAATGATAGCCTAGGTCGAGAGCTCCGCTGAGTAGAGATCTTGAAGAGGTGCTAACTAAATTCTGTTTAATTGATCGATTGATAGGTTGCCGTGACAATGCCACAGATATTTGTTATTTGGTCGCATAATCTAGGAAGCGATTTCGATGCGAGGGCACGAGCTCCTCTCTGGAAAAATGGTT
Organism: Allolobophora icterica; assembly: GCA_963556255.1. NCBI lineage: Eukaryota > Metazoa > Annelida > Clitellata > Crassiclitellata > Lumbricidae > Allolobophora > Allolobophora icterica. The sequence goes on along the minus strand of OY744615.1, from coordinate 3,785,151 downwards.
GGAATTACAACCACGGAACCGGTCACGGAATCGGATACGGTCTTAGCGTTCACGAAGGTATGGACAACTAAAACTCAACTTAGCCTGGTCATCACTTCCCGTATAGATCGATATGATTGTTGAACTATACACACAGCAATGAATGTATAAGAGGCTTTTATTGTTTAATTCATTCTGACTATTTGTTTCAAGATTTCTGCTCATCATAAACCCTCCGTCGAAAGTAAACAGTTGCCATCTGTTGTTTGAAAATGTGTTTATCGTCTCTTGTCGTATATAGGGGAAGGCCACGTGATGAATCAGTAAGGTGGCAGCCACTGCAGTGCAAGACGCTCCAATTGTAGAGCGGTCTGGACAACCTTTTACGATTCCACTTAGATGGATCAGTTTTTTTTCTCTTTGCTCGCTCATAGGCTGTTATTTTTGGGCGGACGCGTTCTGCCTGGTCCACTATTATTCTTTGGTCTTCCGTAGGGTTCTGTCTTAAGTAGTCGTGTCCAGGTATCCAATATTTAGTTGTCTTGTCCTTCGCCGTTCTTTTCCAGATGTCACATTCTCCACATCTGTGAGAGACTTGATCTTGCCATTATCACCTTTATCAGATTCGCTTACCACACTAGCTGCCTCTACACTGATCTACGCCTTTGTTTCCTCTAGAATCGACTTTGGCAAAGCTAGTATAACCGGATGGAGCTCCTTTCTTATCTCAAAATTGCAGTCTGTTCTAAATGCATATGCTCGTCTGATGGGTGGCATCCCAAAATTAAGCCATATCTTCGCCTACACACGAGACACTCTTCACTGGTTACCTATACCACAACAAGTGGGAACTGCCCCATCCTGTCTCAGATCTTTGTGAATATCTGCTTCATCTGCTCCTGGTCATAGGTTACCTCCGATCGGCTGCATATGATATTCTTGTGATCCCTTGGGTTAGGTCGTCCTCTACCCAGCACAGAAGCTTTGCTATTGTTGGCCTTGTACCCGGAATTGTCTTCCCTTTAAAATCAGAAGTGAACTAATGAGTCTGTCACCTTCGTTGCTTGTTTGGGAGCGCTGCTGGTGGGTTTTTTCTTGATGCCGAGCTTTAAAAATGTTAACTTATGTTAAGATATGCTATGTTCAGATGGGGAAGTGCAGAGATTTGTGGCTATCAAAACAGAAATGACGAAACGCTTTGAAGTTTACATGCACGAAGTTTTATGTTTAGGTCCAGGACGAATTGGCATGGGATTCAGTTCGCAAAATACACCAATCTACGAAGGAATGTTCTTCTCCGACGGTAGGCCTATTTGAATTAAACGATTTTTACAAAGGGTAGCAGCTTTTCTGAAGACAAAGATAAATGCAATTTTCAATGTCAGAACTAATTTTTACGGAATATAGCAATTAAAGACTTATTTGCCTGAAATTTCTTGCATTCGATTCGGTTGACCGATTGGAAAATGATGGGACGGAGGCTACATTAACATTTATGAACATTTCAAATGCCGAGCTTCACAATAGGTGATGAATAACTGAGTTGAAAGTATTCTCCAAGGAAAGAATGAGTCAGGTTTTTTCATCGTATGAGGAGTCCATCGTTTAATTCAAGTAGTTTCCTTTTCATATTTCCTGCAGCTTGCAAGAAATATATCGCTTAACGTCCTACAAACAAGTTCGACATTTGCTGTTTTTCATCTCGTAGATAAATTATTTCAAACCGTTCCATTGTCTTACATAATGCATTAAATTGCTGAGATTGTCTACTGGTTTTTGCATGTTGAACTTCAGAGCCTGGCTATTACGAAGATAACGACTATGGAATTCGTCTGGAGACGCTCGTCCAAGTGATCGAAGCCAACACAACGGTTGGATATTTACAATGAGTTGCAGGATCGAAACACATCATACTTTTTTTTCAATTACATGAAATGGCCACGCCTTATAAATTAAGGAAATCTTGTGCATGTATTTGATTTGTTGACCTTACTTATCCAATACGATTTCACTGAAGGTGACCTTCTGAATAATGCTATCGACTAGGGGTCAGCCGGGTAGACATTTTCCACCGAGTACCGAATCCGAGTATTTGGATGTACTATTTGCCGGATCCGGGTACGAACCGAGCACCATTTGTTCCGTATGCGAAGCTTCACATTTTTATGTAATGAAAACTTATCGAAATAAATTTATGTATTTGTAACAATTGACTAATAGGCTACATTTTGAATTCTATAAATCAATAATTAATGAATTGGACTTGACATCTGTAGTGGACTTCCGGTGTTGGTGTTATTTGTACTTTTCATCTTCAAAATGAATATGCTAGATGAAGCTCAATGCTGATATTATGAGCCTATAAATTCCGGCAAGTGAGGCAGACAAGCAACTATTTGTGTGTACAGTATTTGCCGAGGCGAATACTTCCGAATAGTGCTAAAAAAGCGGGATATTCGGCCGAGGCAAATGTCCGAGGCGATTTCCGGCTACTATCGACCCTTTAGAAGTCATTTGACTATTCTATATTAAAATATTTATTTGGTTTGGTAAGGTTGTGGTCAATAGCACGGCAGTAATACACACTGAATGCTAGAGCGTTTCATTACTGAAACCAGAACAACAGGTGGCTTGCGTTCATGAAAGTTGCTGTATAATGACTGTTGCACTATAATTATTATAATAGGTCGATTTTGTTGCACAAGACAATATATCTAAATGAGCTAAAGTTAATAGGGCAACATAAATATGCGAGTCTTTATCTTTCTAAAGCCTTCTAGCGAGATTTTCATCACATAACTTTTTATTTTGTTTGGCCAGATAAAGCGAATGTTGTTGATCTTGACCCGGTGGCTTGCACAATCCATTCTGTAAAATAATCGTAACACCGACATGACATATAATTAGACTGCGTCATTTCAGTGTAACGATTGCCACTTCACATGATAATAATAATGTTAATTTGGAAGATTGTCCCAACACTTCTTGTTCACACAGATCTCTTAAATTACAAAGAGGCACCGAAACAAATTAATATTAAGTTACAAATTCATATGTGAGTATACTTCATCGTTCTCATTTTATTTTGAGACGTTATTAGGCCTACATCTACATTGTGATGTTCAAGACATGAATCCAAGTGTTGAATTTGGTTGAAAGGGTAGGCCAGGAATCATATATATATATATATATATATATATATATATATATATATATATATATATATATATATATATATATATATATATATATATATATATATAATAACAGAAATCTAATCTTTAGGCTTTATCTCTTTCATTTTATGTGCTCTTGTGATTGATATCCAGTATCTATTTGTGCGTTGAATTGTGTCTATAGTATCACTTTAATGGCAAGAAGTACCTTGGATTTCATCCAGTAACTCTAGTTCCATACGAACCAAACCTCATCGACTACGATCGTCTAAGTCTTAACCAGGTCAGTCGACAGTCTTCATCTCTCGTTTACATCATGCTTTACTCTCTGTTATACATTACAAGAGTTTGATTAACGTTACATTACTTGCTAGAGTCACTACGTCGTTGTGTAGAAAAGATCTGTAACCATAGTAAACTGCAGTCACATGTATTCATAGAAAATGACGTATAATTATGACGACCAGCTGCAGGCAAAGCATTGGCTTATAAAGGAAAGCGTTCTACTCCATCGTGTTTCTTTTGTGCTTTGTTAATGTCTGTTAAGTTTTTCTATTGTCATTGTATTTATTATTTAGCAATAATTTTTCTAAAGTAGAGTGTTGACACTGTAGAAAAATTTCCTCAACAAGTACAACCAACGTTGTCTGAACGAGGTTGGTCCATATCTTCGGAACGTTCGAAAGAACCAGGAAGCCTATGATTGGCTGTTGGCCAGAGTCCAGACGATTAGTACTTCGATCAACGCCAGCCATCGACCATCGCTTAGTTCGTCTCTTCTGCTTCTAACTGTCGCTCTAGCCACACTTGTGGTTATGACGACAACGAAGAGCTTTTGAGGAAGAACACAGTCTGACGAATATTGGGCGGAATTTCCTTCTTCTCTTTTCATATGGTTAATTAACGCCTTGAACTTTGATTAGAACTCGGATATTGTTGTGTGTCAATGTACTCAATGACATTTGATAATTAATGCATTTTTATAATGAAATTGAAGATTCGTTTTATATCTTGCGCCTTATGAACATTTTCTAAAAATGGCATTCCATAAAGTAGATTGAAATGAACGAGTGAAATATGGTGCTACCTAAATATAAAATGTCTGCTTTGTGTGTTATACTAAGATATTACAGACTCGTTCTATTTCCACGTGTAAATATCACTTGAACTGACTGGTCGACGGTTTTTGTAATCGATTGATGATTAATAATAAATTAAACTTTATTACTTTCCAGTGTTAATAAACACGTGAGAGTGATAGCTACGTGTTGCAATTTTTTGCACATAGATCGACTCAATTGTCAGTTCCATGACGGAATTAATGCAGACAGTTTGTGTAATATTCGGGATATTTAGGTCTATGGTGACTGTATATGTATATAATTTTTATATGTGTATATACACTGTCCCGATGAAAAGTGGACCCCAAGAAAAAGTGTCATAACTCGGTCAAATCCTTTAGCATTTGCCTAAAACTTTTAAAACAACAACAGTAGCCATATTACCACCAAATCGTAACGCCGTTTGGAAATGTTGGTGAGTTTGTCAAGTTTATCAACGTTTGAGATGCAGTACTGAAAAGAGGAAATTACCAACATACAAATTTTTGTCAAACGTTTAGGGGCGTACTTTTCATCGGGCGGCTACTTCACATTCAACAAGATTGTGGCCCTGCGCACCGAGCACGTGAGACCATTGCTCTGCTGTCCCGGGAGACACCCGACTTCATATCCCCGCAGCAGTGGCCGCCCAACAGTCCAGATCTCAATCCAGTTGACTATCAAATCTGGAGTGCATTGGAGGAGCGCGTTTATCGTTCCCGCATTCGTGACGTCGCTCATCTGATGGCGCGTCTGATTAAGAGTGGCAGCTGCTTGACCACGTGATCATCGACCGGGCCATCAAACAGTGGCGTCCACGTCTACGGTCGTGTGTCCGTGAACAAGGAGGACATTTTGAACACCAACTGTAGCTAAACTTCACTTCCTTATGGCTCTTGTTACTCTTGTATGTTGGAAATTTCCCCTTTTCAGTACTGCATCTCAAACGTTCATAAACTTGACAAACTCACAAACATTTCCTAACGGCGTTATGATTTGGTGGAAATGTGGCTACTGTTGTTGTTTTAAAATTTCAGGCAAATGCTACAAGTTTTGACCGAGTTATGACACTTTTTCTTGGGGTCCACTTTTCATCGGGACACAGTGTATATAGCAGTATATATGTAGGTCTGTCGGTCTTTTGTAGGCTTATAGGTCTAGGATTAAAATTCCAGTGTTAAACTATTATTATTATCTAAATTTATAAAATGTTTATATTATTATAATCATTATTTTTATTTTCCCCCCGCATTTTTCGTGGTTCATCGAGAGGCCTTTTTGTCCAACCAAGTGCACGTCCGCCTCGACTGTCCCGGGGCTTCCTCCCAGAGTGAGATCGTCGAGGTATCAGAGGGTCAATGGCGACCGCAGCGGGACAAAATCGGTTGAAATGGGACGCAGAACAGCAGGGGCCCAAATTATCGCCTTGCTGAGGGCCCTCCTGTGACGGTATAGTAAATTTTCCAAATGGTAGAATCGCTGATTCGGCGTAATTAAGCGAGATGGCAGGAAGCGCTCAGCTCGGGTACGATTTCCTCTACCGATGCCAGCATGGTGTCTCGGTGCAGACAATTTAATGCATTGGAAAGGTCGAGTTTAACTATTACGGATCCCGTTCCATAGGTCTATTGCCTGACAGCCTCCCGGAAACCCACACCCAGCTGTCTTGGTTCCAGATGCAGCGCGACATCCATCCATCCATCCATCCATCCATTTATCCGTCCATCCATCCATCCATCCATCCATCCATCCATCCATCCATCCATCCATCCATCCATCCATCCATCCATCCATCCATCCATCCATCCATCCATCCATCCATCCATCCATCCATCCATCCATCCATCCATCCATCCATCCATCCATCCATCCATCCATCCATCCATCCATCCATCCATCCATCCATCCATCCATCCATCCATCCATCCGTCCATTCATCTGTTCTTCCATCAATCCATCCACAAGTATATGCCTGCGTATATGGTTACTTGCATAGAGTATAATTATACTATATATAGAACTTTCAGTCGACCTTGTATTAGCAATTTAAAACTTTCAGCCTAACCTGCAAAGGCCCTATAGAACCTTCAGCCTGGTATGCATAGACCTTATTGAACTTTCAGCTTAGCCTTTGTAGTCTTAGCGAACTTTCAACTTATTCTGTAGACACTACAGCTTTCAGCCTTGTCCTCTGTGGGTCCTAGGCCCTGTAAAATTTCAGTCTGACTGGTATATGCTTTTGCTGTAGGATTTTGCCTGTGACCTTACGAAAGTCACATTTTATAGTCTACAATTGCAAAGTTCAATTTTATAGGTTGTAGAAGAGTAATAAATCTGTTATAAGTGGACATATAGATCGGGTAAACATTAAGTGCAAGCGACTAATAAACGAATTTAGCACATATAATGAAATACAGTATCGCCTGGATTCTAAGGTCATTCTAGGTCCTAGAATAAATCGCCGTAAAATAAATTAGGCTGAATAAAGAGAGGTTCTTTATTTCCTACCCTCCCTCAGCGTTCTTCAACTGTATAATTTAGAGCTACTTATATTTAAAGCGGTGCTGTTTACAGTGTATAATGTAGGCCTATGTATAGGGCGACCCCAAAAAATCAAACTAGCTAAACATTAATGACCAGCCTTTATAAAGTTAATTTATTTAGAATCTATAAGAATGATTGTAGTCATATTATATAGAATCTCTAACACTGACTGCACTGAACGAGACGTTGCAATAATACAAGATTTTAGCACAACGAACAAAGATGAGATGCAAAAGCTGTTTCTGTTGCGGGTCGTTGAAGAACATCGAAAAATCTTTACCAAATCTAACCGATTGGGACTTTTTAAAATTTGAATAAAGTCATGTAAAATTGTTACTTTCATATTAATTTTGTAACACTAAAATAAAAGATTCTTTAAGACACAGCGTCTTAAAGAATTTTAAATTGTACTGCTTACATTCTGCCTTGGCATATAAATCCTATAAAATCAGTGTTATATATAGATTCTAAGCGAATACAATCCTATTGAAATTGGAAAGTTTTTAGAGGACCTATTTTCAATGTTCAATCTAACTGTAACTTGAAAGGTATTATCAGTATAGCTAAAGTTAAACGAAACTTTGACCGGTCGGCCATTGATATATAAATTACAAGTTTGATTTTTAAGACACCCTACTATACATATATAACCACTGTTTTGCATTTAAATGCATATAAATGCATATAATGCAGATATATACTAAAATGATTACTGTACACACACACACACACACACACACACACACACACACACACACACACACACACACACACACACACACACACACACACACACACACACACACACACACACACACACACACACACACACACACACACACACACACACACACACACACACACACACACACACACACACACACACACACACACACACACACACACACACACACACACACACACACACACACACACACACACACACACACACACACACACACACACACACACACACACACACACACACACACACACACACACACACACACACACACACACACACACACACACACACACACACACACACACACACACACACACACACACACACACACACACACACACACACACACACACACACACACACACACACACACACACACGCTTGATCTCGTGTGTCGCCCTTATGAAAACGTGCTGAAGCAAGTATGGACACTTGAAAAAACGTGCCCCTACATAACTTAATATAATTCATACAGATAACCATCAATTTTAATGAAATTTCAGAATAATGACGCTTGATGATCTAGCCAAATGCTAGGCTATATAAATTCTTTTTTTATAAAAAAGCTGGACCAGCCTAAACTATAGCTACGTCACGACAACCCAGACATAATGGTGTTTACCGAAGAAAATAAACATGTCGTTAGATTTGAAAAGAGATTAAACATTATCGTGTGAAACGTCTTTTAAAGGAATTTTGCGATAAAGGGTGAACTCGTAATGGATTAAATGCTCTTCTTTCAAAGATCGATAATACTGGGTCTTTTCATCGCCAACCAGGTAGCGAACGCCTGCGAACGGCCAGAACGGTCGACGATGTTGAACAGGTTGAATCGCTGGTGCTCAGCCAGAAAACTATGCCGCAAACGCATCGTACGCTGAGAGAAATAGCTCGAGAAATAGGAAACAGCCAGTCATCAGTTAGGAGAATCGTTGAGTGATTTACATTTGGCAGTACTTAAAGAAATGACGCGCTCAAGAACTCACAGAGGCTAACAAACAAGCAAGATTCAAACGTTCCCGTTCCAGTCCGTCAAGCAGTTGCGTACGCGTCTTCGCGCATGCATGCGTGGATGCCCTCGGAGGTCAATTTGAACACAAAATTTAACTTTCTCAATGCTCAGTAATTACTCTTCTATCTTTACTTAAAATTTCGTTGACATGACCTGATTTCTGATGAAGTTAAAGCAAACTATGTAGGGACGCGTTTTTTTCTGACTCACCGTGTATAACAAGTATCCTATAGAACAGCGGATTTGTTGACGTAGATCGTTAAGTGCGTGGAATGCTGCCTTCGAGAGCGATCGACCAAAAGAAAAGAGCAAGTATAAACAAAAAGACGGCGCTTCATGACGGTCACCTGGAGTTACTTCAGAGTCGAAGACGACTTAACGACGTTTACGATCGTGACAATTTACGTCGGTTGGATCTGAAGCCGTCAAAACTGGAGGCAGGCGAGGGAGGGAGGGAGAGAGGAAGGGAGGCAGCCAAGCAGTCGATGGCCTTGGAGCCGGCGTCCAGAAACAGAGGCGTAGCTATCATATGTGCAGGCGGTGCAAGGCAACCGGGCCCACGACCTCCAGGGGCCCACATGGACACCAGATAATTTTTTATAACCACAGTTGAAAGTTTCTTTTTACAATTAATATAATTCACATTCCTTCTCATTTGGTGACAGATCTAGTAGTTGCGATGTTCGAGTGAACAAAAGGCTAGAAAGAAAACTCTATAACGTCGGCATTGTTTTAAGTAGGCCTATAAGTGAATAAGTATGCAACGTGACACGTGTAAAATTCGATTGAGAAAAAACTGAAATTACAACATTGTGATTGTCTCATTCTTACAGCATTCATGTTTCTTCTGTGAGTGAGTTGCATGCTTAAATATAAATGGCATTGTTTAGTTTTTGTAGGCCGTACACAAACAGCAGTAGTACTCATGGGCGTCCGCATAAATTTTTGTAGGGGGTGCAAAATGACGTTTTTGCATTGAATAGCTATTGATGAACACAGAACACGTACGTGACAACTTAAAAAATATATAATGGTCAAGGACTTTACCTAAATAACCAATGCGGACGCAATAGACGCATCTGAGTCTACTTTTTTCGCTAAACAGTAAACAATGAAATATTAATTACACTAATGAAAACGTCTAAATGTAAATTTCTGAATTTAAATATGTGAAATAATTAAGGTTTAAGAATTTCTGGACGGCGCATTGAAAATTGAGTTGGGACTGTTGTAATAATCACAAGTATCAAGGAATTTTATATTTGTAAAATATGCCCAAAATCCTGGAGGCCAAAGGACTCCCTTTCACACATTTAAACACATGGGCGTCCCCTTCCGGACGTCCATAGTAGTAGTAGCCTACAAAGAAACTAGTGAACGGAATAACAAATTTTGGTTATTGATGGTTAATTTATCTGTATAATAGCGAAATATTGTAAACACAATTTTATGACTGTGACCTAAGGCCTTCATTTAGGCATCAGGCCTAGGTGGCGGATGACATACGCATGAGTCCACAACAATATTGTTAAGAACGAAAGGCTACAGGCCTTATAGGGCCAAAAAGGGCCATACGGGACCCCCTGCACCCGGGCCCATGAAAAGCTAGCCACGCCTCGTCCAGAAAACAACCGTCGCCTAATCTGTCCTAGTAATAAATCGAAGAATTACGGCATACCTTCTCTGTTTAGACCTGCCTCGATCGCTCTCTCTGTCTCTGTCTGTCTGTCTGTCTATGTCGGACAACCTGTTCTAGCCAGATCGAGTGTCTTCTGTAGCAATATGTGTTACGCTGCTCCTTCTCCATCGCCTGGTCTTCTGCTCTTAACCCACTTTGACTTCGTTGCCTGATAAACAACGGACATATTCACTGTTGTCGAAATCCGATCAGACGGTGGTTCGTACGTAGATGGTACTTAGATCAGAAAGAGCATTCGAGATAGAGCGCTATATAAATTAGTCTTTGTGGCAAAGTCGGTTTATCGGTGGCATCTCGGAGTCTGTTGGTGGAAGAAGAACTGTTTCCGTGGACAAAATGAAGTCAGTCGTCTCCAGAATGTTTGTCTTCGCTGCTCTGGGTTGGTCGATCGATTCTTATATCAAGCGAATCATTCTATCGTTCAATAGGGCGGACTATCTGGTAGTGAGTGTCGTCTCTAATCAGACGATTACGGGTTCGAGTCTACTGGGTGGATTCCGTGTTACTAACCTGGAAAAGTTGTTTACACACTTGTGCCGCTTTCATGAAGCGCAATGAGTTGGTATTTGGGTAAGCTGGAAGGTAGATGGTAAGTCTGCGATGTACTAATCTATTTCCTGGTCATTAGGGTTCAGATCTTTCTCAAAGACAAAAGAAGAGAAAACGAGTGCCTCCCTGAAAGTTCCTAATTATTTTTATAGTGCGCTTGTAGAACCGTCCAGTAGATGTTTGAAAAGAGCTTATAAATAAATTTATTGTGTCTTTTCCGTTACCAAAGCAGCAAATCTGATATATTGTATATTTCGTCTTAATGTTGGGGAATGTTAAAATGCTATAACGATTTCAGCAGAAATGTATTTGGTTAAAAACAGACTGTCAGATGCACAACTGGTGTTATGCTACCATTCCAGCTGATATTGAAGGTGTCGACCCAAACATACTCAATTCAATGCTCTATCTTCATAGTTACATCAACAGTCCAGTTAACCCTTGGAATGGTTTTGGTCGTTTGTATTTGGATGAACCATGACTCTGGCAATTGACTCCCACCTATCAACATGGGCATCAGTTCCATCCGCATGCCCCCATTCAGTTCTACAAGTGATGTCACCCGTCAGATGCTCTTGCTTTTAAGTCTGAAATGCAGACAGTTGTGACCTTAGACAAATATGGATTTCTTCAAATCTGTGGACGTTGCATCTTCACCATCTTGAGTCTTGGTTCAGAGCGCTATTTCCAAGAAACACGGTCATACAAATCAACGCATCGAATCGAAACAATAGCGGCAATTCGTTTCTTCCTATTTTCAGAAATTAGCACAACAGACCTACAACATACTACATGTTCACAGCGCCTCACACCTTTCTGTATTACCAAACAAAGGCACTGTTTTCTGAAGAACGTGCTTCGTCAGCTAGTGTTAAATATGCTTCTTGATGTTTTTGTTGTCTTCTGCTATTCCTGAAAATTAAAGATGTTGATAAATGTTCATTACGAGGTTCGAGTCCTGAGCCAGTCTTCTGAAATCCAAATATCAGCGAAAAACTGTAAAATAGCATAAAACTTGGTTGTCATCTTCTGAGACCTGAGTGCCTCCATGACTTCAAATATACACATTCTTATACAGATTAACAGCAGTCTTACAATTATTAATCGTGTTTACGTGCCTTAAAAGTCACCTATTTCCTCGGAATGCTCAATTGGGAAGCGCAGGTGCATAGTATGCCTTACAAGTAGGCTCTCATTAAAAAAATAACCTGTGCATGTAGGACTCGATTGGACGGATCAAAGTCGACTCTTTTTGAACATAAAGAAAATCTGACGAATTCGTTTTGTTCGTGTTTCAGGAGTCTTGGCTTTAGACGAATGTGCAGCAGCTTGGCAATACATTGAAATCAATCCAAACAACCGATCACTCTGTCCAGAAACACCGGAAGTAAGTAATACCAAAAGCAACGAACACGAAATTAAGTAAAACAGGGAGAAATTAACACCGAAGGTTAGTATGACTGCACGTAAATAGCACCGGAAATGAGCGAGCCTCAAATAAATTAATACCGGAAGTTGCATCGAAAGAAGTGAAATTGTATAACGAAGTAACGTTGAAAATTATAAAATCCAGAAGTAGGCCTCTATAACACCGGAAGTAAGTAACCCTAAAAGTAACTAAAAACTGGTTTCACTAGGTAAAACTGAAATTACCACCGGATGTAAAACCGAAGGCCTAGTTACATCGAAAGAGTAAGGAATGCCGGTGGTAACACTGAGAACAAACGCACCTGGGCTCTGCTTGTCACCCCACTACACTCACCTGGGTCTACTATGAGGCATTGGCTTAACAGGCCTGGACATCCATTACTTTGGGGGCAGATTAGTCGTTTTAATTTTTATATGGGCATAGGTTACAGAGCTGCCCACGCTTGCATATTAGCATCGGTTCTGATGCTAAACTCGAATTCACAGCTGCTCTGCTTCTCACTGGCAAGCGGACTCGAACCTTCACTGGACATCGATCTCTGGAGAACCACTCCGACGCGACGCAACGTTGGCGAATAAGCCTTAGTGTATTTTGCTTAGCCTTAGAGTACGCTCTAGAAATTTGGAGTTTACTATTACGATTCCGATCAAATGAGGACATAACGTGACCTCAGTTACAAGATTGAGCCATGGTTAAAAGTATCAGGCCCCATATCGCATAAAAATGTTCATAAAAACTGTTTTGCGTTACGTTGTCTTCTCTAGACGCGACCCTCGAACCGCGTCAATACAGCGGACAGAATAGCACATCTGCGTTCCGCAATGAACAACATCACATTGACCGGAGGATCTCCTCTAGACGCCTACCTTGTCTTGGTTTCCGATGATCATGGGGTGAGTTTACACTACACTCATTGGTAGGCTCTTATTTCTCGTATAATTAGACAGCCTAGAAAATCAGGCATTCATGCAATCATTCACTTCTTGATCCTGCTATTGAATTCCGCAATATATAAATTGTTTTGTTACATTATATCGATTAAACCACGGAAACAATAAGTGTCGTGAAGGTATTACAGTTTAAAAGTGAGGAAAGTTCACCACATGGTGATTTGGGGCCATAAATTTTCCACCACAATTTCACGTGACACTAGTCTAATATATATAGGGCTTAATGATGTCCGTTTCTGCGTGGATGAAACGCAAATGTGCATCTATTAGGTATGATTATGAAAACTAGAGTTAGAGTTATGTGATAGTGGCATTCGTCGGCATTCTGCCGCTATATTTGCATTAATAAAGCTAGCTCTGTAACGAGTGTGGACCTAGCTTATATATCTCTGAGTCACCGCTCGAAGTACTTGCCCTGATTTACACAATTTAGCATACAATTGGTTGCCTAGACCTTGCATCTGGCTTGAACTGTCGCGCCTTTGAGTTGTTGGTGTGATTTTGTGTAGCGAAATGTAAATATAGGCCTAAGCGGAATCACAATGTTAAAGCATTCCTAAATCATTTATATGAAAACGATGCGATCAACAATATATTTCAAGTAAAAGCACACACTGGAACTCCTACCATTGAAGCTAAGATGATCTGCACACAAAACAATGAAATAATTGGATAGCATGGAGATTGGAGACTAATGAAAATGCTGGCTTCTGTCTGAACTTGGTTTAAATTGCAACTTAAATTCGCTGGTGATACCTATACCTTCTTATTGACTCCTCTCGCATAGATAGCGCTCAGGAAGAATTCGCCCATAGCTCCTCCTGGGTTAATAGAAATAACCTTCACCTAAACCCCGACAAAAGAAGTGAACTAATAATTTTTGCTAGAGGTAAAGAACACCTCTCTATTCCCCCAATCATTCCAGAAGCAATCCGGGTCACTTATTTGCAAGTCCTAGGAATAACAATCTGGTCTGACCTTGGAATGAATGTTCACCTTGATCTACCTCTTCATCATCACTCCATGCACTCCGAGTCCTCCAATCCCACGGCTTTCCACCTTATGTCTAGCAGGAAATAGCAAGAGCCACTACCATAGCTGTAGCTCCTCTGATGTATGCTTCCCCAACAGAGAGAGAGTTGCAAAACTACTAAGGTCTTTACGAAAGAGAATCAGAATTTGTAGAGCAGAGAACGAGAAGGGACAACACACACAGGTCAGTAATCGGAAAATAATTGAGAATTAATGATTAAAATCCGATGGAAATTAGGCAAATTTAGGTGATCAATGGCCTTTTTCCTGTTTAGAGCGGAGGATCCGCGTGGGATCGTCGTTTGCAATACATGACAGGATTCTCTGGTTCAGCAGGTAACGATTACCTCAATACTATTCAATACTACTTGGTACTATTAGTCACAGTCAGCTTCGTTGGTTATAGCGTGAAAACTGAGCAGGGTCGAGGCAATACGATCGCTTTCGATAGACGTGCGTATGAGTTTACATATTCAAAGTTTTCGATCATGGTAAGTAGTCGATCATATAATCCCATTCCACATCAGCAACACCTGGATTAGTGCTCTGAATGAACGAATAAATGATTGAATGGAGAATTGCAGGAAGGGGAGGGTTTGGAAAAGAAAGGAATCGTGCGAGTTTGGTTTAGTGGTCAACTTAGCTCTGGAATTAGTACACCTGAAACACACTTTGGTTGGGAAGATCAGATTGTGAGGAGACTGGCCACCTGCCTCATTTGCCGAGTCCAAGAACATGAAGTCGTCTACACTTCACATCCGTGGCTGTCTTTCGGAGTTGGCTCAAAGTACAACTGGTTTCTTTTTCTGGTGCCTCATATAAAATAGGAATCCAGTTGTAAGTCCATCGTGATGTTGCGAATGTTATTTCATTTGTCCTTCATTCGGTAGGTCTTTGAACGTCTGAATCACGCCTATTACTTGAGACCTGAGCGTGACTTTACGACAGGTCTCCTGTTTAATCGTCGAAAAACGACTGTCTTCATGAAGATAAACATGCAGGAATGTGACCACTTCACTCTGTTGTCTTAAGCTATCTACTCTCTTAAAATATATTTAGAACTGGTTAATAAATACTTGATGATTTTTAGGGTGAATGACAGACATAATGAGGCCTAATTAAACATTGATCAATCAAATCATTCGACATTAATTGGTTTGGTCTGTTATATGCAGTAGACGCAGTTACAGTTCAACGTTTCTTCTGTTTAGCTGTCCGATACCATAAACAGCTTTATGGCCCATATAATACACAAAGAGGCACTTAGGTCAGAGACACTGGTTACACACTCAGGACTCAAGTATTTAATCTAAGATGTCATCCAACTTATTCAGTGTTTACTCCCCGGTACATAGCGAGGCGCAATTCAAACTCGACACACTACTAGCGCCTCTGATTGGTGAACACTATTATCATTATTATTATTATTATTATTATTATTATTATTATTATTATTATTATTATTATTATTATTATTATTATTATTATTGTTATTATTATTATTATTATTGTTATTATTATTATTATTATTATTATTATTATTATTATTATTATTATTGTTATTATTATTATTATTATTGTTATTATTATTATTATTATTATTATTATTATTATTATCATCATCATCATCATCATCATCATCATCATCATCATCATCATCATCATCATCATCATCATCATCATCATCATCATCATCATCATCATCATCATCATCATCATCATCATCATCATTATTATTATTATTATTATTATTATTATTATTATTATTATTATTATTATTATTATTATTATTATTAAAGAGGGTAGAGTATGACATTAAAGATCAAGAGAACGCGTCACTGAATGGCTGAAATTGTCCTGGTAGAACAGCAGTGTGCTTTTAGTTATAAAATGCTGCAGGAAGAGTCACATTGTTAAAGCAACAAAATAATGTTGGTAATCTTACCAAAAATCATCACATCATCACAAGCAAATGTATATGATTAGAATCAAAGAAAAAAAATTGGATAGCCTTTGCCTGCGAATTATTATTCCCTTCCGCCGAATTTTGCGCATTCATTTTAAAATTACTGTAAAATAATATTGTTCATTCACTGTCATTTCTAGGGTATAACTTCCCACATGATCACTATAAGAAAGATCTCAGTAGCACTTTCCAACGAAATTCATGACTGTCATCTCAGATAGATGTTACTTCGAACATCATTGCTTATGCTACACCGGTAACCATACATACTTAGCTGTTTAGAGAGTAAATAAACAGTCATGTCTATTGCCAGAAGTTTGACATGGACCACGCAACAGAAAGACACAATATACTCAACGTGATCAAGGAGGAACTTCCTGTGTGATTCTTGGTAACGTAGTCGTTATTGTATTTTCTCCAGGCTATGGTATCATAACGAAGAACAAAGCTGCTATGTGGACCGATGGCAGATATTTCCTTCAAGCAGACATGCAGCTGGATTGCAACTGGATACTGATGAAACAAAGTAATCATTCATTGATTCTTATAACACGTAGTTCTTAGCAGCAACATCCAGAACAGTAAAGCATCTAGCTTAGATTCCAGACAAAACAGACAAGGTAGTCAGGTATAGGCTAAAGCAGTGCTTTCCAATCTTTTTAGGGTAAGGAATCCTTTTGACTTGAAAATGTTTTATGGAACCCCTACCTAAACAAAGCATATTCTGGTACAATATTTTTAAACAGTGATCCAGGTATGTACAGCATATTCGATTAAAGTTAAACTAGAAATTGTTTTAAATGAATTTCCCATGGGGCCCCTGTCTTCACCTCGGAGTCTGATTTATAATGTAACAACACATTCAAACAACACATCCAGTTGCTTCACGGAACCCTTGTCTTCCCATCACGGAACCCTAGGTTTCCGCGGCCCCCTCTTTGGGAAACACTGGGCTAAAGGTTCGTCGACTATTCGATATATACACAGAGTATAATGTAGTCCAAGTTGTCTTGTATTTAGAGGCAAAGTTGTTCGTGTTCGAAGTCATTATATGCAGAAAGTTTGTCAAGATCAGGCGCTATATAAACGTGCAATTGTAGTTTTAAAGATTATGATTACTACATGTATAAATGTACATAATGTGTATCTATGTATATGTCTTCTCTTTCGCTGAATGAATGACCTACTTCTAGATATGTAGTGTGTGCTGTATAAGGATTTTATACATAGCTAAGCATTAACACAAAAGCAAGGCACTTACAGAGCTTCAAGGATAACAGTTTCTAGAATCCATATAGCATCTGTAAATAAATTCAGAAAGTGAGGACCATGGTTTAGTGAAACACTCGCTATGTACGTCAGTGACTGTTTGTGCATAATGTGCTTTTGATGTTCAATTCATTACTTGTCTGTTTCTAACTGTATCAACATTTGTGTGAAAAGTCTTGAATCTAGCGTCAGATTGTAGTTTGATGTTTTCTTCTAGGTCAGCCTGGTTATCCAACGGGACAGGAGTGGCTTCTCAGTGTCCTGCC
This sequence comes from Allolobophora icterica, assembly GCA_963556255.1. Lineage (NCBI taxonomy): Eukaryota > Metazoa > Annelida > Clitellata > Crassiclitellata > Lumbricidae > Allolobophora > Allolobophora icterica. Next base: position 3,767,435 of record OY744615.1, on the reverse strand, counting down.
AAACAATGCACGAGTTGGAGCCTATCCAAACTACGTTTCTATCAGTCGGTATTCATTCTTTCGTACCTTGAAAATTAAAACAGTCTGCGTTATTATACTTATGTGATCAAACGTAGCAGATGCGTAATGAACCGGTACATGTTTTGCTTTTCTTGTCACCCACTTGTGACAGAGACAAGCACGATGACAAACAAGGTCAGAGACAGATACACAAACAGACGCGTAAACAGACAGAGGTCAGAGACAGATACAGAGACAGACATGTAAACAGACAGAGGAAGAAATTGTTGTTAAATATTAGAAAAGCGTTTACGCCAAATTGTCGGTCTCTTGGTTGGAACAGTGTTGTGGTTAATCCGACACACATCCGTAAGTGCGCGGTGTCGTCGCATTATATCTAAGACAGGTGAAAGACCTGTGACAAGGCCAAGCGTACCACATTCAGGTATTGTTGCACTAGACTATGCCAGGCACCTGACCGTCCTACAAGATGTTTTGGTGTCATATATTGAAATGTTGTTGCAATCTGCTGTCTAAGACATTGCAGTCTTACGGGAGAACTTAGTATCGTATATTTAATTGTTGTTGCATAATGCTATCCACGACATATAGCAGTTTTACCAGAAGGCACATTGTGATAAATTGAAATGGAGTTTACCTCTGATATCTCAGGCACCTGGCAGTCCTATGAGAAAGCTCTTTTGGGCAAAGCTACACTCGTCGAAATGAAAAATGATCTCGTGAACATCATCTGGACGGATCCAAATCGACCCCCTCGACCCAACAATCCGCTTTTCGTTCACACAATTAACTTTACAGGTATATCTCAAATGATCTGACATCCCTAAACCTCATATTATTATACCCTAGTTTCTGTGTTGATGTCAATTTACAACTTTCAGTAAGTTATATCTCGCAATATATTTGGGATTCGATTGAAATCAACAGAGTTTTCCGGTCTTAAGCTGAATGTGACAAGACGTCGACTGTAGGTTTCGAAACGTGGCATGTTAATCATCTACCTCAGTGGTTTTCAAACTTTCTGGACCAGGGACCCTTATTTTTTCTAATCATAGCTCGCGGACCCAAGTATTTAAAAAAGTCAAAGTTTTCACTTAAGTAGTGTACGAATTTAAAAATACAGGCTGTTAATGCTAAAATCATGCAGTGTTAATAAATATTTTCAGAACGCTCTCTGGGACGTCCGCCATATCCTTCGCGGAGCCCTCTTGGTCCACGGACCACAGTTTGAAAAGCCCTGATCTACCTTGTATTCGATGGAATTTGTTTTGCCTATAAATACCTAAGAATTTTCATTTTTCTTTATCACGAAGATCATTGAAGATCAGTACATCACCGGATCGTTGAGGTCGTTTACAAATAGTCAAAGGCATTCTTCATTTATCAACTTCTTCAAAGTTGTTCACATTCTCGTCTGATTTTCTGAATTTCTGCCTCAGTCATTCTTTCATTTATTCCCGTCCAAAGTAAGTAAGAAAGTAGTTAAGTAAGAAATTTGGCAAACAAGCAAGTAAGCAAGCAAAAATCATAGTAGTAGAGATGTGTGTGTGTTGAATAGATACATAGGTGGGCCTACATTATATGTGCATGCATACATGTACATGCATGTATGTATGTGGCTTGCGTGTGCGAATAAGTTTGTAAGTGGCTAAGTAAATAGATAGGTACATTGATGGGTAGAAGCAATCCGGGTAACTTATTTGCAAGTCCTAGGAATAACAATCTGGTCTGACCTTGGAATGAATGTTCACCTTGATCTACCTCTTCATAGGTACATTGATGGGTAGGTAAGTAAGCAAATAGACAAAGAAATAATTTAGGGACCTGCGAATCGCAAATTTTCAGTCGAATCGAATCTCGAATCGAATCGGGGGAAAGGTTCGAATTCGAATCGAATCTCGAATCGAATCAGAGGTTATCGGTTCGATATTCATGAAGCTTGATTGCACAGGCGTACCATAGTATCAATATATCAATAACTTGTCTGCAGTTTAAAATCAATTAAACTAAACTAGCTAATTAACCGAATTAAAATAACACAAATAATTTATGAGTTAAGTTAGTAAGTATATTCTTTATTGTACCAATTATTGCATAACCGCACTTTGGTGTACATACATCTAAGCGGAGTATAACCAGAGTTTCTCATTTGAGGCGAATGATCGATCGATCGCTCTCGTTGGTCGCTCGCCTAGCAAAGGTACGGGCGAGCGGATAATCGCTTGCCTATAGCCGAAGGCGTCGCACCGTCGGTCGTCGCTCGATGAGCTTAAGTTAGACTCCAAGACGATCAACGGAACTGGAGCCAGACCATTATTTTATTTACCTGATATACATTAATTTACTTACTTGCAGCAGTGGTGAATGCGTGCCGTGACCTAATGACTACTGTAGGGTGACCACATTTCTTTTCTGCCATTCCGGGACACCAAGTACAGTGCTTCCAATCTAAGTCAAATTCAGTTAGGAGCTGGGTTCATTGGGACGAGCACTATACATACGCAATGCCGCGACTGAAATATATTTAGGATTTTATACCAAAATTAAGCATTTTTTTTTAATTATGAAGAAAACTTGCCAAAACAATAGAAATTGGTCAATTCATTGCTCAAACTCAAACTCAAAATTGCTTAAAATTAATCAAGATTCAAGCTTAGATAGTAAAGACTTGATTAAGTGACTATGGGGCCATGTTTTGGGCGATTATATACACCATTGTACACAATGTACAGGCATCATCATATCACTCCCATCCTCAAATCACTCCGGTTGCTAAAAATCCAAGAGCGAATGAACTTCAAAGCCCTATCACTAACTTGCAACTCCCTACAATATTCACAGCCCAAGTACCTCTGTGATCTCTTCACCATCCAGGCAACCCGCTCTACCCGGTCATCACATCTCAGTCTTTCTCGACCCCCAGTCACTATTCATCTCAAGTTCTCCAACCGAGCCATATTCAACACAGCACCACGCCTCTGGTCCTCTTGAATGATCACCTCTGATTTCCGCAGATTCTCGGTTCTTCCATCATCATTGCAACCCGTCCGCCATCCTCATCCTCATGTTACACTATATATCACTTCAGGGCTTTCCACTCAAAACTGAACTTCTCAAGTATTCCTACCACGGGCGTCGATAATGGGGGGTCGAGGGGGACAAGACCCCCACCTTTAACAGTGGGGGACACGCCATGCATCGGACCCCCCACATTTTGAAGAAACACCAAAAAGGTCATCAAATGCGCGTCCTTTTTTGAGCAGATCAGTTCACGGCAATAAATTTTTTTGCCTCTTTTTGACCAGATCAGTTCAAAACTCTTTTTTGACCGGATCAGTTAAAAAATGTCCCCCTCACCTGTCAAACAAGGTCGCCGCCACTGACTCCTACCCTGACTCATCTGATCCTCCGCCTTCCAATTCATCTCGTCCTGAACGACACCCTCCTTAACAGTTGCTCTGCCTCCTCTCTTGATCTGACCCCCTGGACACCGGACTCTGACCTCCTTTGGACCACTCTCTGGAAAACCTCCTCTGATTTGATGTAGCGCTCGTCAATAGGCTGGTGTCATGCGCTTGGCCTTCGAGTGGCGCTTTAGAAGTTTGGAGGTTACGATTAGATGCCATATCATGATATCAGCCCCTATTGCAGTAGACCCATAGTTAGCCATACTCTTAATTAAGATTACATTGTGGATTTGTAAATTTTGAGCGACGCTGCACATTTAGTTGATGTTGTTATTTCCTTTTTTACTTTCTAATTATTGGAATATTAAAATAGCAAATTATACGTATTTAATTATAGAACAAAATCATTCCGGGACGTTTCATTGTCCCGGAAAGGACGTGTCCGGGATGCGGGACATTTTTTCAAATTCCGGGGCTGTCCCCTGAGTGATCACCTTAATTTCGTGCAATATGATTGGCCATAACAACACGTTCGACACATCATTCGTAAAGTCACTAATTATATGCAGCTATACGAATACGATACACAAAATACGCTGTAGGGCCCACACAAAAGCTTAGGGGTCGACCGCGCAAAAAACCCTTTTCTTGCCAGAGGGTTTGCTGTTGTCGCGCGATTTGACAACCAATCCACGCGCAGTAAACAATAAAAAACAATTAGTTTACAACAAAGTGCGTCAAGGGGTAATAATTTTTCGGAAAAATGAATCGAAATTTTTCGAATCGAAATTTTTCGAATCGAATCGAATACCGCCGTCCGATTCGTTTTCGAATCGAATATCGAAGCTTCGCAGGTCCATAAAATAATTGTGTATTTACTCGTGTATCTGTGTTCTTGTATAGATATATATGCCGTTGCTAAATTGTGCTTGTAGGCGTTGATTGGCAGACTAAGTTGTCACAAGTTCGAGAGAAGTTCGCCGAACAAAACGCCAATGCATTGGCCGTCACGATTCTAGAGGAATCTGCGTGTAAGTCAACTGCCATTGAGTTCTCCTTAGAGCATCTGATTATCTGTTGATCTGTTCTAAGCTAACGACTTCTATTGTATCTGTGGCTGAAAACTAAAAGGGATCGCTCCGAGCAAACACACAATTTATGCATCATTTAAAAACACACGAGCACATTTAGGAGTATGTAGGCCAACGTAAGTTTCTGAGCGTGTTTAAGAACTTCTTGACAGCAGAAATATTTACAGCTCCTATTGGAAGCATACACACGCTTTTACGGGTTTTATAGAATTGTACCTAGTCTGCTGCTTGCAAGTTAACACAATTTCTCTAGTTTTAGTTATGACCGTATTCCATTTGCTTAAGATAGATGTTGGTCGTTTAGGGTGACTAGTCCGTAGCTTTGCGTAGCTCTTTATGCTCGTCTAGTTCTTTTAAGTCATTAAAGTCCTAACTTTAGAAAATTCATCGTTTTGAGGCATACTTATCCAGTATCCACTGTAAGATGCCTTCCGGTTCTCTGAGACCCTGACCTACTGGATTTCGATCTACACATCTCCAAAGGACAACCTTTATAAACTGATGTCTCACTTCTAATTAACAATCATGGACTGATGCCTTGTACGTTGTGATAATGGCGCTACAGAAGTCTTTCAGATCAGATAAAAGACTATTTTTAGCAAACATTTCTCCGTTACATTTGTGACATCACTTTACTCTTCAGCAATATTTCGGTTGGAGTTTCTACATAAAGAGCTTATCATGGTTCTCAGTGGTGCAATTTGATTTCTGTTCTCTCTTTCCATAGGGTTTGTCTGCAGTTTATGCAGCAAGCTCCTCTGATCTGATTGCTGAGAAACAAGTTAGTCGATGTACTTAGATCGTAAATAGTCGTCTTTATATCTATTTAACTACTGTTGTGCTGTCGGAATACATACGAGAGGCGCTATATAAATATTTTGTTACAGTTCATTACGCCGAATCAATGCTTTGCTTTAGGGCTGTTTAATCTGCGTGGAACGGACCAAACGTCGTCTCTCTTCTTCGCATATTCTATTGTTCTTCCAAATGAAGCAAGGTCAGTTCGAACTGTTTCTATGTAAAACTCAGGTATTTAATTTCAGATGCTGAGAAAGAAATTTTGTCATTTTCAGATCTGTTAATATGTGACGCATTCCAGTACATGCTAGAATGGCTTAATTCTCAATTCGCTTCTCGTATAACTTTATATTATATTTCGTGCACCTCTTCCTGTATTAACCTGTTTGTTAGCCACAGTGCGTTTGCAGGTGGTTTGTTAAAGAACATAGTTACTTATTTCTTATTTGATAAAAGAATCTGGCTCTATAGAGAGGCAGTTAGACTTGCCTAGAAAGAAGTTTACAAATCATAGTCATAAGCGTGAGAATTCGAAAGCGCCTAGGAAGCCACATCGTGGAAAGAAGGTGCTGAGTCAAAACGAATGGTAAGGTCAGGTTCGATTCCAGATCAAGATTAAAAAAGTCAGGCGGGCATAAAGTCTTTTTTCAGAAATTTTTGACTACCTATTTTGGATGTTCGTGAAGACCTTTGTTTAGAAATATTTGCAACACTTTTGTAAATAATTTTAACCACTTAAGAAAATTTAACCTTTTGTAAGTATTTTTAGTCAGCCAGATATTGAAAAGTCATTTAGAATTCTCAGAAGCTTCTGATTCACTTTAAATGCCTATATTTTCCTCTTCGTGCACTTATGCTGTCGTTCTTTTCCCATGAAGTAGCTTTTCACAGACCCGGACTGTCAGATAAACCTCTCAGATAGGGGCCTCCTAACTATTTCACAATTTAGCTCTCTAAAGGCCTACTGTGGCCTCATTACGCCGCCTAGAATACCCAGTAGCCTACTAGAGAAAACAAATCTCCACTTGGGACAAAAGCGGGATTGAGGTCCTTTCAGTGGGAACGTGGAAATTCCCTTTCTCCTTTAAATCACATCCTCCATGCCTTTCCGCGCTCGTCGCATCCAACCAAAGAAGTTTGAGCTTTTCATACAACATCATTATAGAGCTGGCATTATTGTAGGGTTTTTGGATTCTTGGTATTTGTATCAGGTACTCTAATTTACGAATTTTGTATTTCATTTGAGCAGATTCAGCAAAAAAAATCAACGACACTGATGATCAGAAACTTAGAATGCGATGTATGTTTCAGGCTGTACCTAAATAACTACAGAAGTTTGATCAATTCGACGGAAATTCAAGACCATCTGCAGATCCACCCAGACGGAACATGTCGGACCTCAGGACTCAACTGCATTAAGGTACGAATGCACTTAGACTTTCTTTTCTTCATTCATACATTCATTCATTGTATCTTTTCAATCGCTCATTCCTTCCTTCCGAACTTTTTGGAACTTCTTTTTCTTAGAGTCATTCTAACGTTCCCGTCTTTTCACCTTTCTCATATCCGTCTGCGTATAGTCTTCCTTTATTTTCTTTACTTCCTTCCTTCTCTCCGTTCCCAGTCACATAAGTTGCACACACATAGGAACATTCATACATACATTATACATACACGAGTGCTACATAGTAAATCTTGAGAATGATACCAAATGTCATGATTGTGTTGTGTAGGTCTTCGACTACAGTACCATAATGAAAGACATCGAAGATTTGGCTAGCGGAAACCAAAGCGTTTGGCTCGATACGACAGCAAATTACGCCACCTATGACGCTGCCGGGGTTAGTAAAAGTGACCTCCATTTTATGGAGAGAAGTTTTATAATATAAAAGGACGATATTGATAAGTGTAAAAATGCGTGGAAAAGGTAAACAGAGAGAATGGTAAAGTGGAACACGAAAACTGCTAAATAAGCGAGAGAAGAAGGTAGATGCCACGAATTGAGTAAGAAACCTGTAATGCAGTGTCGAATTCCATTCGTAGGCTTTATTTCAAACTCTGTATCAAGTCAACAACCAGAGATATGGAAAGAATTAGCAAATGAGTGAATCAAAGTAGCGCCATAGAATTGTACAATTTTACCATTTGCAATTTCAGCATTTGCGACTTTACCGTTTGCAGTTTTACAATTTTACCAGTTGCAACTTTACCGCTTCCAGTGTTACAATTTTACTTATCTCGAAATTTACGAATTCCACGTTTACAGTTTTACCCTTTGCGCTGTTGCGATTCACTTTTATTATTTGCAGTTTTGGAAGTTTTTCAGTGTATTTTATCATTTCCATTTCTACAACTTTTATCAGCAGCATTTACGCGTAACATTTAAAATTTTCCCATTTGCAATTAATTTGTTCATGTGCTATTTTCTATATTTATCATTTGCATCGTTCCATTTTTAACTTTAAAATCCACACATTTCGAGCCCTTGAAGCTTCCATTCTGCAACGTAACAATTTGTAATTCACAATTGTACCATTTACAACGCTACAATTTGATATATTACAAATTTGCTATCTGCAAAATTTCTCGCTATGGGCGAAAGTGTCTTATATTACGAGAATAATTGATAGACAGCGCTGAAACAGAAGATTTTGGAATGTCAGAGGACAGAAAATAAACATTATTTTAAAGACGCGTGTCCCGAAGATCAGGCAACCACTATATAGATCTTATATACAAGCTAGATCCCATTGTATATTTACATTATATTCACATACATCTACATACAGGTAAAAAACTTATAATGAAATTTTGTTGGTGCTGTTTTCCATAACGACTGCACGTAGGCTCCTATAGACTTCTTATAGGTTAAGTTAGACCGACTGTTTAAAGCCTAATACTTACATGTTTTTGTCTGGGGTTGAAATGCAGATGAAGAGACTGGTGCTGCGTTCACCTATTGCTCTCATGAAGTCCATCAAAAACCCAGTGGAGAAAGTGAAGTTTGCCGAATGCATTGTGAGTTCTGAATGCAAATTTATATCGATAGTGAAATAATAGCCTTATAGGCCTAACAATGACGATAATGACGACCATAGGGATAAATTAACTAAGTAATTTAATGTAAACAAGCTCTATGTAGCGCCTTTAAAAAGACAATTTACTGCATTAGCTCTGACTAACGGCGTCCATTCATTTAACCACAAAATGTAAGCTATGCACACAGATTAAAATCAGGTGAAATACCTACGTATCACATTCTGCCAGAATCTCAAGATGAACCATCATTTCAAATAGTCTACTCTCAGCTGAGCGGGCTGTAAGGCCTATAAATTGGCGTTAAAATAAAAACGCAGATCCATACAAAACTATGATTCATCAACAGTCCAAAACTTATCATCTCCTCACTCCCCATCTAGGTGTATACATATAGATAAAATAATAGATAACGGATTCGTATGAGTTTCGTGCGCCTCTCATAAGGTCATGAATTCATGGAAACGAAGGAGTAATTGCGCTTTTCAGAGGCTTTTGAAAGACTCTAAATAAAGGTTGTGATGTATAATTATGCATACCTTCACGAGGTTAATGTGGATGAGAGCAGCATTTGCTTTGTTTAAAAACGTATAAAAACTAGAACTAAAGGTTTGCAACTAAAATAATTATAATTACATATGTGAGATGTAATCTGAATTTGATGCTTATATTTACATGTATAGAAATTTAAGTTACTTTAAATTACTGAAACTGAGCGAACAGTGTAAGAACAAAGCTCAGAAAACTGAGGTATTTAATACCTCAGTTTTTCGGTGATAGATTTAAAATTATAAATGGTGAAGAAAGATGATTTGTGCATAGTATGTGCATTCGATCTGTGTAGATGCGAGACTCGGCGGCATTAATCGAGTTCTTGGCTTTACTTGAAAAGGAGGTTAGTTCTGACCATTTGTAAATGATAAATTTCCATATCAATGGGGTGTCTGTTTTTTAAACGTTTTATTGATGTATAGGCGTAAATCACGTGTGGTGGTGTTCAATTAGGCTTTTACTTTAAAATAAGATTAGTTTTTATCTAAAAGTTCTTTTGTCATTTATTACGTTAAGCAATACCTAGTTTTATTTAGTTTGCTGTTTGAAGTTATGTCCTGACGTTCTTTTTGCAAAAAAGTACATAATACAGAAACCGATGTCTTTGTTTACCTAAGATAAAGTTATGTTCAGTTTTGGTGCTTTGATTTGATCACAGGTGTTGCCCCACTCTAGGCAAATCAAAGCGACAGGTATCGTAATTGCGCAGTTATAGGGAGCCTCGACGTGCACACCGCCCAGGCCACAGGGTGATCCAGATCTGACCAAAAATTACCATGTTCAGAGAATCATCGCTGGCGATATAGAAACCGTGGGTTGGGGTAGGGGAGGGGGAATAAGGTTGTGTGGCAGTACTGGACGAAGGGAATACCAGACATCTTGTGCTACAGGTCTGTGGCCAAAAACAGATAGCACTGAATGCATAGCTTCTGAAGTTAAGATATGATGGATCACTCCGGCCTGGAATTGACAGATGAGAAGAGGATCTTAAAGCCAATGCGTCTTTACATAGACAACGAAATGACGAATGCAGATTGATTGTCTCTTTCTCTCTCTCCCTTTCTCTCTGTCTCAGTCTCTGTCTCTTTAAGCCTGTCTGCCTCTCTGTGTCTCAGTCTTTTACCGCTTTCTGTCTTTCTGCATCTCTCTGTCTCTGTCTATTTCTGTCTCTCCGTCTCTCTCTGTCTGAGTCTATGTCTTTTATGTCTCTCTGCCTCTCTCTGCCTCAGTCTCTCTCTCTCTTTCTGTCTCTCCGCCTCTCTATGTCTTAGCCTCTGTGTCTTACTGTCTCAGTTTTGACACCAAACACTGCTGTTTCGTCAGAACGTCCTGTCTCTCTGTCTCGTCTCTGTCTCAGTCTCTGTCTCACTCTCTTACTGTCTCTCTGGCTCTGTCTGTCTCAGTCTCTGTATCTTTCCGTTTCTCTGCCTTTCTCTGTGTTTCTTTCTGTTTGTCTGCCTCTCTCTGTCTCAGTCTCTGTCTCTTTCTGTCTCTTTGCCTCTCTCTCTCTGTCTCTCTCTGCCTCTCTCTGTTTCAGTCTGTCTCTTTCTCTTTGCCTCTCTCTGTCTCAGTCTCTTTCTGTATACTACAATTCAGTTTTTAATTGTATCGAATTCAGATTGCCGCTGGCAGACACTGGACAGAATGCAGTGCGGCCGATAGACTGCAGGAGATCAGAAGGTAAGGATTAGGTTTAGATTTTAACAAGTGATTCAATTCATGTCCCAAAAAGACGACTGTCCAATAGAAGACTTTTCTTTGTCTGTCATCGCAGAAGATATTGTGACTCTTGTCACAACTCACAAGAAACTTTGAAATCCCTGTCCAATTCTGTGCTTTATATCAATTCTAATACCATTTAGAACTGTACTTACAACGCTTCTCTTTCAACTTGTAAATCCCGCGAATCTTGATTTTTGTTTTCTGATGCAGTCGTAACTTTAAGGGCGCAGTATACGACGTCATAGGATAACTGTTGGAGATGCTCTGACATCATGAAACTGATCTGATATCTTCTAAAGTGTTAATAAGCGTTACCTGTTTTCTTGTATGTTTTCCAGCACATATCCAAATTACAGAGGTCTTAGTTTCGATACAATATCTGCCTTTGGAAAGCACGCATCCATCATCCATTACATGCCAGATCGATCAAGTAACGATACAAACAGCGTCATCAACACACAAGAGGTTTATCTGCTCGACTCTGGCGGACAATATCTGTAAGTAAACCATCGTCGAATTTATACTTCACTATAATGCCGTCTTTACTGTTCATCGCGCCACCAAAAATGGATGCCTCACTAGTCATATAGATATAGGTCTATTCGTAATCGTAATTGTTAATTCCGAATATCAAAAGTGCTACTCAAAGTCCTAGAGACGGTGGCACTAGAGATGGTGGCACCATTTGAGTTTCTACATCAAACACTGCTGTTTCGTCAGAACGTCCTGCCGTATCTTGAGCTGCAATCAATCAATCAATCAATCAATCAATCAATCAATCAATCAATCAATCAATCAATCAATCAATCAATCAATCAATCAATCAATCAATCAATCAATCAATCAATCAATCAATCAATCAATCAATCAATCAATCAATCAATCAATCAATCAATCAATCAATCAATCAATCAATCAATCAATCAATCAATCAATCAATCAATCAATCAATCAATCAACCAATCAACCAATCAACCAATCAACCAATCAACCAATCAACCAATCAACCAATCAATCAATCAATCAATCAATCAATCAATCAATCAATCAATCAATCAATCAATCAATTTCGTTTATTCTCAAAAGCAAGTTGACAAAATCGCAGCTTGTAACTTGGTACAACTATTTATCATAAATAATATTTCATAACTGAGTGAGTAAATTATAACTGTAGGCGTTATAATATAATTTGAGGTAAATCTCGAACAGGAATTATAGGTTCATTGTTCAGTTTATGTTTTTAAATAATACTCGAGGTATGAAATTTTTATCATGTGTAACGGGGAGGAGGAAACGATGCGGTTTTGGTCTTTAGCTTATACCGGGAAGGGGGCGGCGCTGGGGAATAGTCTATGAAGAACATGCATATCATTTGTTCTTTGTTGCTGCAAATAGTCGGTCGTCCGCTGAGTTTATATTTGTTAGGTAGCCGCAGGGAGCACTTCTGGAAGGTTTATTAAAAGTGATGGGGAATTATACAAAAGCTTCGATGCATTTCAGACCAGTGTTTTCCTACTTTTATCTATTTATAAGGTTATTTGCAGGAAACAATCTGCCTTGATTACTGTAATGGTAACTCTTTCAGCTACCACTACTTTCCCAGTGTTAATGCACGCGTTTAGTATTTTCTGAAATGACTTCTATTGTGTGAATTCTTGTAGCGATGGTACCACAGACGTCACGAGAACAATGCATTACGGTACACCGAGCGCAATAGTCAAGGTTAGAAGCACGAATGTGATTATAGTACAGTTCCTTTATTCTGCTTAGATAAGACTAGTTTATATTTGACTGGGATAGATTAGTCTAGATTGGATTCGATTGGTCTGATCTGGCCTCTACATGTAAGAAGCTGGACTAGACTGGATTCAGATATTAGATGATGTCATATTATGTCATGTATGAGATTGGGTTGGATTAGTCTACGTGTAATTCAGCACTGATCTTTAAGCGCACCATCAGCCATGGATGGTTTTTAAGTACCCCTATACCTAGTCCTAATCTAGTCAACAGCTACCTTAACATACACACTTACATACAAGATTGCTGCGTTCCGAACCACTGCACCATCAAAGTGTTTCTACAAACTGACCGAACTTAATGTTTCGTACAAATGTCTTATGGTAAACATTTGAAATTATTGTGACTGTTGTTTAGGAGGCGTATACAAGAGTTCTGATGGGAAATATTGATCTTGCTGAAACCATTTGGCCAGAAGGTCTCTACGGTAGGTATCGCTAGCCTAGGCGATGTTAAAGTTCGTTGGGAACAAGTCATTTGAATACAAAAAAAGCTCAGATAACTGGAAAAGTCGCCAGTGGCGGAATCTCACGCATAAGCAGAGCCAAACATGATCCCATTCACAGTTAACACTTGGCACCACCATCATGTAGAGATCGATGGCTAAATTGTTAGCCTTCAGCCAATAACGGCGACTGCGGTTTGAGAGTTGGGGGAATCCAGGAGACTGCCAAGTAAAAGAAGGGAAGTCGCCAAAACATTTCATCATCGACACTTAGACGCAAATATTCTCATGACGTATTCGTGTTTTAATGGTCGAAATTTTGCGGCTGTTTTGTTGAGTCATCCCTCGATCCACACAATGTCAATCTATTTTGGGTAGATGACGCAATTGCTACTCCAGAACAATTCTCCCAGCCGATACAAGTCCATTCGGAAAAAGTAGGCATGCAAATTTTACATATAAGATCAAATGGATGATAAGCGCCTTCGTCTGCCTTTATCAACTGTTGTAGGCCTATAATGCATGTGAATGAAATCAATGAATGATAGCCTAGGTCGAGAGCTCCGCTGAGTAGAGATCTTGAAGAGGTGCTTACTAAATTCTGTTTAATTGATCGATTGATAGGTTGCCGTGACAATGCCAGAGATAATTGTTATTTGGTCGCATAATCTAGGAAGCGATTTCGATGTGAGGGCACGAGCTCCTCTCTGGAAAAATGGTTGGAATTACAACCACGGAACCGGTCACGGAATCGGATACGGTCTCAGCGTTCACGAAGGTATGGACAACTAAAACTCAACTTACCCTTGTAATCACTTCCCGTATAGATCGATATGATTGTTGAATTATACACACAACTATGAATGTATAAGAGACTTTTATTGTTTAATTCATTCTGAGCATTTCTTTCAAGACATCTGCTCATAGACCATCTTAGCTCCGTCGAAAGTAAACAGTTGTCATTTGTTGTTTGAAAACGTGTTTATCGTCTCTTGTCGTATATAGGGGAAGGCCACGTGATGAAATAGTGAGGCGTCAGCCACTGCAGTGGCGCGACGTTCCAACTGTAGAGCGATCTGGACAACCTTTTTCGTTTCCACTTAGATGGATCAGTTTTTTCTCTCTGCTCGCTCATAAGCTGTTATTTTTGGGCGGACGCGTTCTGCCTGGTCCCCTATTATTGTTTGGTCTTCCGTATACGGTTCTGTCTTAAGTAGTCGTGTCCAGGTATCCAATATAATTAGTTGTCTTGCCCTTCGCCGTTCTTTTCCAGATGTCACATTCTCCACATCTGTGAGAGATTTGATCTTGCTATTATCACCTTTATCAGATTCGCTTACCACACTATAGCTGCCTCTACACTGATCTACGCCTTTGTTTCCTCTAGAATCGACTTTGGCAAAGCTAGTTTAACTGGATGGAGCTCCTTTCTTATCTCAAAATTGCAGTCTGTTCTAAATGCATCTGCTCGTCTGATGGGTGGCATCCCAACATTAAGCCATAGCTTCGCCTACATGCGAGACACTCTTCACTGGTTACCTATACCACAACAAATTGAGTGTAAGATTCTAACTCTCATGCAAAATTGCCAAGTGGGAACTGCCCCATTCTGCCTCAGATCGTTGTGAATATCTGCTTCATCACAGGTTACCTCCGATCGGCTGGATATGGTATTCTTGTGATCCCTTGGGTTAGGTCGTCCGCTACCCAGCACAGAAGCTTCGCTATTGTTGGCCTTGTACCCGGAATAGTCTTCCTTTTAAAATCAGAAGTGAACTAATGAGTCTGTCACCTTCCCTGTTCCACCATCGTGGGACCTCCTTGCTTGGTTGGGAGCGCTGCTGGTGAGTTTTTTCTTGATGCCGAGCTTTAAAAATGTTAACTTATGTTAAGATATGCTATGTTCAGATGGGGAAGTGCAGAGATTGGTGGCTATCAAAACAGAAATGACGAAACACTTTGAAGTTTACATGCACGAAGTTTTCTGTTTAGGTCCAGGACGAATTGGCATGGGATTCAGTTCGCAAAATACACCAATCTACGAAGGAATGTTCTTCTCCGACGGTAGGCCTACATGAATTAAACGATTTTTACAAAGGGTGTCAGCTTTTCTGAAGACAAAGACAAATGTATTTTTCAATGTGAGAACTAATTTTTACGGAATATAGCAATTAAAGTCTTATTTGCCTAAAACGTCTTGCATTCGATTCGGTTGACCGATTGGAAAATGATGTGACGGAGGCAACATTAACATTTATGAACATTTCAAATGCCGAGCTTCACAATAGGTGATGAATAACTGAGTTGAAAGTATTCTCCAAGGAAAGAATGAGTCTGGTTTGTTCATCGTATGAGGAGTCTATCGTTTAATTCATGTAGTTTCCTTTTCATATTTCCTGCAGCTCGCAAGAAATATATCTCTCAACGTCCTAGACACAAATTCGACATTTTCTGTTTTTCATCTCGAAGATAAATTATTTCAAACCGTTCCATTGTCTTACATAATGCATTAAATTGCTAATATTGTCTACTGGTTTTTGCATGTTGAACTTCAGAGCCTGGCTATTACGAAGACAACGACTATGGAATCCGTCTGGAGACGCTCGTCCAAGTGGTGGAAGCCAACACAACGGTTGGATATTTACAATGAGTTACAGGATCGAAACACATCATACGTTTTTTTTTCAATTACATGAAATGACCACGCCTCATAAATTAAGGAACTCATGTACGTGTATTTGATTTGTTGACCTTACTTATCCAACATGATTTCACTGAAGGTGACCATCGATTGAGTCCTTCTGAATAATGCTATCGACCATTTAGAAGTCATTTGACCATTCTATATTAAAATATTAATTTGGTTTGGTAAGGTCGTGGTCAATAGCACGGCAGTAATACACACTGAATGCTTGAGCGTTTCATTACTGAAACCAGAACAACAGATGGCTTACGTTCATGAAAGTTGCTAATGACTGTTGCACTATAATTATTATAATAGGTCGATTTTGTTGCACACAATGTATCTAAATGAGCTAAAGTTAATAGGGCAACATAAATATACGAGTCTTTATCTTTCTAAAGCCTTCTAGCGAGATTTTCATCACATAACTTTTTATTTTGTTTGGCCAGATAAAGTGAATGTTCTTGATCTTGACCCGGTGGCTTGCACAATCCATTCTGTAAAATAATCGTAACATCGACGTGACATATAATTAGACCGCGTCATTTCAGTGTAACGATTGCCACTTTACATGATAATAATAATGTTACTTTGGAAGATTGTCCCAACACTTCTTGTTCACACAGATCTCTTAAATTACAAAGAGGCACCGAAAAAAATTAATATTAAGTTACAAAAGCTCTGCTGTCTGCATATTCATATGTAAGTATACTTCATCGTTCTCATTTTATTTTGAGACGTTAGTAGGCCTACATCTACATTGTGATGTTCAAGGCATGAATCCCCAAGTGTTGAATTTGGTTGAAAGGGTAGGCCAGGAATATATATAATATATATATATAATATATATATAATAACAGAAATCTAATCTATAGGATTTATCTCTTTCATTTTATGCGCTCTTGTGATTGATATCCGGTAATTATTTGTGCGATGAATTGTGTCTATAGTATCACTTTAATGGCAAGAAGTACCTTGGATTTCATCCAGTAACTCTAGTTCCATACGAACCAAACCTCATCGACTACGATCGTCTAAGTCTTAGCCAGGTCAGTCGACAGTCTTCATCTCTCGTTTACATCATGCTTTACTCTCTGTTATACATTGCAAGAGTTTGGTTAACGTTACATTACTTGCTAGAGTCACTACGTCGTTGTGTACAAAAGATCTGTAACCATAGTAAACTGCAGTCACATGTATTCATAGAAAATGACGTATATGACGACCAGCTGCAGGCAAAGCATAGGCTTATAAAGGAAAGCGTGCTGCTCAATCGCGTTTCTTTTGTGCTTTGTAAATGTCTGTTAAGTTTTTCTATTGTCATTGCATTTATTATTTAGCAATAATTTTTCTAAAGTAGAGTGTTGATATTGTAGAAAAATTTCCTCAACAAGTACAACCAGCGTTGTCTGAACGAGGTTGGTCCATATATTCGAGACGTTCGAAAGAACCAGGAAGCCTATGATTGGCTGTTGGCCAGAGTCCAGACGATTAGTACTTCGATCAACGCCAGCCATCGACCTTCGCTTAGTTCGTCTCTTCTGCTTCTAACTGTCGCTCTAGCCACACTTGCGGTTATGACGACAAAGAACAGTTTTTGAGCAGAACACAGTCTGATGAACATCCTTCTTCTCTTTTCATATTGTTAATTAACGCCTTGAACTTTGATTAGAACTCGGATATTGCTGTGTGTCAATGTACCGGGGTACTCAATGACATTTGCTAATTAATGCATTTTTATAATGAAATTGAAGATTCGTTTTATATCATGCGCCTTATGAACGTTTTCTAGAAATGGCATTCCATAAAGTAGATTTAAGTGAATGAGAGAAATATTTTACTAGAGAAATATGTTGTATCTGTTATGCTAAGATATTACAGATTCGGTCTATTTGTTACTTTTCATGGGAAGAGACATTAAAGAAGACTGGTCTATGGTTAACATAGTCTATTGAGTAGTTTCCTTTCAAGGGGCGATATATAAATTCTCGAATGAATGAATGAATGAATGAATGAATGAATGAAAACCAACTTTATTAAGTACTGTCTAGTGTAAACAAACGCAGTTAAACGTGTAGCTCTGTGCAGAGTTCTTACATATGGGGTCTTGATTTATTATAGGTCTTTCGTTGACCTCAAGGTTCAGGGTTGAAATCATGATGTTATATAATAATAATAATAATAATAATAATAATAATAATAATAATAATAATAATAATAATAATAATAATAATAATAATAATCCCCTGGGCAGCAGGCGAACATCTGGCCTGGGATGCCACGGTGGTACACACCTGTGCGGCATCCTATATTGCCCACACAGCGAACGCAGCGGGGGCCGCTGCTGAACAAGCCGCCGTACGTGAAATCGAGAAGTACTTGGGGTTACCATCATCACACCTCTTTTTGCCTATTGCCCTTGAAACGCTGGGTCCCATCAACTCTGCAGGGGTTAGCTTCATCCGTGAGCTTGGCCAGCGTCTCTCGTCCGTTTCTGGAGAGCCGCGGGAGGTCACTTTTCTCTTTCACGCTTCTCCATCTGCATCCAGCGCTACAACGCCATCGCATTTCGTGGCACTTTCACTAATGTTACGGAGGACGAGGCCTGATTTTTCAGACATTCAACAACAGCTCCTAGCATAATTTTTAGACTCCTGTGGGATTACATGTACCTCGGAAAAAAATAATAAGCCTCATTCAGGCCGGCATTCCGCCAGTTAAGGAACCCCCAGAGCCATACGTGACACTGGGGGTAAAGTCCTGTCCAGGTCGGACGGCAATGACCAGGTGGCTTTGCATTGATACCATGGCGCTCGGGTCGATGTTTGATCTGGGACGTCACAGTGGCAGACAAAGACACGCTTCTTATCTGCCAACAACCTCCATTCAGGCGGGAGGTACGACTGAGTCCAGGAAAAACGCTACTTACACTGCAATTCTCTCATTCTATCTCATTGGCTTTTGAAACCTTGGGACCAGTGTAAGCCATGGGACTGGCATTTCTCGCTGGCCTAGGGCGTCTCCTAAACAGTGTCGTAACAACCTAGCCGGGGGACCCTTACCCATTTAAAATTGAAAATAATGAGATAGCTAATTTGAACTGCAGTTAGGTTAAAAAAGAGTGTTAAATTCTCATTAATGATCCATAGTTCAAGTCACATTAATAGTTCAAGACAAAACAAGAATGTAACAAAAATGTATTGCAGTAATGTATGTCTGTAGTGCTCATATTGAGCTCTCACTTTACGTCATCTATCCCAGAACTGATTGCTGCCTGTGTGCTGTTTGTCACTCTCCCAGTCACCGTCGCCAGTGCGGCGAGCTCCTCTGTAATTCTTCAGAGAATTACTTCATGAATTTGGCTATTCTAACTTTAGCAAATGTGTCTATCATCAGTATTCAATTGTTTTGCATATTCGCTTTTGATCGCAAGAAGTGCAGGACCATCAAGCCTGTAATGTAGTGTAATGTAAAATAAAAATTTGTAAAGCGCTCCTCGCAGCAGAGCTATTCAGAAGCGTTCTCAACGTGATAGGCTCCTGTAAAAAGAGAGGTCTTGAAGCATTTAAGTGAAGCTGGTGAAAACGCCTCGAGGATCTTGCTCCGGATCACAGTGTCCTGTGAGATAGTGGATCTAAGATACGTCTTTATAAGTTTAAATTTGGAGAAGGAGCGCTCCGCACTGGGAGAGTGGCAAAAGCACACAGGCAGTAGCCAATTCCGGGATAGATAACGTGATGTGAGACCTCAATATGAGCTTCTGTATGTCCAACAGTTTTTGTTGTTTCGAGTTCCTTGCTGAACTTACGTCTGAAGGACCGCACCTCTGACACAAAATCTGGCCTATGTCCGAAGAATATCTTTGCTGCAGTTTTGTTGCTGTTAATTCCAAATCAACATTGTATAAGTGCAGCAGAGATTTGGGATAAAGAAATTAGAAAACTAAGCACTAGTAGTAGCAGATAAGTCCATTTCCACTCACTGAAGTGCACGAGATGCACTGTCAATTGTCAGTAGGCCTAACAATCGTTCCTATATGATCGTTCCTAAAAGATAATGAATACTATAAACTCAAATTTCTCCATGTTATGCTTCAAGCCAGTCTCGATGGCAACAAGATTTTGTTTCTAGTGAAGGAAATATTTGGCGAATGCTAAAGCGAGATTTTCCAGTGTCTTCCTAATTTTTTCCATTATTATGCTCTTGTGTGGAGAAGCATCAATACCTGGAAAACAATCACGCTGTGAATTGCTTGTATTCTTAATCCGCAGTTGCAACTTTTTGTTGAATGCCTTCAGTTTCCCCATGATTGTGATTATGTTTTCTTTTGCACCTTGGACTCAAATTTAAGGTGTTCAACCTTTCGAAAAAATCTTTGAAGAATGTCACTTCAAGCCACCAAATGTCGTCGTGAAGAAATTCAAAACCAGAAGTCACAGAATCAAAAAAGGAAACGACTTCAGTTTGCAGAACGATAACACTTGAAGTACTTTTCCTATCGAAAGCCAGCGTACGACTGTATGATACAACAGATCCGAATCCATTGCCTAGCATAAGCTAGCAAAAAGTCTGGAACATAACAGATTTGAGGTAATTAACAAATAAATAACAGAGAATAGATATAATTAATGTCACTAGATTTTTACTTTTGATCACATGGCATCACAGAACTGTGAATGAGAAACTATTCTTAAATATGAAAACTTTACAAAGCCGAAAATTGCATTTATGAAAATAATTTCTTATAGAGTTAATTAAAGAGACTATAGCGAATTTTAGGTTTCTCTCGCGGTACACCTGAAATCTCGCTCGGCACACTAGTCAGTTTGCGATACACTGCTTTAATCGAACAAGAACATTCTAATGTAAATATGAATCCCAGAAATGTAACCAAGACGGGGGAGGGAGAAAACCCAACTCCGCCGACCGAGCATGAGGAAATCCTACCACCACTTTCCCAACGGGATTTTCTTGGTTGGCAGCCGGCCCGGCCCGGCCGTCAGCACACCGGTCTTGGACCCAAACGTGATCGATTATGTACAGACGTTGACGTCAGACGTTCCGTGTCTGACGTCAATAATCCTTGATATGAGGACGTCGTTAGATAAACGTTACAACCGGTAGTTAAGTCAGTCGGCAGTTTTTAGAAGGAGATATGAACAGTAACAATAAGGAGAAGTAGAGATAATCCGGAGAAGAGAGTATAGAAGTCAGAGAGATATAGATTAGTAGATAAGAGTTGATAAGAAGAGTTAAGAATTAAGAGACGTTTAACTTGAAATAAATTAACGGAAACAAGTTGTACGGATCGTTGAGTTCGTTTGTTAACAATTAAAGAGTTGAACCTATCTTCCTGTCAGTCTTCTGCTCGACCGAGAGAAGCCGAGCTCTGCTAACTTGAATTTGAGTGAGGACTGAGGAACGGGGATTAAGCCATCCTGGTTACGATTGTTTGTGACGTCACTACACTCGGCTCTGGTCTCCATAACATGATAGGTCGTCATTGAGTGACTTCAATTTCATAGGAAGCGAGTTAACGGCAGAAAATAAACTAATCTCTCGTTCTCATTTCATTTTCAGGGAAATGGATTTCGTGGGGAAAGAATTCGTTTTCCTGTCCTTCCTCTGGTTGTCTGTTGGTAAGATTATATAGTGTTGTAGACGATGAAACTTGTCCTAATATTTCAGCATCGTACACGCTGGAAAACGCGTAAACGGCAACTCTCCAGAGATAGGAACACCAATTATTACTATTATGATGATGATGATGATGATGATGATGACTTATGATGATGATGATAACGATGATGATGTTGATAATGATGATGATGATAACTGACTACAATGATGATGATGATGATGATGATGATGATGATGATGATGATGATGATGATGATGACGATGATTACAATGATGATGACGATGATGATGATGAGAACTATGAATATATGATGGTGGTGGTGATAATGACGATGATGATGATGCTAAGCAAAATGCCCTACACTTGATTAAAGTAGCGCAGCAGAAATTTTAGACTTTATGATTACGATTGGGAATTCGTCAATAAACCACGAGAGGCTTAAATATCTTCCAGCTGTATCGCTTCCTTTCACCGATCGACGCATCTGCAACCATCAGTTGATCATCGTCGCTTTGTACTGATACTGTGATCTGTCAAAGTATTCTTTAGAAAACGAATGAAGTTTTGAGGTTGCAGGATGGTTGGCAGTTGCGAAGTTACCTAAAGGTAACTTCGATAAGTTCGGCGCCTTGTGACCGGAGGGTTGCAGGTTCGAATCCCACTCTAGCCGCTGCGTACGGACCTTGGGCAAGTCCTTCACTCGCAATTGCTCGTGGCGCTTCGGCGTGAAAATTCCGGCACAGTATCAAATGCTGTAGTCGGGAGCGCCTCTGAGTAGTAGTAGACTTCGAGAGGCGCTATAGAAATATCCGGAATAAATAAATAAATAAAGGCGACGTCTACCGTTGAGACTTGTTTCTTGTAATTGAAGGTTGGAAGGCAGAGATGGAAAATAATTTATTTCTTAATTTATTATCTTTAGGAACATTTGGTACTCTAAGTGACTCGTTTCTACAGAATAAAGTCATGTCAACTGGAAAAATAAATGAAACCTTTACCTGCGGTCCCACTAATGAGCCTAAGCATGTACGCTGGTCTCTGTATTCCGTGGGAGGAGATGTTGTCTTTCTCCATAAATCGATGGACTTGTGGGATTTACGTATCCCACAAGGTACAAACAGCACCTTAATCGTCATAGCTGCTAACGTATTTACAGCCGGAGTTTACAGTTGCTCGGAAGCTACAGGTGCAGCGAAATCCGCTCAGCTCATATCCATTAGTAAGTATGTCTGTAGTTGTAAGCACTGTTTTGTATGTACCTGTAATATCTTACACGTCATCGCGTTCTTAACACCTCAATCTATCCTTGAGAAGGTTAAAACTATTATTAGTCCTCAAACAGTTATCACCAGCTGGCGATCACAATTACATCAACTAGGTTGAATCTTTGTATATACATATCTTATGTTTGTATGTAATATGTCAGGGACTTTGAACTAGTGTATGAGTGGTTTTAATATAATTAACATTTCTGTGATATATTTCATTTTTTTTTAAATAATGAGACTAGCTTTCAAACTTGTATGTTTCACGTGTCTTATTCAATAAAAATATCATGACCTGTAAGCATAAGAATTTATCATTTTAGCTATATCAGATAGTATATCAGATAGGGGTAATGTGAACAGCGCAGAGGTAACTTGAAATCGCGTTCAGGCTACCCCCGGGGGTAATGTGAAATCGATTTCAGATTACCGTGGGGTGACTTGAAATGGGGGGGGGAGCCTGAAGTCTTTACACCGGTACTGATCGATTGATCGAATGCATGGTCGACTTCTGAGTTCTGACATGCTGTCGTTGAAGGTAAGACGTAGTGTTTAAAGAAGATGGCCATATGGTCTGTGGAATATAGTAGGAAATGGTTGAGACAGACACCGGTCCAGTCAACATACATACATACATACATACATACATATATACATACATACATACATACATACATACATACATACATACATACATACATACATACATACATACATTCATACATTCATACATGCATACATGCATACATGCATACATACATACATACATGCATACATACATACATACAGTCTTACATACATACATACATACATACATACGTATGTATGCACGTATGTATATTTGAGCGACTGGTCTGTGCAGCTGTACATACATACATACATACATACGTATGTATGTATGTATGTATGTATATACATACATAGTTAAATACATACATACATACATACATACGTATGTATGTATGTATGTATGTACATACATACATACGTATGTACATACGACTGGTCTGTGCAGCTGTACATACATACGTATGTATGTATGTATGTACATATGTACATACATACATACGTATGTATGTATGTATGTATGTATGTATGTACATACATACATAGTTAAATACATACATACATACATACGTATGTATGTATGTATGTACATACATACATACGTATGAATGTATACATATATACGTACAAGTATGTACGTATATTCGTGTGAGTCGTCTGTGCAGCTGTTGTCCGCTGCCTTTGATGAGTGCAGTCTTGGATGGCGGTCAATAAACTCCTCATTATCCCATCAAAGGGTTTCTGCTACTGGGAACTCCATGCCAAGTTAAAAATCTGATTGGCCTAAATCTTTGAAACTGGGTGACTCAGTTGTTGAGCTGGCAGACACTGCTCGGAAGTTAGGCGTTGTTTTCAATTCAACAATATCTCTCATTGTTAAATCTTTTCATTGGCTTCCTGTTCAGCACATTTGACTCCTCTCTCATATTTACAGAGCATATCTCCAACATGACTCGCTCCTGCATCTTTCAACTGAGGCATCTCAGGGCCATCAGACGCTCGGTCTCACCTTCTGTCTTTACTACCATAGTTCACGCATATGTCTGCTCACGCTTGGACTACTGCAACTCGCTCCTCATGGGTCTCCCCAAGCAGCGTCTCCCCCTTCAATCTGTTCTAAATGCTTCTGCTAGGCTCATCGCGCGACTCCTCCGCTTTGCCCATATCTCTTCTTATATGCTTCATGCACTGGCTCCCTACTGCTGCGCGCATCCGTTATAAGATCCTAAGTAAGTAAGTAAGTAAGTATATTCTTTATTACATTTTTTTTTTCAAACTTCATAGGTCGCATTGGCAGAGTATCTCAAGGTACAGGACATATTCCACATCTCGTCTTCACATTTTGAAAGGAAACTGCACTTTGGTCTCTCAACTATGCAACACAATACATGTATTTCAGTAAATAGTTTCACTGCAATTACACCTAGCTACTTAAAAACGCGATTTTAAATGTATAACTAAATACGTGCATACATATTAAAAGGCAGTTACTTCAATTTTGATTTCTCCAGTTTCAGACGTTCTTGTCTTTCTGTCTCTGCCTTTTCCAAACTTTCTTTCTGAAATTTGAGTTCTTCTTGTCTGATCTGTTCTGCACGTTCTAACTCTAACGTTCGCGCTTTTTCTTTTTCTTCTTCACGCATTCTCTTTGCTTCAATCTGTTGCTGACGAACCTCTTCATCACTTTTTCTAGCTCTTTCAAATTCAATCATCTGCTCCAGTCTTCTTCTTTCAGCATCTTCCCTATCTCTTTTCAACTGTTCTAATTGAATCTCAAACTGATGCTTTTGCAATTCCAGTTCTGCCTTACGCACTTGTTCTGCTTTATCTTCTCTCTCTCTCTGCAAGCGCAATTCCTCTTGCCTTACAAGTTCTGCTTTCTCTTCTTTCTCTCGCTGCAAGCGCAATTCTTCTTGCCTTACAAGTTCTGCTTTCTCTTCTTTCTCTCTCTGCAAGCGCAATTCTTCTTGCCTTGCAAGTTCCGCTTTCTCTTCTTTCTCTCTCTGCAAGCGCAATTCTTCTTGCCTTGCAAGTTCCGCTTTCTCTTCTTTCTCTCTCTGCAGACGCTCTGCTTTCTCTTCTTTCTCTCTCTGACGACGCAATTCTTCCTGTCTTAGCTCTTTCTCTTCTTGTCTCGTCATCATCATCCACTGCATCAACATCTCCATAGACATAGGCGCAGGAGGTTTTTCAATAGCCTTTTCTACGGCACCGCCAACTGCACCTTCTTCTTCGACTTCTTCTTTAACCCACACTTCAGCGAGTTCCTGTATCATGTCACCACGTGACATACCTTCTAATTGTTCTTCTTTAAAACCGGCTTTCAACAAACGCTGTTTCAGCCTTTCCGTAGACATCTTCTTAATATCTGCTTGTCTTTCAGCACTTAGTTTCTCCATCTTACTTGTTTACTTTGGTGATTTCTCTTTTCAAAGAAGTCACGGTTTTTCTTGTTGTGTGAATCGATAAACAAACGGGATTTCTTTTATATTTGTTCGTGGAAAACAACGAAATTTTTATACCGTTTCTCGTGTTCCACCGTCGTTGATATCGTAAATTCGTCACACAGTAACAACGCGTAGATTCTTCTAACACCGTCGTAGATTCTTCTAACACCGTTGTAAATTCTTTTATCACCGTCGTAGATTCTTCTATCCGCCGAAGGAGGTGATAACGTGAATTTTAATCCACCGTGAGTTTATATCCACCGTGAGTAATTATTCCACCGTGAGTAATTATTCCACCGTGAGTATTTATCCACCGTGAGTATTTATCCACCGTGAGTTCTTATCCACACCGACGCTGCCACCAATAATGGGACAGAACGCACAATGGGACAGAAGCTAGAAGCATTGATTGTAAAACATTGAAGTAATAATAAATCGAAATAAAAATGATAAAATAAGTAATTAAAAAAGCAAGTGTTTTCTTATCATTTATGCAGTAATCTAGCAATGTAACCCTTCCCCGTCAAAGGATCACATCGTGGTATCTCGCGATTATGTCGGCGAGGTCGAAGATAATATCCGGTAGATCGTATCGGAGGGAGCAAATCATGGAGGACATGCCCTGGGTTCTGAAGGATTGCTGCAAAGAGAGCATCGACCGCCTTAGAACACAACAGGTCAAATGTAGGAGTATCAGTTGGCAGATACCCTTGTCGCTTAAGCTTACGTATCAAGGCAGAGAGACATTCTCTCTCAAGACCATTGGAAAATCCCCACCAGACTGGAGATGAGTACAACATTCGTGCCACTGTGGTGGAACGTACAACATCATGAACGCGGCTTCCAGTTAATCCATGCGAAACCAGGACTCGCAGAGCAAAAAAGGATTGTTTAGCTTTACAACTTGTCTCTAAATCTCAACAGGGTCTGCCCCGAAATATCTCTCGAACTATCTGCGAAAGCCGCTATCTGCATCTTCTTCTCGCTCATTGCGCTCTGTAAATCGGCTTGATCTTTTTGTTCTCAGGGCTAAAACTGCCTTGGCCAGCGCCGGGGGTTTGCTATCCACGATCTGGAATGACCTTTCCCCTCTGCTCAGGGCCAAACTAATGACTGGCTTTTCCTCATCGGTCTCGCGTTCCCTAAAGGCATTTCTGTTTCCCCATGCAGGGCTTCTGTGCTGAGAGCGTCTCTGAATAGTTATTCTGCGAGATGCGCTTTATAAATTTCTAGATACAATACAATACAAAATTAGTTTTAAATCGGGGCTCATAGTTTAAAAACTCTGAACTCCGTTCAACACAATGCCATAAATCATTCCTCATTCCTCAGACTTATCATGTCACAACACTTGGGATAACCCTAGAGTCCTAGACAGTAAACTCACATTCCGACCGCACATAACAAACCTTTGTGAATCTTGTTTCTATCACATCACGCAAAACGATACATCAGGTCGGCTCTGACTAAGAATATGTCGCAAACCAACGCCTATTCCCTTGTCTCCTCACGCCTTGATTGTGCTGATCATGTTTTTGTGGGTCTCTCAGTCTTTGAACTCAACAGGCTGCAGCGGATCCAAAACTCCTTAGCTCACGTATAGTGCTGCGTGTTCCACTACGAACAAGCTCCTCAGTCGACTCCATCAGCTGCATTGGTTTCTCCGGGTCGATCAAGAGGCGCAGTTCAAAGCCATCTCCACACCATATGCAGGTGACTGGCATATTCGCATAAGGCCTATAGCTAATAGCTACCTGCGGCCTAAGATTGGATCATGAGGTAGTGAGAATGGCTGTTTTTCTTCGCCTAAGAATAAATATTTCCGATCCTCACAATTGCCATTGCGGATGACTCGAGTTGGCGGATGGATGGCAGGGCCTTTCCTGCAGCTTGGGCCCTGGTCGCTTCGCCCGGCATGCCATCTAAAACCTCTGAATCTGCTTGTGCTGGTTTTCCCCGCAATCAAAGAACCAGTCGGCCTCTCCTGATGTGACAACAAAAGACCAGACGGGTCTAAAGTTCATCTCTTCCCATTAAGACTCATACCGTGACGCAATGGACATCTGAGATGTCAATATGTGACTTACACCGTGGCTACTTCATACTTGGCTGCTGCTTCTTGTTCGGACGATTGGGTCGCGGAACTGGCGGTTTCTAGAAAAATATCAAAATATAGGCCTAATCCACTCCAGCCACAGGATCATTTAGTTCCGCTGGTCTTTGAAACTCTAGGCTCTATTTATTAACAACGCTGGGTTTGCTTTTATGACGGAACCTGAGCGCTTTCTAATGCACATATGTATCGGAAGACGCAAGGGAAACATATGTCATCATTTCCAGCGTCTCTCAGTTGTGGTTCAATGATTAGACGCCGTCGTCTTTCGCAACACTTTCTCTCCTCCTGAACTTGATGAGTTTTAGCAAACACAGACTTTTAACAATTCTCCCGAACTATATTAAATCCCGATTCCCGAGGGATCACATGCACCTCGGGAAAAAGTAAAAACGGTCACAATGACAACGACAAGTAATAAGAAAAGTTGTAATAATGATATCCCGCTGACATAGTTGATTGTTACTACATGTCTAAATCGGCAAAGGTTATTAGATGGAGTCCGTTAAAACCCTGCGATTTCCAAGTGAGATATCACAGGCACTAGTTGCAAATGTTTCACAGTAATGGCTATTTTCCTTACGAAAATGCCTCACACTGGATTGTGTAGCATTACTTAATTTTGCGTTAACAAATAATTCTCTGAGGTTGATTGTAAACTTCTGAAGAGTTTAAATGTATTGTTAGTTCAATAATTAAGTGATTAATTACGAATTTCATTAGTGAGTCATTGAACTATTGATTTGACTGTGCACGCATTAATTACATAGGCCTACGGTTACTGCGTGTGTGTGTGTGTGCGTGTGTGGATCGCCACACTTTACCCACGTCAGTCTCGCTGTTGGTAAGTCTAGCTGCCACGAGTAGAAGACGTGGTGGGGGAGCTTTTACCTCGGCTGGAGCGATTTTATGACGTGGGCACAGACGGTTTAAACGATACGTTTCCTTTGCGATAGTTCATAGACTGGCCAGTGATGGCAATAGTTAACTTAAAAGTTGCTAACTTTTAGTTTAACTAAAAAATTTTTAGTTAAGGATGAAGTTCAACTAAAAAAAGTTTAGTTAAAACCATAGTTTAGCTAAAAAAAATTAGTTGCTAACTAAAAAGTTTAACTAAGAAATCAGCAAGATGCAACTATTTTTCTGCAATGAACATTGAACACTGTCAACAACTCAACGCGACGTTTACTTGCTTATTGCACAGAATACAGTTTGTAGTAAGGCGCAGTGTCAATAACGACAATAAGCCTGTAAATGTATGCTAGAACAGCACATATTATTCATAGTTTGAAGGTGAAATTGTCACTGACGATCTGCATTATTGCAGTTCACTTGACCTCTGTTATTGTGAAAATGTTTGTCGTAAAAAGTTGGAAAAAGTTGGAAAAAGTTTAACTAGGCCCTACTTTTTTAAAGTTTAGTTAACTAATTTCCAAAATCAGTTGCCAATTTTAGTTAAACTATTTTTTTAGTTGGAAGATAGTTTTAGTTTAACTAAAACAAATCGTTTAGTGCCCATCACTGAGACTGCCTGCCTTGAACAGTTTAAATTGTCTGATGTTATGGCATGATGTAGGCTATATATATAGGCCTACAGGCAGTCGCAAATGCACTTCATAGCTGAATCTGTCGTGTGCTAAATTGACAGGTTGAATAAAATCCCGTTGCCTAGGCTGGCTAGACGCACGCGATAACTGCGTGTCATTAAGGCACAGCCAGCAACCGCACGGGCGTGATCAGCGCGTGCTGGACGAAGTACACAACCCTAATGACGTCATGGAATTTTCCGCTTTATCGCGCACAACCCTTTAGCGGCCTAGCCAGTCACAAGCAAAACAACAGTGCGATAATAGTAATAATAATCTTCGTTTAATATTTTCAAACTGACAATTACGCAGTATGATTACAAATCAGTATGAACGGATGATCACAAGTTATTACAGGAGTCGAATTTTAACTGTATACGGCAGCCATGCAAAGCGCCCAACAAGTCCAACATCTCATTTTCACAACGCGCCGTCTCGCGAATGATAGGCTGAGTGGACCTTTGGGAGGATTGCGGGAAGCGATCCCGCTACCTGTTGCTCTTCACGCCAGTGATGTTACCACTACTCTATGGACCCCTCCCCATGATTCTCCAAAGTTACGCCGTAGAAAATTCTTATTGAAACGCGAACTTTTCAAGGCAGCGTAATATGTCGTGGTGGCTCAGTGGTAAGTTCGGCGCCTTCTGACCGGAGGGTTGCAGGTTCGAATCCCACTCTAGCCGCTGCGTACGGACCTTGGGCAAGTCCTTCACTCGCAATTGCTCGTGGCGCTTCGGCGTGAAAATTCCGGCACAGTATACCTGTATATATGCTGTAGTCGGGAGCGCTTCTGAGTAGTAGTTGACTTCGAGAGGCGCTATAGAAATATCCGGAATAAATAAAATAAATGTCGCATTAATGGCACAATTCGTTTATTCAGTTATGCGAACGATTCGTCGGTGTCCCCCTCACCATGGTTTGACAATGAGTGCCGCTCTCTGCGTCGACAAGCTCACCGATATCAGAGAATATACAGGCGCATCAGGCAACCATCGGATCATCTGGCCCGAGTTCAATTTGTTCGCAATATACGCTGTCAATATAAAGAAAAGGAGAGAACATATTGGGAGACCAAGATTGCATCGCACGCTGCACAGCCTAGGAGGCAGCGTGCTGCATTCGATGCTCTTTTTGGTCGCTGCTGGATTCACGTTGACCGCCCTCAGGACGCTCCATCCTTTACTGCTGATGAGTTCTTGGCCTCTTATGCGGCCAAGGTCCAAGATGTTCGTCGAGCCACTGAAAACTCCCTCTACTCAATTTCCTGCCACCGACTGCCGCTTGCGTACTATGAACGTCGTTACTAGGGAGGAGTTGCGCTGCCTCATCCGTTTCCTCCCAAGTCGTGTGACTGGGATCGTCTTCCAACTTTCCTGTTGCAAGAGCAGGTGGACGTTCTGCTTCCGTTCCTCACAGAGTTGTGTAACCGGTCTATCCGGGACGGAGTCCTGCTTCCATCTCGGAAGAGATCGATCCTGATCCCCGTACTAAAAAGAGTGACGATCTTGATCGTTCCGATCCAGCGAACTACAGACCCATAGCAAAAGTCTAGTTCCCATTGAAAATCATCGAAAAGATCGCCGCTGGTCGCCTGTGTTGAGGGAAATAGCCTTCTGCCAACCAACTAGTCCGGATTCAGGAAGTTCCATTCAACTGAGACTCTCCAGCTCCGCCTCCTGTCCGACATCTACGGGGCTATGAACAGATCCCAGCTTACCCTGCTTGCCTTGTTCGACGTCAGCGCCGCTTTTGACACTGTCGATAACGAAATTCTTCTTAAGCGGTTGCATGTCTCGTTTGGGCTGTCAGGGAATCTTCTTGAATGGATAGGTTCCTTTCTCCACGGGCGCTTTCTCAGGGTGATTCACGGCCCGAATAGTTCTGTGTGGGTTCACGCTCATTACGGTCTGCCTCAGGGTTTCGTCCTTGGTCCTATTTTGTATATTATTGCCTCGTTCCTTGAGGAACATGATGCACTGGGTCAGCTTTATGCGGATGACATGGAAACATACTTGCACTGTATGTCATCCAACGCCTCTTCTGCTGTCGGGGCTTGAGACCGGGTTTTGGTCGCACTGGAAGCATGAATGTCCTCAAACCGTTTGGGCCTAAACCCGGCAAAGACTAAATTCATTTGGCTGGGCACACGACAACAACTTGCTAAGCTTGACCTTGCCGTCCTGGCCAATGAAATTCCTAGCTATACTTTCTCTACGGTGGTTCGCGACCTTGGGGTTCTGCTAGATCAGGAACTTACTCTTGCGCCTCATCTCCATCGACTTGCCCGCACCTGCTACTAACAGCTTCGCCAGCTTCGCACTGTTGCTCGCCCTCTCACCCATGGCGCCATTTCTACCTTAGTAATCTACCTTTATTACAGCTCGACTTGACTACTGTTCCTCACTTTACTATGGCCTTCCTTCTAGTCGTCGAGCGTGCAACGATCGAGTGCAACGCTCTGCGGCGCGCCTTATTGGCCGAAAAATATTGTCAGGTCTCAGGTTATAAGCTATAAGTCCTGCATTGGCTCCCCGTCAGCCAGCATGTGGTATATAGGATTGTTTGCCTAGTCTGGCGGTGCCAGCTAGACTATGCTTCAGCTTATCTGCCGCCCCTTGCAGGGAGTCCAGGGTAACCGCCTTCTCCGCTCTTCGGGGAAGGGGGTGCTCATTGTGCCTTTTGCCCGCACAGCCACTGCGCAGAATCGTGCTTTTTCAGTGGTGGGCCCGACGGCATGGAACGGGGTCCCCCGGAGCTGCGCCTGCTCCCCAGAACTCCCTCTGATACGTTCTATACTAGACTGAAAACTGTTCTGTTAGGCCGTGCTGGAGTCGGGAGCACCCCTTGAAGAGATGCTACATGTATGGTACACTCCGCAATTACCCATGACCTTAATAACTTTATTTATATTATTTGCATTATCTATTCTCTTGTTCCTGGTTGCGGTGTGCCAACCAGTTTTGCCTAAGAAACGAATATACAATTATACATACATATAAATACTCGAATGAATGAATGAATGAAAATAAAAATTTATTGTCTAGATTCGCTGCAAATCGGGCGAGTCGGCATTTCGAAGTCCGATTAATTGACAACTTCGGAAGATAGTTGACTCCAATTATCTTCTGTTGAAGTAACTGCCTTTTAATATGTATGCACGTATTTAGTTATACATTTAAAATCGCGTTTTTAAGTAGCTAGGTGTAATTGCAGTGAAACTATTTACTGAAATACATGTATTGTGTTGCATAGTTGAGAGACCAAAGTGCAGTTTCCTTTCAAAATGTGAAGACGAGATGTGGAATATGTCCTGTACCTTGAGATACTCTGCCAATGCGACCTATGTTTTCGTTGATATGCTATGGTCCGCAACAGAAGAGAGTGACAAAGTTAAAATGAACATATCAACATCCGAGAATATCGCAACAGCAACTTCCACATTGACTGTAAGGAAGCCTGATGACGATATTCCAGTCTACCAGTGTTACACGCAATTCAATCTGAAGAGTCTACCAGATGGATTCGCAAAAGATTTACCAGAATACAATGAAAAATGCAGTCTAGCTAATTGTAAGTCACGCTCGATTTTGGAAATGTTATTCACGCCCATTGTGTGATCAATTATCTTAGTTAAGTAGCTAATTTAAGGAGTGCCTTGAATTATGCTGCTTCATTGGTCAACAGTTAGGTGTCGGATATCTGCACAATCTACCCATTTTGAAATTATAAGAGTAATCACCATGCTGGTAATGTTTGCTTTTTCTAAAAGATTACAGTGTAAAAATGGAGATAGTAGTGACAGTGCCGCACCTAATTCAGCCTAGCAGCTGGTTCAGCCAATCTCTTTTAAACGAATGTCTAATATGTATCTAATGTACGGATCGATAGGCCTACTCGTCTTAAAAGTCACGAAGTACGTGTGACTTTTAGCAACCAACAGAGTTTCTGCTTGCTATAGGCCTACAGCCTATGTTTCACATTACAGAAATGTTGTATATAGTTCTTAAGATTTGATGTATACATCGATGTTTTAAAAAATGCTTTTGATGATTTCATGCAGGGTGTCAATTAATGGGACTTCGAATTGCTTTCGACTCTGTGATTCAATCAAAGCAAATAGGCCCTATTCTACTCATATCAGCAAATTATACTTGATGGAAGCGAGCACCCTTTCTAAAAGACTCATAATAATAGGCCTATTATAGAAGGCTCAGAACACGGATAGCTAAGCAGCTAAAACGAAGCATTGAATTCGGCTGACTGAACATTGTGCTCGAACATGAAGAAAATTTTCAATAGTTCTGTTTATTTAATTGCAATGTTGAACCTAACTATCGTGCCATCCAGGATTGACAGTTTATAATGTTTTAAGAGTTTTTGGTTGGTGTAGCCTTGTGGACGAAGAGCGAAAAAGTTGATCGCAGACTCGCAGTTATGAAGGCGTGGTGACTCAGTGGTAAGTTCGGCGCCTTGTGACCGGAGGATTGCAGGTTCGAATCCCACTCTAGCCGCTGCGTACGGACCTTGGGCAAGTCCTTCACTCGCAATTGCTCGTGGCGCTTCGGCGTGAAAATTCCGGTACAGTATCAAATGCTGTAGTCGGGAGCGCCTCTGAGTAGTAGTTGACTTCCAGAGGCGCTATAGAAATATCCGGAATAAATAAATAAAATAAATAAAATTATTAATATTGTCGTTATCGCAAACTCCAAATTTATAAAGCGCTACGCTAAAACTAAGTGCAGGGTACAGCTAATTAAGTCACAAGTGCTGAGTCGTGTTAGTTGTCCAGAGATCGATGTCCTTTGGAGGTTCGAGTCCGGTTGCCAGAGAGAGAGAGAGAGAGAAACCAGAGAGAGGAGGAGGAGGCAGAACAGCTATTCTTATAATTGACTAATCACACAGAAATAAAAGAAAAAAGAAAAGATGTTGTTGGCGGTCTGGATTGAGCTAATAAACATTGTTACTGTACTTCTCAGGTGGAGCAAGCGAAAAGTCAATTTCAGGTGGAATGCCAGTTGGATCGTTCATAAGAAACAACGTCATCATACGAGTTGTTGGTATCGCAGGCGTATTTCTGATTGGTATAGGAACTGGCGTTTAGAGAAATATACATGGAAAGATTTCTCGTCAATTATAAAGTCTGCTGAAAGAAAAACGTTTGTTTTGGTTGACCACTGTGGACGACTTTGTTACTTTATTACCAAAATCCTTTTGTATGATATTATTGTAATCGTGTAGATTAATCTGTAATCTGATGACTTATAGTGCTACATTTGTCACAATAATTTTTTAGTATGTGAAGGACCGAACTTGAACACTTGAAACCTCTGTTTTGTGAAGAGACTATATCTTTTTCGAAATTGAATTTTTTTACGTTGTTAGCCTATTTCATAACCTGTCATTTGGTTCAAATCCAGACCTCTTTCGATAATGACTGCATTCGGATTAAATATTGACTAATCCATGCGTTGCGGTTTGTCAATGTGAGTTGATAATAAACAAATAATAATTATAATAATAATCAGGGCCGGTTTAACCACTAGGCGAACTAGGCGGCCGCCTAGGGCGGCACATTTCTCGGGGCGACAGAAAAGCTACATAAAGAAATTTTTGAAACATTGCCGCCGCGAATCTTCTTGACTCTTCCAGTTTCTGTGGCTATAGTGGTGAGAGAAGCTTTTCGAAGTCAAGTTGATAAAAACAATTTGCGAACTTAATGCTGCAAGAAAGACTTGTTGCACTATAGCTACCTTATCAATTGAACATGATATTGCTGGAGACATTGAACTGTCGACGATACTAAATTAAAGATGCATCATTCCTGTATGAAGGTTATATTAACTTAGTTAATTTAGTGTTAATTAGTTATTTTTACCATTTTGCCGGGGGTAGAGTACGACAGGTTCGCCTAGGGCGCCAAATGCTTTGGCGCCGGCCCTGATAATGATATATGGTCTAAGAAAGATTATTTGACAGTTAACAACGCTATATATATAGTGTCTTTTGTTTCCAAACATTATTACAAAAAGTACACAGAATAATAATTTACAAAGTTTATCTCTCACATAAGATGTCCATAATAATTCAGTCATATTTTTCCAGTTATGCTGAAAAAGCTTGGAATGTTTTTAAAATCCGCTATTGCAATTTGTCGACGTAAAGTTTTACATGCCACAGAATATTGTACTCGGTACAACATAAAATACAATTACTGTATTCTGATAATGCCCTCTCAGACTCTGGCGAACGTCAGAAATGGACATTAAGAGCCCTAATAGCAACAGACTGGTACCTAATTAAACTTTCAGTTTAGAACGAAAGACTTCTCAATAGAAGAATTATAAACATGAGGTGGTAAAGAGTGCCAAATAAAGTGACCAGCAACTGTGAATGAACACGTCTTGTCTTTACAATACGCGTACCAGGATCAACATACTTTCCAACAGATGCTGATCAAGGAAGGATCGACCTTTAAGAAAGCTACAGCTTCCGGAGAAGGATGCAAGAAGAGACTATAGTGCCCATGGATGAAGGAAGGTATAGGCCTATAGGTGTGCTCGTTGTAAGTATTAGGCTATACGAGTCAGACAGGTCAGTTGAAATCATAATCTAGGTTCTACAGGAACCCAATGCAGCTGACCAAGTAGGATTAAGGACGAATGCAACGACAGTCGCACGCAGCACCACGCAAGTAAAAGAAAGTTGGATGCTTTGTAGCCTATGTGGGTCACAATGTAAGATTTATCATTTTATGTCAAGAGTGACTAAGCGTGTGTTGAAAGTCTTTTAATCGTGCAGCAACAGTGCCAGAAAGTAGGCCTATAGGCTATGATGATGATGATGATAATGATGATGATGATGATGATTTCTCTGGCCGAGGGCAGGTGCATTGGCTTTATGAGACCCGGATAAATGGGGTCGTTTCCCGTTGCCTCCCTCACAGACAATTGTGGGTGAGCAACTTGTGCAAGGTCGCTATGCAGTGGCTTGAGGTAGATTCGAACCTGCACCCTCTGGTTACAAGGCACAGAACATACGGCTACACCACCGGGTTCCATATTATGTTATTATAAGACTGAAAGATGCCAATCTCTAATCCATTTCACTCAATTGCGTCTTAGTTGCAGCTTTTGAAGCTCCCCACATAATTGCATATTGTACTTTATGGCATCAAATATTGTAAGGTCGCGAACTAAAATGACATACTCATATCCAGCATTCGCCACAGCGCTTACCATTTTTACCAGAACATCTTCTCCACCACTGGCGTAAACTTGTCCAAAATATTCGGAGGCAGGGGGCATTTGGTTATTCATTCTACGCTTGTTGCATTGGGTGTACAGTCCACCTCAAATATTAGGGGGCACGTGGCCCAGCTGCCCCCCCCCCCAGAGTCTACGCCTATGTTCTGCACTCTTTCTGATACCAAAACCGTCACTCACTAATCTGTTTCACTCCATCGCGTGCGTCTTAGCGCCAGCCTTTAAACTTGAAACTTCGAAAGATTGCCAACAGGAGGAAAATGACTGCTTATATATATTACAGGATCAACTATTGTGACAGAAACGCGTAGGGTCTATTTAGGGCTTACGTCCCATGCGAATATGCGAGAATGCGTGCGGTTCGCCTCCTGAAGGTGGCCTATTTCGGACATTTAAATCTGAGGCTAGCACGATCCTCGGCCGGGGTCCTTCGATGCTGTGACGCTCGTTCAAATAGGCAGCGGTGACGGAGGATCAATTCACTGCAAATGATCAGCAGGGTCTGCCAGGGTGTAGGCCATCATTAGGTCGCTGTAAGTATACAAACGTGTACATTTGCAATCTACTATTGTTACCAGGATGACCCGACCTTCGATGCGAATACTGTCAACGTGTGTTAAACTTCCGTGGTTTCTGAGAAGACTGAGTCAAAGCAGCCGTTCTACTTTAATTCCTAAATCTACACAAAATTCGACAGCGATTCTCCGGCGGGATAGTCACTCCACCACCAGTGTTGAGAAAGGAGGCTGTCCTTGTTCTCCTTCGCCAGCACTCCAAGTTTGCTCCGCGATCCCAAGTCTGCTTCGAGCTGCAAGTTGCGAATTCTGCTTCTCTCATCCGCACTGCCACTACTACTCTAGCCCTACTCTAGCTCGACTCTGCTCTACAGCTGCTCTGTCCTTTAGAGACCTAGGTTATAGAGTGCTAGGCTCCTTGGCATCCAGCCTCCTTGGCATCCAACCAAGGAGGCTGTATGCCAAGGAGGAAGTATAATAAGAAGGAGTATTGATATAAGGAGGCTCGTTGCTAAGGATCGAGCCTCGAGGCCTGTGTGTACCGCTGTCTGCTGTAGATTTTCTTCTGTGTTACTTACAAGTTTGTTATTTAAAATTCACAACTGCAGAATTATTTTAACTTTTGAAATTTTGCTGTCGTGGCACTTTAAGGAACCAAGTTTGAGCTGAACATGGATTGCGTCTTGTGTATTAAGATAGGAGTGTTATGATGTGCAGATTGCATTTATTGTTCTTGGATTGTCCCCAGTTGTCTGTGTCATGACTGACATTTGTTAAAAACTGGAAGAATCTTAAGCTTCACATTCAACCTATTAGTAGCAGACGAAAACTCTGTTACTGCTTGTACTCCGGTAGTGCCAGTTCCAAGCCTGGATAAGAGAGGAGGGCGACGCCAATCATCTTTTTTACGACAAAGCGCTTTAGATAGTGGTTAAAGCAGAACTACAACAATAGAAGAGCAGTCTCCGGGTCTTTTATATAAATATATATATCCACTGTTGGAAATGCTGTACTTCGCTCCCCTGGATTCGGACCTGACGAAGAAACGCACCAGACAATTACCTGGCGCTATGACAGCCTTCTTTGATATATACAATTATCCTGATTCAGTGCTTTTTTACTTAAAATTACACGTGAGAAATATCCCCACCAGTGGAAATTTCTTTATAAATCTCTTGCCACACCATTAGGACCATTGCTCGATAATCATTCGCTGGGATATCATCCATGCTGATCATACTCAAATCTACATTTCATTCGACAGTCTGTGCGGCTGTTGTCTGCTGTCTATGACGAGGTAGCCAATAAACTCTTACCATCAAAGACTGAATTTCTGTTACTGGGCACTCCATAGCAACTTTAATCATTTGATCGGCTTAAGTCTTTGAAAAATAGTGACTCAATTGTTGAGCTGGCCTTAGGCGTTGCTTTCAATTCTACCATGTCTCTAAAACATGGCCACGTATAAACACTAATTGTCTATAACCTATTCGTGACAAACACAGAATCAGGCGTTACGTGCCCATTTCTGCAAGGACATCTCTGGCAGATGCACTGGCTTCTTACTGGTATATCAATAAGTCAAACATGTTGAAGCTGTAGACTACAGAGTGTCGAACTCTTTGGCTAGAGCCATAACTAATAGGCCTACATCCAAATATGAATGCATAACCCTTTTGGTTAAATCTTTGCATTGGATTCCTATACAGCAAAGAAGTAGTTTCACATTGCGCTCACAGTTTATAAAACTTTGAACTCTGGCCAGCCACGATATTTAAAATCAATTCTTATTTCCCAGACTTATCATTATTCAACGAGGTCATCTGATAATCTTTGTCTGGTCATACCCTAATCAAGAACAGTTCTCTGTCTGTCTGTCTCTGTCTCTCTGTCTCTGTCTCTCTCTGTCTCTCTCTATCTCTCTGTCATTCTGTCTGTCTGTCTGTCTGTCTGTTTCTGTCTGTCTGTCTGTCTCTCTCTCTCTCGTGGTATTTGTCTCAGAAAGCGGTATGGCAGATGAAATGCTGTACTTAGCACCACATGGATCAAGTGATCATGTCAACATGCTCTGGAAACTGAAATATGGTTGTAAAGAGAAAAGTAAGTCAAGAAATACAGACAGCATACTAAAAGGATAACTACTTAAAGATGGGAAACATCCTTGCATGTACCGGTTGGGAAACGGTACTGGAGAACAACAAGGTTTTAGAGCAGCAGGAAACCGACAATATTTGGAAGTGTAGGAACACGAAAGAAGAAAAAGTCGCATTTTATTTAAGAAGCTCGTCAAGGAGAAAAGCCATCTGTTGATCTTATTCAATCAAACATAATTATAGCAATACGTATTACGAGAAATATAAAACCATAAGAAGCAAGGTGAACAAGGTAAAGCAGCACCATATCTCTCTTTCACTAAAGTCTAAATCTCTCTCTTTCACTTAAGTCTAATTCATAGAGCGCCAATTCTAGAAAATGTTCATAAGGCGCATGAAATAAAACCTATCTTCAATTTCATTATAAAAATGCATTAATTAGCAAATGTCACTGACACACAGCAATATCCGAGTTCTAATCAAAGTGCAAGACGTTAAATAACAATATGAAAAGAGAAGAAGGAAACTCCGCCAGTGATTAATTCGTCATACTTTGTTCTGCCTTAAAAGCTCTTCGTTGTCGTCATAACCGCAAGTGTGGCTAGAGCGACAGTTAGAAGCAGAAGAGACGAACTAAGTGATGGTCGATGGCTGGCGTTGATCGTCTGGACTCTGGCCAACAGCCAATCATAGGCTTCCTGGTTCTTTCGAACGTCTCGCAGATATGGACCAACCTCGTTCAAACAACGCTGGTTGTACTTGTTGAGGAAATTTTTCTACAATATTTATCAACACTCTACATTAGAAAAATTATTGCTAGATAATAAATACAATGACAATAGAAACATTTAAAAGACATTTACAAAGCACAAAAGAAACACGATGGAGTAGAACGCTTTCCTAGAAAACACATATAGTTTGTGAGTTGGTCGCCAAATACATCATTTTTTTATGAATACAAGTCTACTATTTTACTATGGTTACAGATCTTTTGTACACAACGTAGTGATTCTAACAAGTAATGTAAAGTTACAGATAAAACTCTTGTAATACATGCAAAGCATGGTGTACAGGAGAGATGAAGACTGACTGACTGACCTGGCTACGAGTTAGAAGATCGTAGTCGATGAGGTTTGGTTCGTATGGAACTAGAGTTACTGGATGAAATCCAAGGAACTTCTTACCATTAAAGTGATTCTACAGACACAATTCAACGCACAAATTAAATTACTGGATATCAGCCACAAGAGTATTTGTACAATGTACAGTGACAGAGATATAGCCTAGAGATGAGATTTCTGTTATTAAATATCCTGGCGTGATTGGTAGCCAACCAGATTCAATATTTATAAATTCAACACTGTGAGTTGAGTCCAACAAAATCTAACATCTACATTAGGCAGCATTGATGGTGAGTCAACGTGACTGGCTAATGCAGGTGCTGAATTTGGATGGACTCCTGGATGAAACATTATAATGTAGATGTAATAATTATTATAAAATCAACTGATGACGATGACTTACATATGAATCTGCAGACAGCAGAGATATTGTAACTTAATATTTATTTTTTTCGGTGCCTCTTTGTAATTTAAGAGATTTGTGTGAACGAGAAGTGTTGGGACAATCTTTAAAAGTAACACTTTATTATCATGTCAAGTGGCAATGGTCACACTGAAATGACGCATAATAATTATAGGCCTAGGTCATGTTGGTGCTACGCTTATTTTGCAGAATGGATTGTGAAAGCCAGCCAAGCAGAATGGAAACCTCTGCCTGTTGAGCTCGGTGATTTTGGTGAATATCGCTGGGCTTTAGAAAGATGTTGAAGACTCGTCTATTTATGTCACGCTATTAATAGTAGGCCACCTATTTGGATGAGCCAAAGACGCAGAAGCAAGTCTTATACATCAAAATCGGCATATTCATTCATTCATTCATTCATTCTGGAAATTTATATAGCGCTTCTTCAAGAGACCTACTCAGAGGCGCTCCCAGCCCAGCCACGGCTAAAGAGATAGGACTTGAGGTGTAGTAAGAAAGCAGGTGAAGTCTTCTCTTTTTTTCCCTTCAGGCTCGAATTAATCCCTCTTTGGAGAGGAAGCAGGTGAAGTAATATAGTATAATATTAATTATAGTGCAACAGTCAATAAAAGATGCTCGTTATCACCCGTTGCTCTTCAATATTTGTACAGAAGAGATTTTTAGAGAAGCACTTTAGGACATGAATGGGGGGGGGACCAAGGTTGGAGGCAGACTGATAAGGGCTCTGAGGTTCGCAGAGGACCAGGCAATATGAAGGCGGGAAGTCAGAGAGGCCTATAGATAATGACATATCGACTAAACGCCATATCCATCGAATACGGAATGAAAATAAACATCGAAAAGACAAAGACAATGAAGATAAGTAAAGGAGTAGAAACTGTAGTCAGAATAAACTTCGGTGGAGGGAAATAGAACAAGTAAAAGAATTCTGCTACCTGGGTAGCACGATCACGACAGATTCCAAATGCCACAAGAAAATTAAAAGAAGAATAGCTAAACGGAAAGAGCTATTGAGAGGAAGAATGAACATGAATCTGAAGAAAAGAATGGTAAAGGCACTGGTGTGTGTTGTACAAATCGGAGACATGGACCATGAGGAAGGAGGACATCAAGAAACTGGATGCGTTCGAGATGTGGATTGGGAGAAGATTGGAGAAGATCAGCTGGACAGAACATAAAACAAACGATGAAGTGATGGGAAGGATTGGAGAAGAAGTAGGCACCTTTATACATACAATAAGAGATAGACAAAAGAAATGGATAGGGCACACGCTAAGAAAATTGTCATCAAGGTAAGAATGGAGGGAAGAAGGACAATGGGAAGACCAAGACAGATGATGCTGGATTGGATGATGATACATTGGACTTAAAGAAGAAGCTCAACATCGAGAGGTGTGGCGACGTCGGACGTCTGAACCTGCCTAAGGGCCGAGAACCAGAAGAAGAAATCGCTATACAGCAGCTTTCATGAACGGAGACCAGCTAATCTTCTATTAACATTATATGGCGCAGTTTTCAGAAGACCACAATCGATGGGATGGTTTTTGGGATGCTGTAGAAATTTAGAGGTTACGATTACGAACAAGAAAGACCTCAAAGGATGGTCACTTTAAGTGAATTAATATAGGAGCATTATAGTCTGTTGCAGAAGCAAGGTCGACAAATCAAATACACGTAGGCCTACATGAGTTCCTTAATTTAAAAGGCGTGGCATTCTCATGTAATTGAAAAAAAAACGTATGATGTGTTTCGATCCTGCAACTCATTATAAATTCCAACCTTTGTGTTGGCTTCGATCACTTGGACGAGCGTCTCCAGACGGATTCCATAGTGGTTGTCTTCGTAATAGCCAGGCTCTGGAAGTTCAACAGGCAAAAACCAGTACACAATCTTAGCAATTTAATGCATTATGTAAGACAATGGAACCGTTTGAAATAATTTATCTACGAGATGAAAGCAGCCTATGTCGAATTAATGTCTAAGAGTTTAAGAGATATATTTCTTGCGAGCTCCAAAGACCTATGGAAAGGAAACGAATCTCCTTCATACAATTTACTTCTATCGCGCCGTTGCCTACTGCACAGGACATTAACCAATAGGGTGGCAAAACCAAGCCGTAGTCAGGTTCATATCCAGAAGATCGATTAGTCCGTAAAACCCAGTGAGAGAGCATAATATTATGTATTATGTAAGATAGGTTGCCTAATTTAATAAGGTAAGTCTTACTTTGGG
This sequence comes from Allolobophora icterica, assembly GCA_963556255.1. NCBI lineage: Eukaryota > Metazoa > Annelida > Clitellata > Crassiclitellata > Lumbricidae > Allolobophora > Allolobophora icterica. The sequence goes on along the minus strand of OY744615.1, from coordinate 3,724,614 downwards.
AACGAAATGGCATGGGTTACAGAGAAAAACGGACAAATACAGGGAGAGAATTTCAACATATAGGTCCAGCAATCAAGAAAACCCGTTCACCAAGAACAGTTTTAGTCTTAAGTATGACGAGAGGAAGGCATTCAGATGACCTCGACGAATAATGGTAGTTCCAAAGAATTAGGACTGATTTTGAGGAATTAGGCTTTTGCCAGAGTTATATGTTTGGCAAACTATAAAACCCAAATTGAGACTGTTATATTGCTGAACAGGAAGACAATGCAAAGATTTCAATACAGCGGTTATATGATTACAATTTAACTAGGACTGCGGATTTCAACTATTTATTAATCGATTAATCTGCAAACATTTTAATCGATTAATTTCGGCTTGTTCGATTATTTTTTTAATCAAAGTTAATGTTGGAAATTAATCAATTAAGTTTTTATCAGCACCAGCCTTAATTTTAACATTGTATTAGTTATGGCTCTCGCCAGAGTTGTAAAACGTTTTTGACTTATTTTTAGGGAATATTTGTCATTTAGTGTGAAATTTGGTATATGAAAATGTTCATGACCTGTTAATGTTGCATCCGGCTGATCATTTGCCAATGGTCATAACGTTCAAGAGAATCGAATGCAGTGAGTTATCAGCAGATAAGAATGTTTGGCTCCCACGTCGAATGAAGAGGATTTCAATTGGTCTGGAGAAAAGCTGATAATTTTAGTAAAAATCGTATAATTCATACATAGGCCTACCGTCGGATAAGAACATTCCTTCGTAGATGGGGGTCCAATTCGGACTAAATCCCATGTTAATTCGTCCTGGACCTAAACATAAATTCAAAGCGTGTTGTAAAGGTTTCATTGCTTCTGTGTGGTTGGCCGTAAATTTCTGCACTTCATCATCTGGAACGAACAGTTTGTCCAGATCGCTCTACAGTTGGAAAGTCGTGCCACTGCAGTGGCTGACTACCTTACTAGTTCATCATATGGACTTCCGCTATATCTGAGAAGAGACGATAAACATGTTTTCAAACAACACAATTTAATGACAACTGTTTACTTTCGACGGAACTAAGAGGGTTTATGAGCAGATGTCTTGAAAAAATACTCAGAATGAATTAAACAATAAAAGCATCTTATGAATTCGTACAGAATAGTTGTGTTTGTAATTCCACAGTCATATCTATCCATGCGGTGAGTGATGACCTGCAGGGTAAGTTGAGTTTTAGTTGTCCATACCTTCGTGAACGGTGAGGAAATATCCGATTCCGTGCCCAGTTCCGTGGTTGTAATCCCAACCATTCTTCCAGAGAGGAGCTCTTGCAATCGCATCGAAATCGCTTCCTACATTGTGCGACCAAATAACAAATATCTGTGGCATTGTCACAGTAACCAATAACACGTAGACTAACATTCATTCACATGCACCATGTAATAGTCCGTAAGGGCAGATTCTTTTAATGCGCTTTTACCATAATAGGTGACCTTGTTGAGCAGTTTTTTCGAGATTAGCCAATAAGTCACCCACCGTAAATCGAGGTATGACTAAATAAACCATCATCAAAATTTCACCAAAACTACAAACACGATCGTGTTTGCAATTTCCTAAAACTTTCTGATGAAACAAGGCACAATCCTGCTTACTTAATAGTCTTCTGGATCTGTCTGTCAGTGTAGTTAAACTATTAAACGCGTGCAATAGCTGAAAACCAGAGTTGACATCAGTGGCCTCTACATAATGGTGGTGCCAAGTGTTAACTGTGGATGGGATTATGTTCGGCTGTCAATCAATCAAGCAAAGATAAGTTTCAGATTCCGCCACTGAAAACATTTCCAGTTATAATCTAAGCGCTATTTTCTTACAAATGACTTGTTCCTAACGAACAGTAACATCGCCTAGGCTAGCGATACCTACCGTAGAGACCTTCTGGCCAAATGACTTCAGCAAGATCAATATTTCCCATCAGAACTCTTGTATACGCCTCCTAAACAAAAATTGTAATAATTTCAAATGTTTACCATAGGACATTACAAGTACGAAACATTCAGTTCGGATGGCTTGTAAAACACTTTGATGGTGCAGTGGCTCGGAAAGCAGCAATCTTGTATGTAAGTGTGTATGTTAAGGTAGCTGTTGACTGGATTAGGACTAGGCATAGGGGTACTCAAAAACTATCTATGGCTGATGTTGCACTTAAAGATCAGTGCTGAATTACACGTAGACTAAATCCAACCCATCTAATATCTGAATCCAGTCTAGTCCAGCTTTGAGGCCAGATCAGTTCAATCGAATCCAATCTAGACTAATCTATCCCAGTCAAATATAAACTAGTCTTATCTAAGCAGAATAAAGGAAGTATTCTTTTATCCAATTCGTGCTTCTAACCTTGACTATTGCGCTAGGTGTACCGTAGTGCATTGTTCTCGTGACGTCTGTTGTACCATCGCTACAACAATTCACACAACAGAAGTCATTTCAAAACCTAATAAACGCGTGAATTAACACTGGGAAAGTAGTGGTAGCTGAAAGAGTTACCATTACAGTCATCAAGGCAGATTGTTTCCTGCAAATAACCTTATAAATAAATAAAAGTAGGAAAAACACTGGTCTGAAATGCATCGAAGCTTTTGTATAATTCCCTATCACCGTTAATGAACCTTCCAGAAGTGCTCTATGCGGCTACCTAACAGATCCAAACTCATATGCAGCTAAAGCTAAGGCGAGGACGTTCGGACGAGACAGCATTGTTTGGTGTAAAGACGCAAATGGTGCCACCGTCTCACGATTACGATTATTATAGACTAGCTGGTTTACCCGGCGTTGCCCGGGGTTATAAGTTTCAATCCCTGTAGCGAATAAGCAACAAATTTAGGTATAAGTTTAAATCCGTGTAGCGAATAAGGAAAAAATGTAGGCGACCTGTGGGGGAGACTGCTTCGCAGTCTTGTCGGAGACTGTATACGCCTTCTCGCGTCTTGCAACCTCTGCCGTGGACTGACTGCTTCGCAGTCGCCCTCTGGCGACGACTGCTTCGCAGTCTTATAGGCCCTTGTGGCATCTGGCGACCTTAGGGGGAGACTGCTTTGCAGTCTCCCGTGGATTGACTGCTTCGCAGTCGAAGAGGGTGAACCCGGCGTTGGCGGGTTAAAGAAAACGCCAGAAATTTAGCCGTCACTGCCCTTAGTAAAGCACAGTCTTTGAACCTACAATTTTGCTGTAAAACGATGAATATAGTTCGAATCGATCGTAATTAAATTTTGTGCGAAAGTAAACAACGTCGTTATGCGCATTATTAATGACGTTGGGGAATACCCGCGCCATAAATAGAACCGCTTGGCAGTGGAAGAGGCGAGCTGGGGCGTTATGCGCATTATTAATGACGTTGGGGAATACCGGCGCCATAAATAGAACCGTGAGGGACGGTCGGTTGGGTAGAGTTTTGGGGGATTTTCACCATGTTAGCGGTGAAAAGGGGGTACGCGAACCCCTCCACTGGGTGTCCGATGCCGAGGCCGACACAGTAGTGAAGGTTTCGAGTGAAAAGGTGCAAAATTGTAGAAGTTAATCCCGGTCAAACAGACAGAGAGAGACAGACAGGCACACAGAATTCTCGCTTTATTTATATAGATCTATATCTATATGACTAGTAAGGCATCTATATTTGGTGGCGCAATGACCAGTAGAATATAAAATTCGACGATGGTTTACTTACAGATATTGTCCGCCAGAGTCGAGCAGATAAACCTCTTGTGTGTTGATGACGCTGTTTGTATCGTTACTTGATCGATCTGGTATGTAGTGAATGATAGCTGCGTGTGGTCCAACGCCAGATATTGTATTGAAACTAATGTCTCTGTAATTTGGATATGTGCTGGAAAACATAAAAGAAAACAGGTGCACTGGTGACTAAGACTTACGAACATATCAGGTCATTTGCATGAATGATGTTAACACTTTCTATTCTGATCAAATGACTTCCACAACTCCGTTTCCAGACTGCATGAAGCATCGTGCGATGATCACTTCAAGGGAAATCGTAGTAAAATCTATGAAATATAATCTATATAAACTCTATATAATATAAAAGGTTAAAATCAGATAAGTCAGAGAAACGAAGGTCAAGTTACGTTGAGTAAGAAATTTGTAAAAGATACATTTTAAGTTTATGTCCTAAATGATATTGGAAGGCAAGTTATTTCAAAGCTTTCGACAAGCCATTCATAACGCATGAGAGTTGGACAGTGGAAAGAGATAGAAGTGTCCGTTGTTCAAGTGCAACATGAGTGATTGGCAATGAGCTGGATCGGCTGATTAAAATGTAGTGTCTTCTTAACAAAATAACAGATGTATAACTGATTTCTTTGCTCGATGGGTGACCAGTGTAATGATGGCACTGCTTGTGTAATATGTTGGCACTCTGAAATGTTGTCGTGGCTCTCACCAGATAATTTTAGACAATCTTTTCACCTGTGGTCGTGCAAATTTCTTTTTGAATGCCATTGAGTAAGTTGTCGAAGCATTCGAATTGGAAAAGAACCAAGAGTAGTTGCGGGTGAATCCAAGGCGGGTTTGATGCATCTTACTCTAGAAGTGTCGCATATGTTTAAGGTAACTAATACAATGCGCACGGTTGTAACATGGTCACAGACAATGTGGAGCTCAGAGACTTATGCTAAACATTCGAGACGATCATCAGTCAGCCTGGAGAACAGATTAAATATGTGGAGCTGTTGACTTGTGCCTCAGACGAGACATTCACTCTCATAAGGATTTAGGAGAAGCATGTTACTGGCGATCCAAGACCGAACATCGTAGAAAACAGAAAGAACTTATGGAAAGCTAAATTATTAGACTAAGAGTCATCAAATGAAGATGTAGTTGGATGTCATCATCATCACATGGTCATTTATAAAGCGCCGGTCACAGTATATACTATTTCAGATAAGCTTCCAGCGTGACAGCCCCGAGGGTAAGTCGTTCTAATAAGTCGATTTACTGAATCAGTGGCAATCATCTCAATTCAACGCCAATTGTCTTACTTTGCGTCGAATTGAGATGATTGCCACTGACTCATTAAATACGTGGATGCAAGTAAGCCAGCTGAGAGCAGAATCAGAAACTCCAGAGCAGATAAAAGGAGCTTATATCAGAATCGACCGATCCAAATGCGGCAGAAAGCATCAGGTTTTCCCGAATCAATCTTCTCTGAAGCATAATAATTCTTAAAGACTCTTTATCTGTAATTGCAAGAAAACATTCGTTTTCTTCGTCAGTGCATTGCAACAGAAAGTCTTCTCTTGGACAGTCGTAGCTTTGGAACATAAACTGAATTTAATTGCAAACAATCTAAACTTAATTCGTACCTTCTGATTTCCTGCAGTTTATCGGCCGCACTGCATTCCGTCCATCGTCTGCCAGCGGCAATCTGAATTCGATACAATTAAGAACCGAATTGTAGTAGAGAAAGAGACTGAGACAGAGAGAGAGGTAGAGAGAAAGAAAGAGACAGAGAGACTAAGAGAGAGAGAGAGAGAGAGAGAGAGAGAGAGACAGACAGACAGACAGACAGACAGACAGACAGACAGACAGACAGAGACAGCGACAGAGACAGGGATACAGAGACAGAGTATCATCGAAAGGGTAGGCTGCAACGGCGGTGGTTTACGGGTTGAAGCGATCTCTTAAGAACAAGTTCCTTTGCTTTCCCATCAACCCATCGCTCACCATACGGACGTCCTCATCGTCGAAAAGTCATTGCACATTTCCTCAATGGATGTTTCAACAAAAAGAGCTACACTAGCAGAACACATGCATTACGATCTATCTCGAACTAGATATCTGGCGATGCAGTTCAGAACAAGATCGAATTCGATATCTACTATAGAATCGCACTCAAGGTCTAGACCAGAGTTTCCCAAACTGTGGGTCGCGACCCAAAAGTGGGTCGCGAAGCTCTGACAAGTGGGTCGCCAAATTGTTTTCGAGAAACATTTACTTTTTTCAGCAACAACATTTGACTATGATTGGGCTATTACTAGCTGGATTGCAATAAATTGTAAACAGTTATGTTACAGTATTCACCTAAATTTTCTTTAAATGCTTTAAATTAATTTTTCTAAGTGCTGTCCGTAAATCCGCATATTTCGATACCAATTTACGAAGCAAATTTTACGCAATGGGTATCGAGACTGCCAAGATAATTTTATGCACTAGTGGGTCGCGACCCAGAAAAGTTTGGGATCCGCTGGTCTAGACCACTACCAATCATTTTTATTCAAACACATTCGATCCATTTGCCTATCGAGTGCCACTGTCCAATGAAGCTGCCGCCATCTACCGCCCGACCCATTGCCTCCTACACCGGTGCTCTACTCCTAGGTTTAGTCCACCTTCGAGGTGTTTTCAACTTACAATTGTCAAATGATCATCACTGGATCCCTGAAGTTTCACCTTGGGGATTCCTGCGCTCCAGATATCGTCCAACTCCAAGACCTGCTTTAGTAATTTGGTCTGCGGCAACACATCTCAGAGCCAACGCACGCCCTGGGTTGTTGGCTCTCTCTCTCGCTCTCTCTCTCTCTCTCTCTCTCTCTCTCTCTCTCTCTCTCTCTCTCTCTCTCTCTCTCTCTCTCTCTCTCTCTCTCTCTCTCTCTCTCTCTCTCTCTCTCTCTCTCTCTCTCTCTCTCTCTCTCTCTCTCTCTCTCTCTGGGTTGTTGGCAGGACCAAGACAACTGTCTATTCGTTATATCCAAGTAGAGCCGTCCACTTTTTTCAACTTCGAGTTTCTGCTGTTAACCGTTCTGTATCTACACACGTGCAGCTTGTCCATGCGGTTACGTCAAGACATGTCGAAGGAACTTCAACAGACAGGCTCCTTCTCCTTCTAATGACCCATTGATCAGTCTGCTCTGCAAGAACCCGTCGAGTATGAGAAGCCGGTGCTCGGCTGAACTCTGTGGCAGCTTCAAGACATCAATACATGCCTGGATGGACAATCTGCTAACCCTCAGGACGAGTCACATCCGTGGTTGGATAGAGCCTGTCGCGACCTTCCGTTAGCTGTCACAAGAAACGAGTTACATTGTCAGTGAACGCGTTGCGCTGAAGAACGTGCTGCCTGAGTCCATCGCATTAGTCAGAGCCTGTGACTGGAGAAGATGTTCGAAGAAAACGCTGCCAGTCCACCGCCACTGTGGCATTGGCTGTCCAGTTTTCTTTGTCAATCAACTCAAACATCACTCACAGTCAGCTTCTATAGAATTAATGCGTGAAAATATTAAATAGGTCCGCATGTCCAATTATCGTCCAATCTCAAGTTTATTTTTTATAAGATGGTAGTCGACAGGATTGTGCCAGTGCAGTTTACATGTTACATGGAGGAAAATTCGCTCTTACCAAAAAAACTACCTGGTTTTAAAAGGTTTAATTTCCAGGGTCTTCGAAAACTCGCGTCGTGTCGTGTCACTCTGCTTGCTCCATACGATGTGAGTTTGCCTTTGCGCTGTCGACCACGGCATTTCTGACAGTGCTTCGAAACGTCGTTTGGTATTGTGGGTCGTCCTCTGTAACCATTATTCTCGTTCCACTCTGAACGCACTGATCAGGCGGTGGTCTTCGATTCCACCTGGTCAAACCAGTCAACCTCGTTCTCATTTGAGTTGCTGTATGGTTATATTTTAGGTTCTGTACTTTACATGGCCTATACGATGCAGATATTAGCCATGGTCTTTCTTCTTTGGAAGTGTCTGTTCAACAGTAGGCCTGCACTGATCGTATTCTTGGCAAAGTTGTGGACGCAATCTTTCAGGCGGATAAAATATTTGACACATCTTGGATGCTTTATGAGAGATGTATTCCAACTGCCTCTGGTGTAATTCGAAAAACTCAACTAAAATACTTGCTAACCGCACGCAGGCACAGTCTAAAGATGGACCAACGTTACCTGCAGCTTCACTTTCCAAATGCATCGTTTGCTACTTCTCTGAGTGACCATCTTGTGACCCTTCACCAGGAAATGACCTGCTTTAAGCCTATGGAGAAAGGGGAACATTCTCTGATCATCTGCGCTATATCGGCAATATACACCGCTCGATGTCTCCTAAGGCTGCCATCTTTGGTTGGGTCATTATAGTGCCAAAATGTTTGGAAGGTCAACATAACCCTTCATGCGGCAACCTAAAACTTCTATTTCGCGATTCCATCGACCACTAAGTTTCCTCCCTCGGCTGTCCATTGGCTCTCCTCCTCTTAGAGACTTACCGTGCTTCTGATTCAAGTATATATACTGTTACGTAAATCTCATTTTATTCATTTATTCGTTCATCTGTGCGGCCTCGCCCTTCTTCACATAAGCCAATTACTTCAGCCCGCTTTGAAGATCTTCTTCTTCTTTATGTTCTCTGCCCTTGGGCAGGTTCGTATGGCATTTAACTAGGGATAAGTAGGGAGGTGGTTTCCCGTTGCCTTCCTCCCGGTGTTTTTACGGAGAGACACCATCTCTCTGCGTCGATGTCGTTCCTCGTCCGTCCTTCGGCTTCTTCGCCCGTGGGGCACACGCTTATACCGATGATCTTTGAAGATCATGGTTCTGTTAATCGGTGAAACTCCAAAGTTTGTATACCATTTGTCTACCTATATTTTGTCTTGTGTCTTCAGATCGGAAGCACCTCGGTGGTTTACACGAAGAAGCGCTATATAAATGCGCGTTTACGATTGCCTGTGACTTTGAGTTGCCTACACCCAAAATCAAACCAAGGCAACAAAACTGGAACATAAACTCAATCTTATGCGAACAAAGACATTATTATTTGCTAAGCTTTGCCAATAAAGAAGGATCTAACTTCGTATAGCAAAATAATTGAGGCACGTCTTGCTTAACTCAATGACTGACATAAGATCATCTAGATAACACTTTATCTTTTTTAAAGGAGACTTTAATTGAGCTTCAACACAAGCGAAATACCTCTATACGTCGATGAAACATTTCAAAACAGTTAACTCTAGTTAGACGGCAATTTATCATTTACTAAAACTCAGAACTAACCTCCTTTTCAAGAAACGCCAAGAACTCGATTAATGCCGCAGAGTCTCGCATCTACTCAAATAAAATATAAAACAAGTCACAAATCATCTTTTTTCACCATTAGATCTATCACCAGAAACGTAGATATTTTGTGAGCGATTTCTGTACACAGAAGCACTGAATTCAGATTGTATCTCTCCTATTATAAACCCTGTTACATTTTCAATTGGCGAAGCTGCCACACCAGTTCTATTTGATTACACGCCATTACACTGTAGGCCTAAACAAAACAAAACAGTTAGCATAGAGTTGTTAAAAAACCCTCCCAATCTGACCCTCCATGAATTCATGATCTTGTGAAAGATGGGACCTCTTGTTTTTTGACGATGTGGACTGTGTCGGACCTTACTACGTTGTGCCCTTACGACATGACTTCAAAACCTTACGACGTTGTGCCGGGAACCTTACGACGTTGTGCCCTTACGACATGACGTCAGAACCTTACGACACTGTGACCTTATGACATGACTTCAAAACCTTATGAAGTTGTGCCGAGAACCTTAGGACCGTATACGACCTGACGTCATCGAAGAACAGTATAAATAGAGGAACCTTAGTAGGCTACGTTAAGGTAGAGAACGTACTACGATTGGCGGTCAGAAGAAGGACTCGACGTGTTTTAGTCTGTCGGACGGAAAACAGTTGCATCCGTGTCGAAGAACTTACGTAATCGTCTGCGCTGTCCAAGACTTGCGTCGCTGTTGTGTTGCCTGCGTCGCCAGTGTCATGTACTTTAGTTACTTAGGTCGTCGTGTGCGTTGCCTATGTCGTCAGAACCACATTCTTCAGGTATACGCTTTCTGTTAGCGTCGAATTCTTGAGCTTCATTCGTCGGTATTGAGGATTTGCATACATCGTGATTTTACATTACATTTTGTGCTAATTTTAATTTGTATCGATGTGTAGTCGATCTTTACTTGATTTTCTAATAAAGAATAGAACCAGTCATCAGTCTTCCGCTTGACGAAGGGAAGTCCTACCCCACGCAATGAGAGTCAGGGCATTGAACATCAGGCTGGGACATCCTGGTAAACTTAACTCAGCCAGTTTTTCCACAATAGTAATCACGAATTGCACTATGAAGAATCTCATACGAAACCGTCATTTATACATTTTGGTTTCGTATGAGTTTATATATATTTCGTATGAGTTCATATATATGCAGAATATTATGCTATATATAGAGGAAGAGAGGAAGAGAGAAGAGGATAAGTTTTGGGCTGTTCCTTAAACACGAGGAGTGTTTTAGAATTTGCGGTTTTATGCCAAACAGCAATTTTGAAGTTGCTCGCTACGCTAAGAAGAGTCTACTTATTGAAAATGGCCGTTCAGGTTGAAATGATAAACCTATTCTGGCAGAATGCAATACGTTGGTACTTCACCTGATTTTAATCCAAATGTGAAGCTTACATTTTGTGATAATTTGTTGAATTGTTGTTGCATTATGCCATTCATCCGGAAGACTCTTAAACCTGACGTAATCTGAGAAGCGCTGGAAACTCTTTAAACGACTAAGTCTTAGACGCCGTCGGTCAAAGCTAATGCAGCAATTCTAAAGGCACTACATACAGCTTGATTACATTAAATTACTTAGTTAATCGCTAGACCTGCAGGTCTATAATTTCACTCTAGATATCAGTTTGCATTCAGAACTCACAATGCATTCGGCAAACTTCACTTTCTCCACTGGGTTTTTGATGGACTTCATGAGAGCAATAGGCGAACGAAGCACCAATCTCTTCATCTGCATTTCAACCCAGACAAAAACATATATTATGTGTTAGGCCTTAAAAAGTCGTCGGTCTACATGTACGTTAACCTACAAAGAGCCTGCACATTTGCAGTCGATATGTATAAACAGAACAAAAGTTTTTATTTCATGAAGAAAACTTTATTTTAGCCTAATAACAAATGTAAAGCTCTTATCTCTACTCTGCTCTTTTGTCCTCTGTCTGGTCACCAGCCTAAGCCTGTGTTTCGATGTCTCTGGCTGTTGACTTGATGCAAATTTTGAAAAATGAACGGAATCCGACAGTGCATTACATTTTTCTAACAGTATTTTATTTACTGAATTCGATGCATCGATTTCCACCTTACCTCCTCATTTTTTTCGCTGTTCACACGCTCCTTTCTACCACACACACACACACACACACTCTCTCTCTCTCTCTCTCTCTCTCTCTCTCTCTCTCTCTCTCTCTCTCTCTCTCTCTCTCTCTCTCTCTCTCTCTCTCTCTCTCTCTCTCTCTCTCTCTCTCTCTCTGTTTTTCCACGCTGTTTTACTCATGTCAATATCATCCCTTTATATCTTTAAGCTTCTCTGCTCTTCCATAAAATGGAGGTCACTTAAATACTAACCCCAGCAGCGTCATAGGTGGCGTAATTTGCCGACGGATCGAGCCAAACGCTTAGGTTTCTGCTAGCCAGCTCCTCGATGTGAATCATTATGGCACTGTAGTCGAAGACCTACACAGCACAATCATGACATTTGGTATTATTCTCAAGATTAACTACGTATGTACGCATGTATGTGTGAATATCTGTATGACTGTTCCTATGTGTGTGCAACTTATGTGACTGGGAAAGGACAGAAGGACGGAAGTAAAGAAAAGAAGAAAGACTATGCAGACGGATAGGACAAAAGAGGAAAGACGGGAACGTTAGAATGACTCTAAGAAACAGAAGTGCTAATAGGTCGGAAGGAAGGAATGAGCGATTGAAAAGATATAATGAATGAATGAATGTATGAACGAAGAAAAGAAAGTCTAAGTGTATTCGTACATTAATGCAGTTGAGTCCTGAGGTCCGACATGTTCCGTCGGGGTGGATCAGCAGGTGGTCTTGAATTTCGGTCGAAGAGATCATGCTCAAGTAGTTATTTAGGAACAGCCTGAAACACACATCGCATTCTAAGTTTCTGGTCATCAGTTTCAGTGATTTTTCTGCTCAAATGAAATACAAAATATAAATCTACCTGATACATACACCAAGAATCGAAAACCAAGCAAAAATGCTCGTTCTGAAATGGTGCTGTATGAAAAGCTCAATCTTTTTGGTTGGGTTTAACAAGCGTGGAAGAGCATGGAGGGTTTGATTTGCAGGGGAGAGAGAATTTCCACGTCCCCGTTCCAGACCATCTCACACCCCACTAGAGGGTTATCAAACCGCTATCAAGGGTGCCTTCTACAGGGCTTTGGAGCAGGCAGCGGCGATGGCCAAGTGGGGGAGTGCGGTAGTGTGCCTGGGAGTCTTCAGTGCAATTCCAGATACCGACAAGACAGACTGCAGCCATATGCTGGGGTCCGTTGAAAGCGACATAGCAAACGACAACACCAAGTGACTGATTACTGGAACAGGTCTTCGGCGTGTCGTGGTTCCAGCGCAGAGACAGACACAGACACAGGCAGAGACAGACACAGAATGGCCTTGGATTACAAAGACACTCATAGCCGCAAATAGTCGGACCACATCCTGGTCAATATCAGATGGAGGCTGCTACAAAACTTGAGTTCAGTATGGCATGGAATTCGATATTGATCACAAGCTGGAGAACATAGAGGAGGGGGTCACGGTCGGAGGCAGACTGATTAGGGCACTGAGGTTCGCAGATGACCAGGCGATGATGGCGTCAAGTCAGATACTGATGGATTGACTAAACGCCATATTAATCGATTACGGAATAAAAATAAAAATAAACATCAAAAGACAAAGGTAATCGTAATCGTAATCTCCAAACTTCTAAAGCGCCACTCGAAGGCCAAGCGCAGGGCACCAGCCTATTCACGAGCGCTACGACAGATCAGAGGAGGTTTCCGGGGAGTAGTCCAGAAGAAGTCCGAGTCCAGTTTCCAGAAGGCTAAACCAAATCAGAGGAGGTTTCCAGATAGTAGTCCAAAAGAGGTCCAAGTCCGATTTCCAGGAGGCCAACTAAATCAAAGGGGGTTTCCAGATAGTAGTCCTAAAGAGGTCCAAGTCCGATTTCCAGGAGGCCAACTAAATCAAAGGGGTTTCCAGATAGTAGTCCAAAAGAGGTCCAAGTCCGATTTCCAGGGTACCAGATCAGAGGATTTCCAGAGAGTGGTCCAAAAGAGGTCCAAGTCCAAATTCCAGGAGGCCAAACCAAATCAAAGGGGGTTTCAAAGGTACCTGGTAATGGGGATAAGTAAAGGAGAAGAAATTATAGTTAGAATAAACATCGATGGTGAGGAAATTGATGAGGGTAAAAGAATTCTGCTACCTGGGGAGCACGATCACGACAGATTCCAAATGCCAAACGGAAATCAAAAGAAGAATAGCTCTGGGTAAAGAGGAATTTGCTAAATGGGAAGAGCTACTGAGAGAAAGAATGAACAGGAATCTGAAGAAAAGAATGGTAAAGACACTGGTGTGAAGTGTGGTGTTGTAAGGATCAGAGACTAGGACCATGAGGAAAGAGGACATCAAGAAACTGGAAGCGTTCGAAATGAGGATTTTGAAAAGAATTGAGAAGATCAGCTGGACGGAACATATAACAAATGAAGATGTGATGGGAAAGATTGGAGAAGAAAGATCCTTTATACATACAATAAGAAAGAGACAAAGAAAATGCCATCGAGGGAAGAAAGGAGGGGAGGAGGACAAAGGGGAAGACCAAGACAGATGATGCTGGATTGAATAATGATACAGTAGACTTAAAGAAGAGGCTCAACATCGAGAGGAGTGGCGACGTCGGACGTTTGAACCTGCCTGAAGGCAGGAACCGGAAGAAGAAGTTCAATATTGGAACGCATGACGCAATAGGTAGTAAGGATTCGTGGATCCATAATCGCACGTCCCTCTTAGCCTTTTATTCAGCAGTGCAGAATGTAATTTATCTGAGTTTGAAAAATTTATTCGCATGTTGTTCTAAATTTTTCATCGTGACGAAAATGAAAATCAGTCACGGAAGTTCTTGTTCAGTTGGATGAAAATAGTTACAGGTATTTTAACAGTTGGGACATTTTTCGTCGACCCCCTCAGATGCCAAGCAGAGCGAAGAAGATAGTGCCGATGAATATACAAGCTGAATTGAAAACAATCTGATCAAAGAAAAGTTTTGAAGGATTTGAATCTTGCTGACAATGTGGTTCTGGATGCGATGGATAAAGTTTCTGCTGGCATTTCCGCCTAGCTCTACGGTGAATGCTTCTTCACCTCTTTGAATATATTGTCGATTGACTTATTTGCTTGTGTTCATAGGGAATGGACATTTCTCGAAAATTCTGCGGTTCCCTGATTGAGCTAAGCCACAATTCTCCTGAATATGTGGACTTAAACTTTGTTTAGGCATTACAACGATAGTCATGTGAATTGTTATCCTTGGGCACATGACTTTAAATAATCATCGCTGCTCTTTCTGATGTTCGCATGAATTATGCTATTACCTTGTGCCCAGTGTTCCAATATCGGTAGGAGCGAAATAAAAAAAATGCTATGTAATTTCTGACAATAAATGAAAAATTAACTTGATATAGTTATTTTAATATCAAACAGTATAAGCTTTAAGCGAAATTAACAAGAAGCTGAAAGAATTGAGTGAAAATGATAGTAGGGAAGGTAGATTAAGCCATTCGATCATGTACTCGAATTAGTCGTAGTGTTCTATATAGTATCATATCAGAAAATTAGCTCAGTGTAATGAGCGGCAGGTGAATACTTGAGTTTGACATAGAAATAGTTCGAACTGACCTTGCTTCATTTGGAAGAACAATAGAATATGCGTAGAAGAGAGACGACGTTTGGTCCGTTCCACGCAGGTTAAACAACCCTAAAGCAAAACGATCATTAGGAGTAATGAAATGTAACAAAATATTTACATAGCGCTCCTCGTATGTATTTCGAAAGCACAACAATAGTTAAACAGATATAAAGACGACTAAAAAGGCAGATTTATTTAAACAAATTCATCGACTAAGTTGTTTCTGATAAATCAGATCAGAGCTTGCTGCATAAACTGCAAACAACCCCACATAGAAAGAGACAGCAGAAACGAAATTGTTCTGTGCATTGTTAGAGAACCATGATACTAATCTCTTTATTATAGGAAATCCAACCGAAATTTTGTTGATGAGTAGGGCCTAAAGTGATGCCACAAAATGTAACGAAGAAATGTTTGCATCTGTTCTGTTGCTAAAAATAGTCTTTTGATCTGATCTGACGACTTCTATAAAGCTATTATCAATTATCAATTATCAGTCCATGATCGCTAATTAGAAGTGAATCATCAGTTTATAAAGGTTGTCTGTTGGAGACAGAAATCCAGTAGGTCAGGGTCTCAGAGAATCAGAAGGCATCTTACGGTGGGGAAATAAACGTCAAGAAGATGAATTTTCTACAGTTTAGATCTGAGTAACTTAAAAGAACTGGACGAGCGCAAAGAGTAACCAGAGCTAAGAACCGATCACCCAAAACGACCAATAGCCCAACATCTGTCTGATGGCAAATGGTAGAATCATAAGTAAAACAAGCGAAATTGTCTTAACTTGCGATCAGCTGAATATGTACAATAATCTGGAAAACCTGTACAAGCGCGGGTATACTTCCGATCGATGTAATAGAAGTCGTTAGCTTAGAACAGATCAACAGATAATCAGAGAACTCGATGGCAGTTGACTTACACGCAGATTCCTCTAGAATCGTAACAGCCAATGCATTGGCGTTTTGTTCGGCGAACTTCTCTCGAACTTGTGACAACTTAGTCTGCCAATCCACTCCTACAAGCACAATCTAGCAACGACATACGTGGATTGTTCCAAATATGTCTACATAAGAACAATAAAGCTATTATCGTTTATATACAAGGTATCAGTCCATGATTGCTAATTAGAAGTGAGACATCAGTTTATAAAGGTTGTCCTTTGGAGAGGTGTAGATCGAAATCCAGTAGATCAGGGTCTCAGAGAACCAGAAGGCATCTTACGGTGGGTAAATAAGTAAATAATAGACGTAAAGAAGATGAAATTTCTAAAGTTTAGATCTGAATGACTTAAAAAACTGCATGGATGAGCGCAAAGAGCCACGCATAGCTACGGACCAGTCACCCAAAACGACCGACAGCCCAACATCTATCTGATGGCAAATGGTAGGATCATAAAAGTACAGTAAGCGAAATTGTCTTAACTTGCGATCAGTTGAATATGTACAATAATCTAGAAAACGTGTACAAGCGCGGGCATAATTCTGATCGATGTAATAGAAGTCGTTAGCTTAGAACAGATCAACAGATAATCAGATGCGCAAAAGAGAACTCGATGGCAGTTGACTTACACGCAGATTCCTCTAGAATCGTAACAGCCAATGCATTGGCGTTTTGTTCGGCGAACTTCTCTCGAACTTGTGACAACTTAGTCTGCCAATCCACTCCTACAAGCACAATCTAGCAACGACATAATTATATCT